>OY754964.1:3526148-3831148 GCA_963576475.1 Molanna angustata | reverse complement strand
GCGAGTTTACGTGAGGGCGGGTTCTGAGACTGCCCGTTCCCACTTGTCGCGTGTTAGGCACGACAAAATGTCGTTTGATACTGTTCACACTTACGGACCGATCCCACTTGTGTGTTGGGCATGACAACATTTTGCGTGATTTAGTGGCAATACATTTTAAATAGAGCTGTTCATGCTTACACGACAACGATTTTGTGTCGTTGACAGCAAGAATATTTATCATGCGTTTTTCCAGCGCGGCTGATTGTGCGACACGATATGACGAAGTCTGGTACTGTCTATCCTTTGAACTTGACCATACCAATTACTTTTCCGTTGCCCACTCCATCTGATGATATTGTGTTAAAACACCAGTGGTAGGCACCACATTTGTGCATTGAACTACATAATAGTAAATATTGTGTTCCATATTTGAATTTGAGTTATACTTTTGTTTGTTTTTAATTTTTATATCAACTTGTCAAATTGTGAAAAATAGTGTGAGTGTGTGTATAAGAGAAAATAAAACGAGATAATAAAAAAAACGAGATCTTTTAACATTTATTAACATATGGTGCCGAAACCAGGGAGTAAGTGAGACGAATTAAATATACAAACTGTTGTGAAATATATTTTGTGATATGAAATTAAACCACAAAACGGTGAGTAAATAGACTTTGAAAAATTGAAAATTTTCGTGATTTTATACTACAGAGACTTAACCCTTGACAGGTATAGATAACATAAAGTTGATTCAATGGACTTGAAAGTGAAGTTTAACAAATTAAGTGTTTTCAAACTTTGAAAATTTTGTAACTTTTCTATATACCAAAAATTAAATGTGTATTGTTGACTTTTGAGAACTTTACTACTTTTAACAATATCAAACAATTATTTTGAGTTTATTGTGTACTTGCATTTGAGTTTCAAAATTAAATATCAATATGGAGAGTTTAATTGTGGGTAATATTGCGACCCAAATGGAATTTCTTGAACAATTGAGCAAAGCTGAGCGTAACCTTAAAAAGGCAAATTATGAAACCCGAGCAAAATCTAGTTATTTATTAGCCAGATTGGAGACATTAGATACATTAGAAAAAGCATTTAACCAAAATCATTTAGAAATTGTCTCAAAGGTTACCAAAGAGCATAAGGAAGTGTTACCATATTTTATTGATGATGTGCAAGATATTTTTCAAGAGAATGTTATCACATACAAAACCCTTCTAAAGGATTACCTCGCACAGACCACTAGGCCAAGCACTTCTAAGACGATGGAGACGGCAGGGCTCACCACAAGTGAGAGCCACTCCGAGGCTCTCTTGCCGCCGATTCAACTTCCCGTTTTTACAGGAAAATATACTGAGTGGCAGTCATTTTATGATATGTTTGTTTCACTTATTCATGAGAACAGCAGACTGTCAACAGTACAAAAGTTACGTCTTGTTTAAAAGTATTGGATAATTTAAATATTAAAACAAAAGAGTGGGACGCAATCATAATTTTCTTGGTTGTTTCTAAATTAGACACTGAGTCACCCAGGCAATGGGAAAATTATATTAGTACAATAGAAGAGGACCTACCTAAATGGTCGCACTTAGAGAAATTCTTAGACACAAGATTTAGAAGCCTGGAGATGGTAGATACGAGTAAACAATTTGCAAGTGGTAGAACAAATACACAAAATAAAAATTCAAACCAAGTTACCAAGACGAAAACATTTCATACTGCTATGAATGTGAAACCAAGTTCGCCTGAACAACTCTGTGCAATGTGCAACGGGTCACATTACATATATTACTGTGATCAATTTAAGAAACAGCGAGTACTTGAGAGACAAAATATTGCACAAACCAAAAAACTTTGTTACAACTGTCTTGCGCCCACGCATCCAGTATTTAAGTGTCATCAAAATACTTCTTGTCATAAATGTGGTAAAAAACACCACACCTTGCTTCATTTTGAGAACGAGGATAGAAAACATATAACAATTTAAAACAAAATGAGACGTCTATTGGAGAGCCTCAACAACCTATAAGTGAAAAAACTATCCAAACGAACGAAGCAAATATGTATAGTGACAAATTTTTCAAGAGGAGATGTGAAACCTAATAATGTACTTTTAGCGACTGCTGTTGTAAAAACATGTAGTAAAAATGGTTCATCTTTTGTAATTAGAGCATTACTTGATCAAGGCTCACAAGCCTCTTTTGTTTCAGAAGATACTGTGCAATTATTAGGTCTAAAACGAGTAAATGTAAATGGTAGGGTGTCAAGTCTGGGAGATGGTCAGATAGTGATCAAACACGTAGTTAGTCTGGAAGTCCAGTCGCGTTTCGAACCTGACAAAATTATACGAGTTCATGCATATGTGTTAAAATCACTTACTTCAAACTTGCCCTCACGCGAAATACATAATATGCCTGATTGGCTGGAGCTGAATACCTTACATCTTGCAGATCCAGGATTCACCTCACCAGGTAAGGTAAATTTGTTACTAGGAGCCGATGTTTATGGAGAAATATTGTTAGATGGCATTAAAAAGAGTAAGTATAGTAATCTAATAGCGCAAAATACTTTATTTAGATGGATTTTGTCTGGAAGGATATCACAAGAGCCAAGTACGGAAAACATTAAAACTCTTCACGTACAATTTAAGGAAGACGAGTTACTTAAAAAGTTCTGGGAGATGGAAAACGAGCCTAATTTAATCAAGAAACACCTAACTAAAGACGAGCAATATTGCGAACAACTTTACGAGGATACAACTATACGGCGCAAGGACGGCAGATTTATAGTAAAGTTACCACTTAAAACCGCTGATCCACAATGCCAGTATGGTAAATCATGTGACATAGCTACAAGGAAACTACTTGCGTCAGAGAGAAGACTCAGTAAAAACCCAACACTTTTCACTGAGTATAACAAAGTTTTGGAGGAATATCTCACTTTGAATCACATGAGACTAGTTGACAGAAACGAGATTATCAACACTAAAGCAGTATACTTGCCTCATCACGCTGTCGTACGCGAGGACAAAGATACAACAAAAGTTCGGGTAGTATTTAATGCCTCGAGTAAGGGAATAAATAATGTATCACTAAACGATGATCTTCATGTTGGGCCCAAACTTCAGCAGGACCTACGTCATATCTTGATGAGATGGCGTAAGCATCCCATCTGCATTGTTGCAGATCTAGTAAAGATGTACAGACAAGTATATGTGAACGATAATGATAGAGAACGATCGATTTCCATTAGCAGCGCAAATAGCAAAACGTGATTATTACGTTGATGACCTAATGACAGGTTGTGAAACTGAGGAAGAAGCCCTACACATTTACGAGTCAATGAGTAAACTTATGAACAGTGGTGGATTTCAGTCACAAAATTGGAGCAGTAATAATCAAGAGTTTTTAAAACACATAAAAGAAGAGAAGTTGAGCACCAAGCAAATAATGACAATAAAAAGCGACAATATGATGAAGGTGTTAGGCATTTGTTGGAATAGAATAACAGATAATTTTGAATACAAAGTTAACCTAGAGAAACCTGAGAAATCTATTACTAAACGAAAGGTTCTCTCAGACATTGCCAGGCTGTATGACCCTATCGGTTGGATTGCACCGTTGGAGATTACTGCTAAAGTATTCATGCAAAAGTTGTGGAAGGCGAATCTTGATTGGGACAAAGAAATACCATGGGAGTTAATGAACGAGTGGTTACAATTTAGACATGAGTTAAAAAACCTTACTAACATTTTAATTCCACGGTGGCTTGGCTCAACCAAGACCTCCAAACTAGAACTGCATGTGTTTTCAGACGCGTCAAGTAAAGCTTACGCAGCTGCAGTTTACCAGAGAGTAGTGGATGAGAAAGACCAAGTATACGTGAAGCTTGTAACGGCTAAAACTAAAGTCGCGCCAATTGAGAAAGAGGTATCGATCCCCAGATTAGAACTTTGTGGGGCAGTACTAGCTACTAAACTAATTCATGAGGTTTCACAAATAATGGACATACCAAAACAATGTTTGTATGCTTGGACCGACTCGACTGTAGTATTAGCCTGGTTAAAAGGATCTGTAAATAGATGGGTTACATACGTGAGCAATCGAGTATCACACATTCATACGATTTTGGATGTAGAACAATGGGGACATGTGTCAACTCACATGAATCCCGCCGATTGTGCAACACGGGGTCTTAAACCAAACGAGTTGAAAAGTAACGAATTGTGGTGGAATGGTCCTAGTTGGCTTTCAGAGAAAATCATTAATGTGGAAAGCATTGATAAAGATGATACACAGGAAGAAGAAAGAATTAAATCATTTGCAACAATGAAAAATGAGAGTTATTTTGTGTGGATGAAATTTTCAGATTTAAATAGAATGTTAAGAGTGATGTCAAGATATAGGAGGTTACTGAACCTAAAATTACCAAAAACTGAGAGAATCACATTTGCAGAGTTCGTTTCAACGGAGGAGATGAATGAAACCTTACAAATGTGTATTAAACAAGTTCAAGACGTGGAGTTTAATGAAGACATCAATTCATTGAGAGAGAAAGGTCATGTTACAAAACGGAGCGCATTACACACTCTTTGTCCGTTTTTTGACAAAAGTCACATTTTAAGAGTTGGTGGATGTATAAGTCTCGCTAATGTGGACTACGATCAAAAGCATCCCATAATCTTACCTAATAAGAACCATCTTAGTCGATTAATAATTGCAGATGCTCATATAAGAACTCTACACGGTGGACCACAAGTCATGATGACGTTTTTGAGATCCAAATTTTGGATATTGAGAGCACGTGACATGGTTAAAGCACATTACAGGAATTGTACAACGTGTATACGATATTCGAAAGCACCAACTAACCAACTAATGGGTCAGTTACCAGAGGCTAGAGTCAAACCATGCAGACCCTTGAAGATCTCAGGAGTGGACTACGCGGGTCCCATTAATATTAGATTTTCACCAGGACGAGGAGCCAAATCCTATAAAGGATACATTTGTTTATTTGTGTGCATGGCAACACGTGCCATCCACCTCGAAGCTGTAACTGATTTAACTGCTAAAGGTTTTGTTGCTGCATTTAGAAGATTCACATCACGAAGAGGTCACTGCCATAAACTCTTTAGTGACAACGGAACTAACTTTATCGGAGCAGATGTTATGTTACGTAACATGTTTAACAATGTCAAATCCGAACTACCTAAAGAAATTGCTAAAATGCTTAGTACAGATGCAACAAAGTGGCATTTTATACCTCCAAGAGCTCCAAATTTTGGCGGGCTGTGGGAAGCGGGTGTACGGTGCGCCAAAGCCCATTTAAAACGAGTCAAAGAGGATACCACTTTAACCTTCGAAGAGATTTCTACTTTGTTAGCGCAAGTCGAGGCATGCTTAAATTCGCGACCATTATCAGTTCTTAGTGATAACCCAGACGATCCTCTCCCCTTGACACCTGGTCATTTTTTGATAGGAGAACCGTTAGTAAATATAAGTGATGTAGACTATTCAGATCAAAATGTAATAGTATTAGATAGGTGGAAATTGTTACAAAAAATGTTAAACTCTTTTTGGAAACGATGGTCAAAAGAATTTTTAAGCAATTTAAACCAAAGAAATAAGTGGTATACTAAACAACATGAAGTTGATATTGGCGTTATAGTTATAGTGAGAGAAGACAACATTCCACCAGCCAGGTGGCTTTTAGGCAAAGTAATCGAGAAGCATGCTGGACCAGATAAAGTAACGAGAGTCGTAACAGTTAAACATAAGGGAGGTTTTTTCAAACACCCTGTTAGCAAACTTTGCCATTTGACCAAGTCAAAGTAATTTAAAGTATATTTTCACGGTGGGCGGCATGATTTTCTTTATTTTGTAAATATTTGCTTAAGATTAGAGTTTAAAGGACAAGTCCTTGGTGGGCGGAATGTGTAAAAACACCAGTGGTAGGCACCACATTTGTGCATTGAACTACATAATAATAAATATTGTGTTCCATATTTGAATTTGAGTTATACTTTTGTTTGTTTTTAATTTTTATATCAACTTGTCAAATTGTGAAAAATAGTGTGAGTGTGTGTATAAGAGAAAATAAAACGAGATAATAAAAAAAACGAGATCTTTTAACATTTATTAACAGATATCGTAAACCTGACATATGTATTTCCCATTTTCTGTTGTATCCCTCTCGTGCTTTGCAGTTTGGCGGGAAAATAAAAATGTATTACTTTTTTTAAAAAATAAGTATCAAAAAAAAAAAAAAATACGTAAAGGGAAAACTTCGTATCCTTTTTCAATCAAACAGCGCGCACGGAAGAGATTGAGATTTGATAAGCCAGAACCTAATTGAATCATCATATTATATTGACACTCACAGGTATTAAAATATTTATAAATACATTAGTTGAATTTATTCAATTATTGAATTGATCAATTTACTTTCTTTTACTTTAATAGAAAGGTACCAGGTTCGTAAAATAATTGAGAACAGGGAAATAAAAGAAAAGGTTACATTTTTTTAGATCTACATTATATAAATTCACTAAATAATAAAAATACCAAATTAACACAAAAGAGAAGAGATTGGCACTAAAACGCGTCGCCTGCACGTTCAGTAAATCCCTCCTATCGCTAAATTCCAGAAAGATCGATTCTCGCTGATTGGACGCTAGGAAGCGTATGCATCCATTTGATAAGGCAGTCGCTAAGCGCTGTGCCACCATACATGTATCACTACTGTAAATAAATGAAAGAAATAAAATGTATTTTAATAAAGTTTACTTGTTTTGATGAAATATTGTTTTAAATGTTAGTATTATAATGCTTTAATATAATTATTTATATTTTGAAGGAAGGTGTATGTTTACATAGGTATATCAGAGTAATCTTATTATATTGTTGATATAAAACTTATCGTGTCAGAAACACTTTAAGTAATATAACAACTTAACAGTATTTATGTGTGCTGTACTCCATTAAGAATTCTCCTACATAAAGACGTGTATGGAAAATTTAATTCGTGAGCTGTTTAAAGAAACATCACGATCAGATAATATTTTATGACAAACGTAAATACGTCAGCATTTTTCTAAAAATCAATAAAAATATAACTCAATGAAGAATATTTTAATAAAATATTTGATCAATAGGTACAATCACTTTATTTTATTAACTATATTATTAATCAAAATATTATTAACATTGTATCCTGTTTGTTAGCCAAATAAATAAATAAAAATATTTTCTTCATTATTTTCGTTTTGTATTTGGTAACCAACTGTATGGTTTTTGATCTGTTGTACACATTCTTATCTATTTTATCTAAAACTGCCAACCTCAAGAAAGGCTTGCAAATATTATTATACATATATTAAAGTAGGTAATACTTGAAAAAAAAATAAACATTTTAACTTGTAAATCAACTCACGAAACTAGTTAGTTAAAAAGTTTTATTTTTTTTAAGATATTATGATTTGTGAATACATATATGGATATTGATAATTGGTATTATGAAATAAGGACTATTGTTGTTTTAACTACAGATGATATGGGTGTATCATTGTTTTATGAAACCTTTAGAAATGTGAAAGAAACACATCTTATAAAAACGTTGCAGCATAAATATCGCATCAAATTCAGCGAAGCAATCTTATATACATTTCTACATTCCGTCATAATATGTAAATTCTCCCCGAATACGAAAACCTCCCCTTGTGTGTGTACTAGTTGAAGGATAATATTTATATTTTCCGCTGAGAGAAAAGGAAAATCCAAGGGTATTGGACTTTCCTTCGGAGCTGTGTACATAACAGAATTTATATTTCAGATACATAATACATTTTCTTCATATTTACACTAGTATTGTAATCGAGAAAATATCTTGGGTCACCGCTTCATATTATGAAAAACACTGAAGTCATAATATATTATTTTCTTCAGGCGACATTCTAACTATAAATAATGTGAGTCGTATTTTATTAGGTATAACTTTTCAGGCGAAAACAATTCATTACGCAAATAAACAAAATATTATTATACCAAACAGAAAAGCGCTACTTATTGACACAGTCATGTTTCGAAGGAAGTTTTTCATAGAATTACTAAGTATATTACGACAACCCTGTAAAATGCATGATTTTCTCCACACCACAAGGACGAAGAAGAGCAGTCAACGTGTTATTTGGGGAGTGGAACGGAAAAAGAAAAGATATGTCAATGTATTGAAGACTTCTTCTTATGCCCCTCCCAACGGAGGATGGTGACCAACACACCAAACTCCGCCACGATCTTGTGCCAATCTGATTAGTGCATCAGGAATGTTGTACCACTCCTGAGATCTTTAGGCCACGATGTTCTTGTACGCCCCATACCCAGTTGGTAGGTATCTGACAGCTGATCCAAAGGTCCCGGTGGAGACAGTTTTTAATTGTGTTTTCAATCTGGATATGTGTGATAAGAAAAAAAAATAATATATCCTTGTTAAACGAGTACATAATATGTATATATTCGTACATTCCCTAAATTAAGCATAAAAGCTAGTGCTATAGGTGAACGAAATCGCTCGAGGCAGGATTTAAACTCGCGACCACTGGATTATTATAGCTCAGCGCGCTATCTACTCTGCCATCGACTCATCTAAATTAAGTAAAGAATAATAATAGAAGAACGTTTATGTATTTTTGAGAAAGGAGTCCTTTTGCTTACGCGTAAAATGGCCTGATGTTATGGAGTATTGTTTTTTGGTACCTATGTAATTTTTTATTATTATTTTTTCAAATACAAAGTCTCTGTTATAGACATTTTTGGGATAGAAAAAAGGGGTTTCTTTTTTAATTTATCACAAAATGAATTCCAAAAATATTAGAAATATTTCTTTTATTCGTTAGAGACAATTTTAATAATACTTTTTTTTATATTCAGATTCCCAAATATAAACAAGTTTTTTTTGCCTCAGCATGAAATATCAATGTTGTGATTAAAAGTAATCTTGTTTGAGTCAGAATAAATATGCTTTAGATATTTAATATCGATTTTTATCTGTAAATTGTGTTCTAAGACTCGTTTCATAATCTTAAAATATATACTTACTTACTTCCGATGGCCATACAACTCCAGTAGAGCTTTAGCATCCTGAACAATAGCTTTCTAAGCCTTCCTATCAGCTGCAGTGGACTCCCAGTCATCACAAACATTCAGCACGTTCAGATCTCGGGTAACATTGTCCATCAACCTCTGCCTTGGTCTTCCCAGGGGTCTCTTGCCCACAGGGTTATTTTGCAGAATATATTTTGTGGCTCTTTTTTCCCCTGATCTGACAACATGTCCAATCCAAGCTAATCTTCTGGACTTGATTTCGCTGGTGATTACAGGTTGTCCTGTCAATGCACGAATTTCCTCATTGCTTCGTGGTCTCCAGGTACCTGCTGCAATTCCTGGTCTTGGGCCTAATATTTTACGTAATATCCTGTTTTCAAATGTAAGTAGTCTTTGTTGGTGTCAGTGTCATGCACCAGGACTCCATACAGGATTACTGGTTTAATCAGGCTATTATAGACTTGGAGTTTCACTCTTCGCGATATGGACTTTCAATTACGTCAATTAAAAGTACATATATTAGCTGATATTTCCATTGTTTTATGTGTGGTAAATTATTTTTTCCTTACAGAATACATATTTTATTGCAAATCTTGACATGGTTAGTTGGCTATGTTTTACTATGTCAAAATATTTTACCCGATGTCTTTCAAATTAAATTCAATCCAGAACTGTTAATACACGTTCAGTTCTGTATATTTAATGTAAATAAATGAATTATGGCCCACAATATATGTATCTACTTACCTATCACTAAATAACTGTCAAAGAATTTCATGCGATAAAAAATATCCAATACTTAGCAAGTTTCTTTTTGCTGCAAAATTTGGGTCGTCTGGATCGTTAAAATCTCTTTGATGATAATATTTCTAAAGATAATTGAACCTTTTTATCACTACCCTAAATCCTCAATTTATTGTAAGAAGATTGAAGGGTGTAAATTATCATAATCTATACGGGACTTAAAATTAATTACATCGTTTATTTGAGGAAAATATTTTCGTATTAAATATAACAATGCAACGCGTTATTAATAATTTATTAATGGCCGTATTAAAATTGTTTTTTGTATTGAGTCTTTGAAAATAGTTTGATAGTAGATAAATACTTAGGTGGTTTATTTACGTTTAATTCTACGTCATATTACGTAGGCACACATTTTAAAATTTCAATTAAAAATTGAGTATCTTTTGATGTAATCTGCAACACGAATTTATAATATTTGAATTTAAGTTCAAATTCCGGCTTTGTTTACAATTAGAACAGACTACTTATTATAAGAATCCGTTTCAAATAATGTTTCTTATTATTTTATATGTACAAATTTTATATAAGCTTTGATACATACTGACTCCAAGAAAAACAATGTGTGGTTTTTGGAAGAATTAAATTTCACCATCAAAATATGAAAACCAACATGTCGGTACTTGTGAAAAGAACAGATGTTCTCTTCACATTAGCAAAGATCAATAAACTCAAATGAGGGTTTTATGAACAAACATCATAATCGAATATTTTTTTTAATTGCATATACGCAAACATTGGATTTTTTCCCTTTCGGTAGTCAAATGATATTTTTATTGACAAACTTTTTTAACATCTCATTAGAGAAGAAGTTGGGATATTGTAGAAGAACCAGGAACTCGAGGCACCTACAAGGCTTACGACCTGTCATCGGCTTGTTTACGTGATCACTTTATGCGCTCGCGCAACGTTCACCAATTATGCCTTGTTCTACAATATCCCAACTTCGTCTCTATTGAGATATTAATAAATTAATGTTTGTCAATAAAAAAACATCATAATATTTGCTCTCCCTATTTCCTATTCCCACTTTTTATAACCAAATATGATTTGCTTTGTATGTGATTTAATATTATTTTCTTGTTTAATAAGCAGGTAGCTACATAATATGTACCGGTCTGTGCTATTTGATTTATATAAATAATTGCTTGTGGAAACTGTCTTGGCAAAATAATAATTAATAATAATAAATTTTCTATTTTTTTCTTCTTTCTTTTTTTTTTTTTTTTTTTTTTTTTTTTTTTTTTTTTTTTTTATTGATTAAGTGTTCCTATAGTTTGATTTTATGTTTACTCCTGTATGTTTTCCTAGTGAAAATAAAATAAAAAATAATATTCATGTTAACCTGTGTAAATAGTGCAAGAATACCATCAAATTTATTTTAAAAAATCTCTGGTTTTGGATATTTCTGGTCATTCTTATCTGAAAGATATAGTAGGTATATGATTTTTTTCTTCTTATTTGTCTTCTCGGAGATCATCTTATCTGTTCATTATATGAAATGATAAGATCCAACTGTCCCTCCTTTATACATTATTATGTGACATTCCAATTAATTTTTTTTAGTTTTTTTTACAAATGGAATCTTTGAGAAGAAATGAGCAAAAATATTTTGCAAAAGTACCGAATATTTTTGTCCCAATGCCCATTCGCTCCCGGAAGGCGGCAAATTCTTTTGTGGCGTCCTCGTGGGCTCGTTCGGTATAAAGATTCCCATACACACTGACCAGGAGCCATTGGGAACGCATGGAGGTGCGCGATGTCCTGTATATCTCCACAGTCACACACCTGTCTTCATTTATTTCCCATCTCTGGAGGTTTTTCCTTATACGATCGACCTCAGTCCCAACCATGGGTTTATCGAGTACTGCGGGCAGTGCATTAAATATTATTATGGATACCAATAATATTATTCCACCATACACTAGTGTCCACACTTTCAATGAGGCGATAATACTGACACAGAAGAGGGATGCTCCTTGAGTGTCCAATGCTGTGTCCCTCCATATGCGCACTCATGCAGTTATAGGTGTATCTGGTAGTGATTTGGTCGTGTTTAGGAAATTCCTCCGAGATTCGAAGCATCCAAGATATAGTTGGGAAATTAAAATGATGTCTATGTAAAACTTAAAATATAACTATAATATATAAATTTCTAATTGAATTGTTTAGTGTTTACTATTTGTTGTACTTGTGAATTTATTTTATGATCATTTTAAATTTGTAAAAGAAAAAATGTTTTTATTAGATATCGATCTGGCAACTAACAATAATTGTAACGACAGTATAGTGGATGTTGGTGTCTCTTTCTCGCACGGCGTCTGTAATGCTGTGTGGGTGGGACGCCGCCAGGTACCTGTAAGTTGTAGTGTCAGGTCGATGTGGACATTTGTGTCCCATTCTGATTCGTTTCAGAGTACGAAAATGTCTATAACCAACGGGCGCTTGTGTGAAAGGATTTCATCCGCGCGGTTCGACGTAATGAGTTCCGTATAAATGCAGTCAACTTTTTGACATTTCTTATATACTAAAATTCAGACGGATAAATTTAGACAAATCGGAGTGGGACATAATATTATGAATATTTTGAATTGTTTGATAGATTTTGTATTTTTGTGAATTATTGTGTTTTTTTTTTTTTGTTTAATACGAGTTTTGTTTTATTTTTACCATATTTTTAAAATGGCCAAGAGGCCATGTGTGTAATAAATAAATAAATAAATAAATAAATAAATAAATAAATAAATAAATAAATAAATAAATAAAAAAATAAATAAATAAACAAATAAATAAATAAATAAATAAATAAGTAAATGAATAAATAAATAAATTAATTAATTAATTAATTAATTAATAAATAAATAAATAAATAAATAAATAAATAAATAAATAAATAAATAAATAAATATTATTCTACCTACATACTCCCCCTTATTTTGTAGTTGTGGAAAGTAAAACATACAAGATTGTATGGAGTTGAAATGAATGTACATCCATTAGGACAAAATATATCATAGTATATCAAGTCCCAATTTTGCAATTTTCCCTAACAAAGGGTTCACACTGAAAGTTCTCGCCATCTTGAGATCAGTTTTCCAACCTCTGTCAACGAAAATCATCATTCTGCCCGTTTGTCACTTTATATAATCAAATTATTTCAATTCAACAAATGATAAATTATCAGTGGATTGACAACTTGATCATCGGGGTAATAACTAGTTGTATTATACCTCCGGCAATGACCAGGGACAGGCCGTAGAAAATTACAACCCAGTCCTAAAAAAATAAAACAAAACCATTTATAGATATTTGTTTAGTAAAATAGATTTCATTAAATAGCAACAATATTTATTATTCGTTTGTTTCCACCACCAGATGGAAACAAATGAATAATAAATCTTTACCATCCAATTACCATCTAGATGTATTACGCCCTCTCTAATATCACTGACATGTCGGTTGCAGCCAGTATGTCCTCTTCATTACAAGGTTCCCGCATGAGTTTGCACATCAGCTTTGCATTTTATTTATTGTAGATACCTAAATAAATAAATAAAAAAAGAGAAAAAATAACACTAATCCTAGCAATGAGGAACGGAAGGATATAGAAATAATAATCAGAAACAGTTTGACTATTTATGTTTGAATTTTATTCAAATTTACTCTACCTGACATTGACTAAGTTCAATGGTTTTAAATATATTTATTTTATTACATTAACAATCCATTATTGTTAAATCTGTATACACAGGTATGTATGCCCAAATATTTATTGTTTTAATGGCTGTTTTTTTATAATTCCTTCTTTATTGAATATAGCTATGAAAAAGGTAAGTCTGGCACCTGGGAGTGGTTGCGTTTACCAATGCGCGTCCCCTTTCTATAGGTGAAAATTGCAAATTTTAGTATCATATCAAGTCCTTCATGTGCCTTTGTAGCATCCATCTGAACTAGGTGATTTGTTCGGCGGACACCCGGCAAGATTTCTGAATTTATTTCTTCTAAATTGTATTGAAATAATGTTGATATCTGCAATATTAACCTATAAAGAGAATGAGCTCTGATAATTGCAACCACTCCCAGGTGCCAAACTGAACTATTTCATATATATATTCAATAAGAAAGAAAATATAAAAAAAAGCCATTAAAAAATGATTGATTGAAAACGTTCCTATCTCTCAGACTATTCAGAGTATCATTATGCAGTACTATGTTATGTTGCGGATGGAAATTACAGTGAGTTTAGAGTGAGATTAAAAATTATACCTTTACAAGAATAGGTTACGAACTGGGAGATTATGTCTATTTGGAATTTGAGAAGATATCAATATTGTTCATTAGATGAAGTGAGTTGTACGTTCTGATTAAGCGAGAAAGGGGAGAGAAATAACAGACACTTTATTAAAGAAGTCTGTGAAATATATTTCTAATTATAGAGTTTATCCTTGGTACTATTATTTGAATTTCAGGATGGATATTTGGTTCCTATATCAAATTGATAATTTATTAAATCGAATATATTTTTAATTGCATACACGCAAACATTGGATTTTTTTCCCTGTCGGGATTCAAATCGCCGTCACCACCTTCACAAGCACTGTTGCTTTCATTGTTTACAAATAAACTTATTTCTCAAGAGATGGCGTTACAAAAAAAAAGGTTTCTTCGTTACCTCATAGATGGCAATAGTATAATTTCGTATTATTCTGGAGAAATGTTTACATATCTTTAAAATAAAAACTTTCAAAAATTATATTGATAAGGGAACTCTATAAAGGCATGATTGGTGAACTATGCGCAAGCGCATAAAGTGATTACGTAAACCACCCGATAACAGGTCGTAAGCCCTGTAGGTCCCTGAGTTCCTGGTTCTTCTATAATATCCCAACTTCGTCTCTATTGAGATGTTATTGTTAATAAAAAAAAGATAATTTATTACTTTATATGGTTTCGGCATATCTGCGAGTTTTGGTCCATTATTTATGTTTATTACTTACTTATTTCCATTTTGACATTCTTGTTTTTTCTGATCTGTCTGTTATAGAATATACACACACTTGTATATCTTACAAAATCTAGTTGGCGAATTGACGAATGAGTACAAAATCTTAAGAATAAATAAAATCAATATTTCAGTTAAAAAAAAATTTCGATCTCCTATTTTGTATGATCACTTTAGATTGCACAATTGCCAGTAGCAATCGGCCCGGACCTGGTGACACGCCGTTAATGAATTACTTGTCAAAATGTCCTTTCATTAATCAATTCTAAGAGAATGTTATACAAGTCATCCATTCAATAACTAGGTACCAACATATTGGTACCTACTTACCAAAATTGATAACATTTTGAATAGGATTCCTAGCAAAGCAAGAAATGAAATACAAAAAAATGAGAATGTACCCCTTTTTAAGATATCCACCTGGATGTGTAAGAACAAGCTAAAACTGAACCCAACAAAAACCGAGTTCCTTTGGCTTGCCTCGCCTCGCAGGCAACAATACATAAATAATGACCCCATTGTAATTCAAAATGTCGAAATTACTCCTTCTAACTGCGTTAAATTTCTTGGTATACATATCGACAGTGCACTCTCTATGGATAAACACATTTCTTCCATAGTCAGACAAAGTTGTTACTTTCTCAGACAACTTAGACCTATTCGAAGGTGTCTCTCGACAAATGCTGCTAAGGTCATTAAAAATTCTTTAATAGTTTCCCGTGTAGATTATTGTAACGCCATATTAGCACACCTACCGCAATACCAAATCCATAGAATACAACTCATCCTCAATGCAGCAGCCCGTTATATTTACCAGATTGATCGTTTCTCGCATATCTCACCAACACTTCACAAACTTCATTGGCTGAAGAGCCCAGAACGTATAGAATTTAAAACATGTCTCCTTGTCTTTAAAGCACTCAATAGCATGGCCCCGGAATATATATCGGAACTTTGTGTTCCATTTTCACCTAACAATAAACAAACAAAGTACGCTAAGATCAATGACCCAATCCAATAAAAAACTAGTAGAAACCAATCTCACAAATAAGCCAAAATACCTAAATCAATCTTTTGGCGTTTCTGGACCAAAGTTATGGAACAATCTTCCAATGGATATAAGATGTGCCGAAAATATCAATGAATTCAAGAAGAAATTAAAAACTCATCTTTTCCGCAAATCTTATCCAGATTGTCCTTCATCCGTTCAATATTCCTTTACTTAATATTATGCCTGTTTACTTTGAATCGACTATTTTTTACTCCTCACTAACACAAGGTGATATAGTGGGGAGTTATGATTTCGCAATTTTTAAGGGTATTTTTTTTTTTGCAGATTATCAACTAGTATCATGCTGAGATTGTATTCTGAAAGTTTCATCACAATGTATCTGTGTGTGTGTGCTATGTGCACTGTGCTATGTGCTATGTACGGCGTGTTCATTTTACTTTATCGATTATAGACTAAAGTACTCATTCGATTCTATTCAAATTTTGCAAATTTGTATATCTAATGCTCACTTAGATCCCATTAGATTTTGAACGATATATGAATAGTGCTTCTCAATTTTTTTAACTGTCAAATATTTCAAAGTGACCCCAAGCTCAGGAAACTTAAAATTTGAAATTTTTATTTTCAAATAGGTAAAAGGCTCCTCACTTTCATAAAATGGCATTAAAGAAATATCAACTTTTCATAATAAAATAAAAAAATAATTAAACAAACTCATTTCATAAAATCGCTGAAAATTTTCCATACAAAATTTGAGTACGGAACATCTTTGACTAGGTATATACCAAAGACCTTATAATAATATATACTGACTAAAGGTAATATATTAACATTATTATTGTGAAATTTGCTCTGTTTATGTTAAATTATTATTTAATTTTACTCTTTTACATCATTTTTCATAATATCTTATATGAATATTAGGAAAATGTTTATTTTATCAGTTTTTTTTAGAAACCGGACGTCATAAGAGTTTATTTTATAGAAATATACTAGTTACTAATAAATATTTTGTGTTTTTTTACATACATACTATCATGCCTTGTTCATATTGAGGTAGGCAGAGAGAACCGAGCGCCATACTTTCCTATCCTGATATACTTTTCTCGCTTCACTTAATCCAAACATTGCCTCATGCACACTCTCCTACTATCTACACTTCAGATTCCATTCATGTGATTTAAATGAGTCTTTCTCGACCGACCTCTATCTCTTATTCCGCATCTTTTAGCTATGTATAATTTTTTTGTTAACTGTTCTTCATCTGTTCTTTCTATGTGGCCGATCCACTTAAGGACATATATTATATTTTTATCTTGCATGTGGCGTCCTTTTCCAACATACATTCTGTTCTTGTGCTTACTTTTTTTATTCAATCACACATCGTCTTATTACACATTTGTCTGAGAGACCTCATTTCAACGGCAGTTATTCTACTTGGGAAACTTGATGTTTTACTATGTTGTTTTGAAAAATATATAAAAAGGACATTATTTACATTGAATTACATTCATGTATTCTCAATGTAACATAAAGAAATTAAGTTTATAAAAAAATAACAAAACAAATAATATTCATCAATTACTAATTTCCACTAGCGTCTACAATCCGCATTTACCATTCCGCATTATGTTT
The DNA here is from genome assembly GCA_963576475.1 of Molanna angustata. Taxonomy (NCBI): domain Eukaryota; kingdom Metazoa; phylum Arthropoda; class Insecta; order Trichoptera; family Molannidae; genus Molanna; species Molanna angustata. The sequence continues at coordinate 3,813,609 of OY754964.1, read as the reverse complement.
CCGGTTGGCTCTCTGATTGGTTGAGGTCTCGTAGTATGGAGTCAAATGAGCTGTGAAATTTTATATTAAATGCAATAAATTAAATAAAAAATGTAAATTTAACTTATAATAATTTATAATTCAATTTATAAAGCAACTCGCTCACGCGAGTCGCTATTATTATTATACACAAACTTAAACCTAACCTAATAATGCAGAAAAGAAGAGCTGGGGCTAGACGCTACTCTAATTTCCCATGTAAAGTTTGAATTTAGAACAACTTGTATAGACTTAATATTGATTTTTGAAATCATAATATTGTGTATGTTCATCATGAGTAACAAACAACTATATTTTTCCAGACCAGCCATAACATGTCATGCATAGAAAACTTTCATATTACTATATAATATAATTTATATTTCACAAAGTATGCTTTTGAAAAATTTCTTTTAGAATTTTTGGTTCATTGTCTTAAAATTATGCACAAAAGCTAAAGAAATATTTCATGGTATTAGTTAAAGCAGCACTTCAGAGATCAAGTGATTTTTTTTTCCTATATTATGTTTAGTATTATATATTAAAAGTGTTCTTTGATTGACCAGACTCTTATTGAGCAGTCTCTCTCGCACCCACACATTTACAGATCTATGTCACTGTGCACTACGAGCTCAGGAGATTAGTCTGTGTATAATAAATCGTTAAATTTTAGTGACTTAAAATATATATATTTGTAAAATAGAAATAGAATAATGTTTATAAAGAAATGCTTTTACTCATAAGCAAAATTTGAATGAAAAACAGCTTTTGTTATACTGAATGAGGGCAATATAGAAATATTATTTTCAATATTTGTCTTGTTTGTAGTAAATCGTTTGTCTAATTTAATTATTATATTTATAAAATTTCTAATACCTAATGTATGTGATTCTTATACATACCATAATGCCATGATCCTCACATGGTAGACAGAGAAAACTGAATGCCATATATCTTGACACACAATCATCGCCTCGTCAACATTCATACATCTTCTTATACATGTTTATCTGTTCTTCACGCTTCTAACCTTTTCGTCTTTCAAAATACCATTCACATGGTCATGCCATCCCTTTCTTGGGCGGCATTGATTTCTCATTTCATTCCTATGCGCATTGTATATTTTCTTCGTCAGGCATTCCTCATTCATTCTCCCCATGTGGCCAATTAATGAATGAAATGAATTCATCATTTTCATTCTATTAATGACATCTATCTTCATCTTAAATTCATTTTAGTGATCTCATTTAAACTGCATTTATTCTGCTTTCATGTGACTTCTGCCATGTCCAGGTTTCACTTGCATACATCAAGGTTGGCACTATTAAGATAGCGTTATCAATGGCAACTTTAGCATCCTTTGATATGTTGCGGTCATTCATAACTGGTCTAAGTGCTCCATTCCCTCTGTTTCTTGCCATAACTCTTCTTTCGATCTCCTTATCAATCCGTCCATTCCGGTATTCCGTTGCTTCCCAAATAGACATATTCGTCTACTTGCTTGAACCATTTGTTCTCTAATTTTATTTGGTACGCTGTTCTGCTTTCACTCTTTTGAAACACCATTTGAACTTCGATTTGCTGGCATCCATTCTCAGTACGTTCTCTTTACATCCTTCATATACTATACTTACTGAATTGTCAACGTTTTGACATTTCTCATATACCTACTAAAATTCAGACAGATAAATTTAAACGAATCGGAATGGGACATATTATGAATATTTCGATTTGTGTGATAGATTTTGTATTTTAATGAATTATTGTGTTGTTTTTCTTTTTAATTGTTGTGTTGTTTAATACGAGTTTTATGTTTTATTTTTACCATATTTTTATAATGGCTAAGAGGCTGTGTATGTGAATATAAATAAATAAATTTCAGACCCTTGCTATCCTCCATAAAAGTTCTGATGCAACATTCAACGTATAGATTGAAGAGCCATGGAGATAGCATGCACCCCATTATTTATAGAGAACTATGTTGTTACTGTGTCGGTGACACAAACACGTGATATTCAGTAGTGGCCAAAAGAATGGAAACTTTTTATTTTGACTACATTTTTCAACTTACTAGGTGATTCATTTTACTTTTTCATTGAAATTTTATTGCATTCTTATTGTTTTTAATGACAAATATTTTCTTTTGTTTATTTCGCAAGAAACAATAAATATTTTTTTAATTGTTTTAACTTTTTTTTACAAAATTAGTTAATCCTTTCTAATTTGTCTCATAATGAGTTGTAAGGAACATATACCTTACTATTTGATGATATGAATCATCATTATTACTCACATTTTTTTCTGGAAATTTGTTTTTTTGATGTCTGTGATCATTAGAAAGTAATTATTGAGGATATTTGAAATCCTATCTAAGCAAGAGCTATTAGTTTGTCGTTCGTCCTGTACTGTGTCATTTGTAAGTGGTTGGACTGTTTTTCAAATTCTGAGATTATTTTATTCTGAAACTTCTTCTGAAACATGCTTGGAGGCTACTGGTCACCTACAAAATGTAGTAGAGCAGTTACCCTACGAGAAGAGGGATATACATATAAACAAATTGCTGAAAAGTTGGGACACAGAGCGTCCAAGTCTGGAGTTCAAAGGTCTGCGAGAGGTTCAAAGTCTCCAAAAGTTTACACAATGCTGTAAAATCTGGCAGAAACCGGAAGACGTTATTGATAGACGACAGAAGGATAACGAAATTAGCTCTTCAAGACCGTAGATCCACTTCGAGTGATATCCAACACATCCTTGCTGAGAGTGGTATAATTGTAAGCGCTAGGACGATTCGACGACGCCTAGTCAACAATGGATTAAGGGCCAGAAGCCCAAGAAAAAAAGCTTACTTGAATAGTAAACAAAGGGAAAAAAGACTCAATTGGGCAAAAGAACCCAAGAATTGGACCAAAGAAGACTGGAAGAATGTAATCTGGAGCGATGAAACAAAAATTTCTATATTTGTATCGGATGGAATAAAGTATGTTAGGAGGAGAACTGGAGAAGACTTGTTACCAGTGTGTACCACCGTCACCATGAAGCACCCTCTCAGCATAATGATATGGGGGTGCATGTCAAGAAGTGGCGTGGGTCGTCTACATATCATTGATGGGACGTTACATGAAAAAAATACAAGGAGACTATCTTGGATCCAAAGTTAAAGCCTTTTATAGCGGATCTGTTTGGAGAAAATAGAGAGACATGCATATTCCAGCAAGACAACGCACCCTGTCATACTGCTAAAAGTGTCTCAAGCTGGTTCGAAGAAAATAATATTATGGTACTTAAGTGGCCTGGTAACAGCCCAGATCTTAATTAGATAGAAAACTTGTGGGCCAGGTTGAAAATCTTTGTATCTTTATACTTTGCTGCTATTGCTTTGTGGCACATTTTAACTAATATAATTAAATAAAATCTCTTATCGAATAAGAGGGCCCTGATTGAAGCTGTAATAAAATCATGATTCAAGGTCATCAATAATGCAGATTTGGAGAAGTTGGTGGACTCAATGCCTCGAAGAATGAAGGCTGTGATAAAAAATAAAGGCTACCCAACTAAATACTAAAGTGATTTATCTTAAACACGTGAATTTTAAATTTTATTGTCATTAACAATTTTCCATAGCTGAGCACAATATTTTTTATATTTTATTCAAAGTACAATAATTTTAATAAAATGTGTATTATATCTGAATATTTTATGTATAAATGATAATTCATGCATAACCTACACTATTATAAAGACAAGGCAATAATATTTTTTTAGAAATATTCATTTAGAAATCTAAGAAGGAAGATTTTCTAAATAATTTAGTCGAGTAAAAAATAGTTTCCATTTTTTTGGCCACTACTGTATTATATAGGTACAAATTTTTATTTGTTAACCGTTCATCTTAAGTTCATTCTATATGGTCAAACAAAAAAAATATAAACCAAATTTTGAATTAATTGAACTAACATATTTAACAAACCAAATATTTATTTAGAAATAATTGAAATAGCCCACCTAAGTGTTGAAGAATGATAAATTACTGATTTTCAAATAATAAGTACCTGCCAATAAATCTAAAGTTTAAGTTATGGTTTAAGTATTGAATTTAGAATAAAATATGAAATTATATCCAACTTTTATAGAATGCTTTTAAATAGTCTGTGAACAAAAAACTGATTTAATAGATAAACATTATTTTTGAAAAATAGTACAATATAATAATTTATAGTACAAGTCATTGAACGACTGTTAGTCAAGTAAAGGTTTTTTAAACAACTGCGATCGAGCGCCATTGTTGATTGTTTTGGCAGGGTTGAAATTCATAGTGTAATTAGTTGCATGTAACTAGGGAATGCAATCCCGCAGGACGATGTCAATCCAGGTATTTGCGGGACTGAACAATCTTAGTACCGCTGGATCCAGGTATTTGCGGGATCCAGCAGGGTGGACTTAGATATCTTATCAATCGTATAATAAAGACCTAATTAATACCTCGATCTACCAACCTTGTTTTTAGAGTTTTAAATTTATACCTAATCAAACACGTTCTTTGGGACATTTTAAATGGTTTATTAACATACTTACCTTTAGTTAGACATCGGTAAAGTTTGTCATAAATTGGCAAAGAATAAAATGAGACATAAATTTATATTACAAATTAAATTTAAATAATAACGTTCACACGATAAACAATATTTTTGTACAATAAGCATCATAAGTTTAAACATTATTTTGGAAATAGCTTCGTAAAAAAGTTAAAGTATTGTGTCGTCTGATAAACGGCTTCTGATATTGGACACAAGGTAGCCAGTGGCTGAAAAAGCTCGTTCAGATTCCACGCTGGTTGGCACAATAGTCATTTGCGCATTGTAAGTGAATTGAAGGTATGTGCCTTTCCACCGGACTCGAAATAATTCATTTCCTTCTTTATCAAAACCTCAATGTTGCTCATATTGCCAGATCTAGGTTGTTGGGCTGTTGATCTCGAACTCTTCATACTAATCAAAGTAAGTTTGAGTTCGTCTTAAAGTGACATTGGTGCTGCTGCTGCTGCGTATGTCTCCTGATTTGCGAGAGGAGTGTCGTCATCCTAAGGTTCATCAGCGTCAGCAGGAGCAGTGGCTTCTGCGTTGTTACCCATGTCCGTGTACTCTAGCCTTTCGACTATAGTTTTGATTGTCTTGCATATTAAACTTTTTGAAGGTAGACTAAATGTGTCATCAACATTAATAAATTGACTACTGTCTTCTTCGTACTTATATGGATCATGTAAGTATATAATAAAACCGCTGTCAAGTTAGTTCGCCGCTCTGAAATCCGTTTCCTCAACAAATCAACAAAGAGTAACACGTATGAATTACGCTTCTCTGTAATCCCGCCAGTCCAGCGGGATCCCGCAAAATTTTCGACCGAGATTAGTCCCGCAAAATGTCTGCTGGATCTCGGTATTTCGGGATCCCGTTTGGGATTGCATTCCTTACATGTAACACATTACATCCAACTGTTGATAGTATGTGTATAGTAAAAGAATACGTAAAAATCCATGTATTTTATAAATAAAAATAAATAAACGTACCAAACTATGAACCCTAGCATCTAAATTATTGAATATTTTTAAGATATTTTGTTTTTTATATAAAAAATGTATGTCAGGCAAGACTTGTGTGAAGGTCAGTAGGTACTTTTTCCTCTCTCGAATATGTAAACAGCTTGATGGTATGTATGTATGGAGATTAAGTATCAAACTACTGAGATTCCCCGTAAGAAAAGTTCAAGATGCACTGCGATAGTGTATATGTTTTTATAGAAAATTAAATTATCTAGTTGGTTTTTCTGCGTTTTTCAATATTTAAGAAAAATGGGAAATAAAGTCAGTAAAAAACACACAAATTATTATAAAAAATATACATAAATATATGTTTTTAATTTGATGCCAAAAAGAATAGTGTTTGTAATCATTTTTATTGACTCACAAACAGCGAAGTGTATAATTTTATTTTAATATTATATTTATTACGCTGCAGTTTATCAATGTTGGAGATAGTTTTTTCAAGTCAAGTTTGTTCAAAATGCAGAAAAATATCAATAAACATTAGGTTTCCGTTGATTTAATTCACGTATAAAACTTTTTTAACGCACGTGATATTTATCTTAACTAACATGTAACTTCATCATGTATTAGGGTGTTTTAATAAATCATATTATATTCAATTACTAGATTCAGCGTTTTATGTTCTCTTAATTTCTCCCAAATGTAAAACAAAATGTTTAATTTTGTTTTATAAAAGTCTGTACTTAACATCTATAAAACATATTGTCATATAAAAGGAATATAACAGGTTCATCGACAACTACATATTATGTTTTATAAAAGTTTTTGTTTTTCATTTATAAAACCAACTGTTGAATAATAGGTATATAAACGTCACACTAATAATTTTATGTCGTATTGAAGTCATCCATAATACCACTATACAATCGTCTATTAAAGTTTTTTCTAAAACGTTTATAGGCCAATAAGTTGTTTAGATGTTATAATAATACCCTTTTTATGACGATATTGTCTTTTTAAAAATCTTTATACAACTGAAATGTTTTTACGACTTACAGATTTGTTAAGTTAACGTTTCGATTAAGACCATTATGTGATCCTTGTATAATTACGTTGCAAAAACGTTTATTGGACGTTGCAATTAGACTATTTAGTTAGACGACTTAACCGTCAGATGTACAACGTCTATACGACTAACAGAGTTAGTTAATAACCACTATAAAACTCCTATACGACTAAAAGTCATAGGTATAACTCTTATTTATACGACTTGTTTGCTAGTTGGATTGTCTCTGGGGGAAACATAAAATTAAAATAGTCGCATCATTTCTATCTTCGGCCTTCGTGGCTCAGTTGGTTAGGTATCTGACTACTGATCCAAGGGTCCCAGATTCGATTCCCGGTGGAGATACAGTTTTTAATTGTGTTTTAAGTCTGGCTCTGTGAGACGATTAATACCATAAGCAGATCGTAAGTCTCCAGAATGTGGCAGCTTGTTATTGGTGCATGTTAAATAATTATTTGACATTGTACCTGTTAGTTGCCCGTGAAGCTACATAAAATAAAAAGTTATAATATAATATTATGCTGATTATTTATTTAAATGTTTTATCAAATGACAGAACGAACGCGTATAATATCTGTCAAATGACAAATGTCAACCACGGTGGACGGTGCTGCCAGGACTTAAATTTTTAGATATTATTGGAGAGTTGCACGAAAAAAATATGAATCCTTATGAAGAAGGGGTTGAACTTTTTTTTTTTACTCCTCACTACCCCAAGGGGATTTATGAATTCGCAATTTTTAAAGTAATTTTTTATTGCAGATTATCAACTAGTATCATGCTGGGATTGCATTCTGAAAGTTTCATCACAATGTATCTGTGTGTGTGTGCTGTGTACTATAATATGCTACGTACGGCGTGTTTATTCTAGATTATCGATTATAGACTAAAGTGTTCATTCGATTATTTTCAAATTTTGCAAATTTGTATATCAAAAACTCGCATAGACCTCATTAGATTTTGAAGGATATCTGAATAGTGGTTCTCATTTTTTTTAACTGTCAAATATTTCAAAGTGACTCCCATGCTCAGGAAACTCGAAATTTGTTATTTTTATTTTCAAATTGCTAAAAGGGCACATCACTTAAATAAAATGTCATTAATAAATATCAATTTTTCATAATAATATATTTAAATAATAAAAGAATTAAACTCACTAATTTCATAAAATTGCCGAAAACTTTCTATAGAAACTTTGAATACTCTATAGTGACTTGTTAGTGAGGAGTTTAGCGTTGGCCACAACCCACTCGTTTTATAATTAATTTCATCTGGATTATGTAATATGTATATAACTAGATTAATTTGTGATTTCTCTGTATTTTTTTTTAAATTTTATGTTTCACCATTTTCAATGTGTTAGCTATAGGACTAATTTTAACTTATTTTTTTGCAAAGTGAAAGCGCCCTTGAGGTGACCACGGTTGTCACTAAACGGCGCTTTATAAATTGTCCTTATTATTATTATTATTATATGAGGGTGTGTGAATTATACCTATATAATTTCCAATTATTGAAGTATTAATTTGCAGTTTTTTTTCGTTGTTTTCAATTTGTCAAAATTTATGATACCGATATTAATTTATTTATTTATTTTAGTATCAATTACATATTGACAGTTAACATAATAATACAGTGATAAGTAAACTTTAGTACAACAAGATAAATTTCAAATATTAAATGATCTAAATTTAAAAAAAAAACTAGTGAGTGTAACTTAATATTTAAATTTGTGAGAATAATATTATAGAACTCCATTTGTTATTTTTTCGGCTGATAAGCTGAATCAGTTGACAAAGGTCTAATTAGCCGAAATAATCGTCCTTTAATGAGAAATCAATATTTTTGAAATCTAAATAATCGATATCATATTATTGTTACATGTTTGTTAACCTGTTATACTTTGTTTGTCAAACTTTCATCATCGCAAATAAAATAAAAAATGTATAAATTACTATGCATACCGTACATACTCCAACTGTCGACAGCGATAGTATGTATAGTTGAAGAATAAGTACCAAACCCATAAATACAAATTATTTATTATTTTATGATATTTAGTTTTCTATAAAACACATGTACCTATGTAGGTAGTCAAGATAGGATAGTATGGAGGTCAGTCTTTTTTTCCTACCCGGAATATGAAAACAGCATGATGGTATATGTATATTGTATGTTTAGAGATGAAGTATCAAACTATTAAGTCTTCTTTGATATTGTGTATAGGTGACTACCATACAAATTGTATGAAGCAATGTCGTCACTAAATTCAACTTTTATAAAAATTGTTAAAAAAAATTTGAGATGTACTGCTACAATGTTAATATTTTTTATATAAAATTAAATTATCTAGTTGGGGTGTTTCGGCTTTTTTCGATATTTAAAAAAAAATGGAAATATAGGCAGTTAAACTCATAAATTTATCATAAAAAAAATACTTTTCTTAATAAAAAATGTTTGAGAAACCCTGGAATTTTTTTGAAAAAACTTATTTGAGATTTTGTATTTGTCTATGTTTAAACCAATTTTCAGCGTTCTAGCTTTTATGGTTTCTGAGATGTAAGGAAAAATAAAATAAAAATTCAAAAGTTGATAACCCCTGACTGAAACAAAAATTCAAAATTCCGAGTATAAAAGTTTTGTAGGCCTGTAACTGTTTATATATTCTGAAATTTTAGGCTCTGTAAATTGAGCGGATCAAAAGTTATAAGGGGGACACACACACACACACAGACACACACACACACACACACACACACACACACACACACACACACACACACACACACACACACAGACACACACACAGACACACGAAATGTTCTACTCCGAATTCTGAGTAAATCCGTGTATGGAACATATATGCTGCGAAGCCTCTAAGTTGGTGTTTTTTGACTTCAAAGTTGGAAAAGCCGTGAAAAAAGTAGACCTCTCCATACAATTCTCGCGTATTCTGGCTTGATACATTGTCGATATGTTAAGAGAACAAAGGTCTCCTGAACAAATCGACAGTTGGATAATAAAACTTTACGAGCAAATTACGTCCTTAAAAAAATATTTCTTTATATTTTATTTTATGTACCTAGCTTCCCGGGCAACTAACAGGTACTATGTCAAATAATTAATTGACACGCACCCAATAACTAGTTGCCACATTCTGGAGACTTGCGATATTAATCGTCTCACAGATCCAGACTGAAAACACAATTAAAAACTGTGTCTCAATCGGGAATCGAACCTGGGACCCTTGGATCAGCAGTCAGATACCTAACCAACTGAGCCACGAAGGCCGACAAATTCGATCTAATAGCGTTATTCAAAAATATTTATTCGTAGCTTTGTATAAAACTATAATTATATGTATATTAATATCATGACTAATTCATTCATTCTTTAATATTTTTTTTTGTCATTTCTAAGTACGCTGCTCGTGTGTGTTGTGCTGCGCCACTGACCTGGATGTCACTGGATGCAGAATTAAATTCTACGCAAAAAAGTTCGTGACAGTTGGTGTGTGCCTACTACCGTTGAGTAGATATTGACGTTTTTCTGCGTTCGCCATACTGGCGCTTACGCCCTTTCTACGCTACATCGATTCAGCTCAGTTTTATTTTACCTATTTAATAATATTAACTTCTAGTACCAAGTAGGCACCTACATATAACTTGTTTATATTTTTATCAATTCCGTGTATTTATTTGTTGCTTGGTTGTATATTGCTTGTTTGATCCGTACCGCACGACGGGACGCTTTGTTGCTCTATACTTTTGGGTTAGGTTGGATATATAGGTCGTATAGGATTGTATAGGATAGTTTGATCTCATAGTTGTTATCCATCAGGACAGGTGCGACACTGCTCTTAGTTGGTTGCGGTTGCGGGTTGAACGGCTTTTGCATAATTTAATTTCTATCTTTTTTTTTTAAACTCTTCGCTCATACACATTAACTACTTCAAACAATTTATTTTATTTTATTTTATTTTATTTTATTTTTAAAGGTTTATTTTTCTTGTATATTCGTATAATATACCTATTCATTATTTTGTTTTTAACTTTCCAACGGTAGTTTGCATACACTAGGAAGATAAAAATCTTTCACTAGGAAGATAAAAGTTGTAAAATACAATTATAAACTGAACAATGTAGTTTTACCGACGAAAACAGACTGCAAAGATCTTGGCGTACACCTTGATTCAAAACTTCTCTTCGACAAACATATTGAAATTATAGTAAACAAATCTTATAAAATGTTAGGCTTTATATTTAGAATCAGTAAATACTTTAAAAACCCCAATACATTAAAACAATTATATTGCTCTCTTGTCAGAGGTCAACTTGAGTACGCATCAACTATATGGAATCCCCAGTACAAGGTTTACATTCACTCGTTGGATCAAATTCAGAATAAATTCATTAAATATTCAAACTACCGTTGTAACAATACTTACCAACCTACTATACTAACTTCTTTGACCACGCGACGCACAATTTCAGACCTTATGTTCCTTCACAGTATACTAAATGGAAACATAGAATGCCATGAAATTCTTACCAATATCAAATTTAATACTTCTACTCGCCGGACAAGACATACGTCACTTTTCTTCTCCAATATTTGTAAAACAAATGCTTCCAAAAACGCTCCGATTAACAGAATGATAAACTTATTTAACTCTTATGAAAAGCATGCCGACTTAGACATATTTTTTGATTCACATATAACCTTCAAAAATAAACTTATATCTAACATCGTGACATTATAACAATTATTTACAGATTAATTTTATTTTTCCCAACCACCCTCAGCAATATATTATCTTATTCTTCTCAACTCATGAATCTGTCAATATATGTTCGTCTATCATGTATACACATGCACACCCTCTCTCTCACACACACATACGCACCCACACACTCACACTCTTTCTAGATATCTCTTTCACACACACATGTATTACTCTTCTCTCATACGCGCACCCCACTAATTCACACTTTTTTGATGTATTATTTTGATATTAGGTATAGTACGTAAGAGGTACATGTTATTTCTGTATTTTTATTTATTTAATTTTAATAATTGTATGCATGTACTGTGTGCTGTCCTTTGTAAAATAAAATAAAAAAAAATAAAAATACACAGACTTGTTCATTATTTGTTGTTTTATTTTCTTCTTTGTAATTACATTAACATTTGAATTTCGATTTTATAACGATTTGTTGTTACGGAGTGCCTTTTTCATTACCTTAAATTGATCATCTAGGGTAACAGTTCTGTTGAGATCTAAAATGGTCAAAACGAAACGTACCCGGAAGAGAATTCGCAAGACACTGGAATCTCTGTCACCAGTAACCCCGTCACCGCCTATTAATAGAATCAGAATGTCCAGCCCTGAAGCTTCGTCTGTCTCCGCTGAGAACCACATTGTGGTGACTCGCGTTGAGACCTCGAAGCAGTGCAGCAGTCCTCCGACACAGTCCGTGCCAGTATCGAATCCAGCAACACCATCTTCTCGCGATGAAGTACTGTCAGTACCAGGTTTCGAGCCAATCATTTATACTGCCTATGAAGCTATGTCTGCCCTACAAGACTCTTTAGCCACCTCAGATATGCCTAAAGATCATCAATTGGAGGTAAGTCGTAAAATAAATATTCTTCTTGCTATCATTGGACGAAATGACAGTCGCATGGCGGAATCATTGGGACGAGAAGCAGTTCTCAACGAACGCATCAGTGCTCTGATCAGAGAGAAACAGGGATTGCAATCTCACATCGAGACGCTCGAACTCGAGATGCGCCCTGTGATGCAAACTATTGCTGACAACGTTGTCACTAAACAATGTGATAGCTTTGCTTCGCGTTCGGCCGTAAGTGGCCCTCCGCCGATTACCAGAATCGGTTTCCCAGCGTTACCAGCCAAGCCCGCCGTTTGCATTTTCCCGACTAGAGATGATATAAGTTCCTCGGTAGAAACAAGGCGAGTGCTCAAAACAACGTTAAAGCCCAGTGAAATCGGTGCGCAAGTTACGAGCGTAGGTACGAAATATAAGAAGAAAAGGCATTGTTGTCAACACTGCCACTACCGCTGACTCCTTGAAACTCCTCAATGCACCAGCTTTAAAATCTTCCAAAGACCTCAGCGTCCGACTTGCTTCGAAACGAAACCCCAGATTACGCTTCAGTTTTGTTCCGCGTGACATGTCTCACGAGGAGTTCTTGGGTCTGGCGTTTTTGTCCGTCCCGGATATGGGCATAAACCAGGAAGAATTTGTTAAGAGTGCTAGTTTCAGCCACTTTATGGGACCTCGCACTGGGCCTACCTGTAACAGAGTGTTTGAAGTACCGCCGACAATAAGACACAAACTCATTGAGTGCAGAAGAGTCTTTGTTGAATGGAGCGTGTGTAAGGTCAGAGACTTCATACCAATAAGTGTGTGCTCAAGATGCCGGATGTATGGCCATACAAGTAAATTCTGCAAAGATCCCCCTCGCTGCGGCCATTGTGCTTCTGGTGAGCACGATTTTTCAGTATGTCCTGCTAAAGACAGTCCACCAATTTGTGCGGTCTGTTCATTTTTCAAAAAACCAGCCTCTCACAAATCTGGTTCTGATGAATGTCCAGCATTCCAGGCATCGTTGAGCCGCGCCCTATTGACAGTTGATTATGGCCAGTAGTATATCCGTATCAACAGGTCTCAGAATTGGACAGCTCAATCTGGGCCGACGTCGTGCTGCCACCTTGGAGCTTAAACAACTCGCCCATCAACTGAACATCGATATCTGTCTGGTTCAGGAACCATACACTGGCAACGGCTCTATGTGTGTGACGGATTCAGGCTTCCGTATAATTTCTGCCACTTGCTGTTCCATGGATTTACCCCCTCTAGCTTCAATAATTATTTTTAATTTCTTCTATATCTTATATCTTATTAGATCATCTTTCCTCGAGCACTACAGTCGTGCTTGAAATTTCTCTTTCAGGTAAATCCATGTACCTAGTATCAACCTACTTCAAATTTGTCGACCCGATAGAGCCATATGTGTGCTTTCTAGATAATGTAATGAGTCATCTAGGTGGAGATTCCATCTTGATTGGCGGTGACTTCAATGCTGAGTCCCCTCTATGGTGTCATTCTACCACTGCAGGGTCTAGGTAAGCAAAAAGAGGTGAACTCTGTGAGGACTTCATAGCTCGGCACGAGCTTTCCGTTATCAATGATCCCTTTAGTCCTCCCACTTTTTCTGGTGCGGTCGGGTTTGGCCACATCGATGTCACTTTGGCTTCGGCTCAAATAGCTCAAAAGGCTTCTTCCTGGCGTGTTTATACAGATTATTCGGGTAGCGATCACGAACTTATTGTCTTTACAATTTCTACTTCACCTACTGACTCGGTTCAAAAGTCTCATATTCCAAGGCGTTTTCGCACGAGGTGTGAGCGCATTGTCGAATTTGATGCTGAATTTATTCGATTTCTGAATCGCTTTAACCCAAATGCTATGTCTATATCTGATACTGCTTCTGATTTCACTAACAATATCATTAAATGTGCAGAAAAGTCAATTGGCAGATCTACTCCAGAAAAATTAAAACCAAACGCTTGGTGGCACTCAGGACTCGATTCTTTGAAACGCAGCGTTACACGTGCACGTCGAGCTCTTAAATTGGGACGCAATAGGAACTTTGCTGAGTTTATTATTCTCGACTTGTACTCTGCTTATAGACGTGCACACAATCTATGTATATAAAAATGAAATTATTCGTGCGAAGAAGGTAAGTTGGCGACGTTTGGTTTCCGAGGTTTCGACTTCAGATCCATGGGGTGCAGTTTATCGCGCCGTTTCTTCTAAGAGAGGAAATGGCGCAACAATATCCTGCATCCGCGATGCAACTACTGGTGAGTTCACAACGTCTCTCGATTCAACTGCTTCCGTTTTTCTGGACGCGTTGACTCCATCGGATGATCCGTCTACCGATAATGTTTTTCATAAATGGGTACGTGCTCTTCAACACAACATTCCTCAGACACCCGCTTCGCCACCAGTTTCTGTTGAGGAACTCGATTTAATTATTGGGAACCTTAAACTAAATAAATCCCCAGGCCTCGACCGTATCGACTCTATTTTAATACAAAGATGTTGGCGTTTGGCTCAATTTGAAATGGTTTCCCTCTTAAAAAGATGTTTAGACGAGGGCTGTTTTCCAGACTGTTGGAAAACGGGCCTCATGACTATAATTCCCAAACGATGCGATCCTCCTAGCACGGACCCAAAAGCATATAGACCTGTTACTCTCCTGCCTATTCTGGGCAAGATTCTGGAAAGACTTATGTATATGCAGTAGAATTGAATCCCATCTTTCTAACTCATGTCCACTTTCTTCTCGCCAATTTGGCTTCCGACCTGGAATTTCAACAGTCGATGCTATAAATTATATGTCAGAATTTGTAAGACCTTCTGACGAAAAATATGTTATTGCTATTTCCCTTGACATTAGTGGTGCATTTGACAATGCTTGGTGGCCGCTCATTTTGCATAAACTGAAGTCAAGGAATATACCCCGCAATATATATCTGATAGTTAAGAGTTACTTTGAAAATCGCCGCATAGTCCTGCCTGGGGGACAATTTCTACATACGCGACAGGTAAGCATTGGATGTCCTCAGGGTTCTGTTCTCGGTCCACTTCTCTGGAACATTCTTTTTGATGACTTGCTGGATCTTCCTCTCTCCAGTAATTGTACGATTCAAGCATATGCCGATGATGCATACATCCTCGTCCGTGGTAATTCCCGTAGATTTATTGAGAACTCAGCTACTCAAGCTCTTTCCTTAGTTTCCGACTGGGGTGTAAAAAATAAACTTTGCTTCGCTCCTAATAAGACATATGGCTTGGTTTTCAAAGACTTACTACGTAGACAGCCGTCTATTTAGTTCTCAGGAACAAATGTGAGTTTTCGGGACCAAATCACTTGCCTAGGAGTTGTTCTGGAAAGAGGACCAAATTTTTAAAACCATGCTCGATTGTGTGTCGACAAAGCTAAGTCTGCTTTTTTAAAGATCTCACACATCGCCAAGGCACACTGGGGTTTACAGTTTCAAGTATCCTGTCTTTTCTATAAGGCAGTTTACCTCGGCATTGCTTGCTATGCAGCAGGATGTTGGTCTCACGCCTGTGAACTTCAACATATACGTAGAATTTTGCTCTCAGGCCAACGATTCGCTCTCATCGCTCTATCCAAAGCATATGGAACGAGTCCCACTGAAGCACTGACTCCCCTTGACTCCCCTTGACTCCCCTTGATCTGGAACTTCAGCGTAGAGGGGCTGTTTTCAACCTTACGCGGGGCTGTTCTTCTATGATCGGAAATATTCCTCTCTTCCCTCCAGAGGGTCGAGTGTCACGTGGCTTTGTTGAAAGGACTGTAAATGAAAATTTGCAGAACATCTGGCAGACTCGCTGGACGGCCTGCTCAGTGGGAAGAATTACCTACTTATTTTTTCCCGACGTGAGGTATCGTCTTAAATCTCCCTGGGTTGTTCCAGACTTTTGGACTTCCCAATTTTTCACAGGACACGGAAACTTTAAAAGTTATCTTCACCGATTTAACATTGCCTCCTCTGCCTCATGTCATTTCTATCAATACCCGGACCAAACTTCGGAACATATCCTTTGGGAATGTTGCCACCCAATGGTGTCCTCAAATAGATCGGAGCTCCTCGTTGCTGTCCGTGGGCCTCTTCAAGGTCCCATTGGTCATGCGGATTTTGTGATCTCGAAGAAAAATTATAAAGCTTTTAAGGTTTTCTGTCATAGATATGGTGCCTTACTTTTAGAAGATTCCCGTTAAATTAATTATTTCCAGAGATCTTGGTCACTTCTCTGATGGTCTGCGTGTAGGAGGATCTGAGGTCATAGACAGTCCACGGGTGTGAATTTTCTGTTCGCACTCGTTGACTGTTTCTTTTTGCACTATGGTGCCGAGATTGCTAATCTAGAGGGCTCCATGAGCTACTTTTCGTGCTATGCATTTTTTTTTTGTCGTTCACTTAGCGTTCTGTGAAGGGCCCGATTACAGTCCCCATAGGCAGAGCGGGTGGTGGTGGGAGTAGCGAAAAAAAAAAATCATTCATTCATATCATCACGTTTTATCCCGCAATGTGGGGCTATGTACACCCGCGTACGAGCGACAGGTATGCGGGTGTACATAACCTTATAAAAGGGAGCATAACACATGCGTTTACACCCACACACCAGTCTCGTTTCACTTAAAAGACAATACATCCAGAATGGGTGGTGAACCTCATTGCTGAACTATGTGAGATGTTACTGTTTCCTGTTGTATTTTCGATTACCCTGCTCTTACCGGACACTCAAAAACAATATTAGAAAATAAGGGAAGCACTATTCAAAGCCGATTCAATTCTCTTTTGTTTATATACTTCTAGGATATTAGACGAGAATGCATGATTGAAAGAAATATCGTAAGTAAGATGAAAATAAATGCCCTAAGGTGGTTCGGCCACATAGAAAGAATGAGTAATAACCGTCTGACAAAAAAAGTATACAAGGCTGATAAAAGAGGAATGAAAAGTAGAGGTCGGCCAAGAAAGAGTTGGCACGATAACATAAATGGGATTTTGAAAGGTGGAGATGTTAAAAGTAAGAATAATAGAAGAGCGTGTATGAGACGTTGTATGGACGTGAATGAAGCGAGGAATGTATGTCAAGAGAGAGGAGTCTGGCGTTCGGTTCTCTCTGCCTACCCCAAATAGGGAAATGGCGTGATGGTATGGTATGGTATGGTATATACTTCTGAAGAATTTTGAAGTTTGTATGATAACAACTAAGTATATTATTTTACTCAATCATCGTTAATATTGTTACTTCAAAAATTTTCAACCTAACGATATTTTAATAGTGCCCTCGCCACTAATCAAAGATCATTGTACATACATTAATTATAACTTAGCTTTAATGAGTAAGAATAGTCGAAATGAAAGCGATAATCGTTATGTTATTTCTACATGCATAATAATATAATATGTACATACTTATTATTGTAAATGGAATGTAAATTTTTAAACGCGGTGATTTCTATTGCAAATTATGTAAATTAGTTCCGAAATATATCATTGAATTTGTCATGAAAGTTACAAATATAAATAATTAAAGCAAAGTCGGGATGAAATTTTTTTAAACTTATTTCTCACGCAATTATCGCTTCTCCGGGCTGGAAACACTGGTAAGTTGGAAGAAATTGCCATAGGTACGTCAATAAACTCGCCACTTGCGCAGAGTGCAAGGAAGTGTTAATTATTATTATTGTACAGTGTAAAAATCACACCATCAAACGCACAGGGTGTGTGAATGATTCAAATCATTCAATTTTTTCTGACAGTACAATAGCATCATTTTCTGACACAAAATTATTCCTTTGAAATTATTTTGTTTTCAAGTATGCCTTTAATTGTCTAGTAAATTTTCCAATACGAGTTGCATGTAACACATGAGATCCAACTGTCGATGGCGATAGAATGTATAATTGAAGAATACATAAACAATTAAATATCTAAAAACAATTAAACACAAATTTATAAATATTTTGTTTTTAATATAAAACATTAAGGTATGTATGTAGTCAGTTTTTTTCCTACCCAGAGTATGAAAACATGATGGTATGTACCTATGTATGTTGGAGATAAAGACATCAAACTATCGAGTCCCCGTAGATAATGCCTTCAAATTGTATGAAACGATATTGGCACTAAATTCAACTTTTATAAAAATTGTTAAGAAAAGTTTGAGATGTACTTGTACAATGATCATATTTTTTATAGAATATATTTTATCTAGTTGGGGTGTTTTGTATATTTCGATATTTTTAAAAACTTTGGAAATATAGACAGATAAAAACATAAATTTATAACAAAGAAAAAATATTTTTCTTAATAAAAAATATTTATGAAACTCTGGATCTTATTTAAAAAACCAAATTTATGATTTTTGTTTGTCTATATTTTAGCTTATATGGTTTTTGAGATATATGGAAAAATACAGTAAAAATTCAATAGTGTTGATAACCCTTAAGTTGGTGTTTTTGACTTCAAAGTTGGAAAAACCGTAAAAAATATAGACCTGGTATACAAATCTCGCGTATCTTGGCTTGATACTTTGTCGATATGTTAAGAGAAATAAATTCTCTTGAACAAATCGACAATTGGATCAGTTTCTTTTTCATCGTGGAAAAATGTAAAGAGCAAGGAAAATTAACTTTGTCGAAATAAACCTTTTCAAATATTTTTCACGAAAAAAATAGGGACAGACTTAAGTAGCCCTGGTACTCGAACAAAACTACTATTATCGAAAAAAGTCATGCTAATAGAAAACAAATAATTGTGATTACTAAACATTTGGTTAGTCGTAACCAAATGTTTCCAAACCGAACAGTTATAAAAGCAAAATTTTAGTTACTTTTTATAAAAGTTTGATTAAAATATCACAGGTCTGATATTGATATTGGAGAGGTGCAAAACTGGGAGTAATTACTTGTTTGTCAAATCATGGGGGAGCCGTGCAATGAAGAGGACCTCCTAGCTAAAAACGAATAGGCTGTGACGGCTGCAAACTATCGGAGACTGTCAATGTACATAGATAGTCTGGACATGACAACAGATAGTTTGACTATCCTATTTCTTTCATTATGATGTTTCATTCTTAAAAATGCAGATTTTCAGCAAAATCTGCAAGCAAAACTTTTCTATCTGGGTTTATTAAATCAGGCCCATTTCTACATTCTTAGAATTCTTATTCTAATTCAATTTCAACATCTTTGTTTTCGTAGGAAATGTGTTCATCCACGGTTAGTGGGCGGCTAATGTGGTCAGGCCTACAGAAACAAAACACTGCCTTGCGAAACTAATTAAAAGTCACCCCGAAGCAAAAGACACAACATGTCACCCTTGTTAATATGTTACCTATTTCATTATGAATTAATCTGGTTTTTGGAAAAAGGTCAGATTCCCAAGTCCACCGAAAAAAGATTGAGTTAATTTTATCATTTGGCATTTCTATACACAGTTCTACGATAACATCTTAGATAAGGAATTTGATTTAGATTTTTTAATTCTAAGATATGGAGGAGGCTTTCGTACAGGAGTTGACGGAATTAGGCTGACAAGAAGAATCTATTTATAATCTACCATTTGAAAATTTCTTCCAACCAACCTAGAAAAAAAACAAAATTTGCGGACAAAATGCGTGATAGCAGAGCGGTTAGCGCGCTGGATTTGTTAGCCAGCGGTCGCGACTTTGATTCCTGCCACGACCGCAGGATCTGGTCTATTAAATATTTCTCTTTCGGACACATATACTTTCGGATCTTTTTTTCTTCTTTAATTTTTAATCAATCAAACTATTAATCAAATCCATTGTGTTATGTTAATGTTTCATTTCTTGGAATTTGTTCAAAGATTTTAATCTGCGGGAGCTGAAATCTCTTGTCCTATATTCATACCTCTACTATTTATAATATTATAAAGTAAGTTTAGTAAAAGATAACTATTAAAACATAATGTGCCTCTGACAGACGCTCGAATTGGTAAACAATAAATTAGTTATATTATGTTTTATATATTTCCAGTTATCATTAGATCTTTTTTGTTTATTAACAATGACACAACACACTATTTAACTTAATTTCATAGACAAAATATGAGACTTTCTTTAAAATCCAAGCGATTAAAATTTTTTGTCAATAAATGGAAAGAAAATATTTTATATATAACTAAAACTATAGCATAAAAATAATTTTAAATAATAACATTATACGATATTTTGATAGTATGAAAACTAAGTACCTGCAAATAAAGCCAGTATATTTTCGCCTAACTACCCCAACGGGAAATAGTGGGGAGTTATTAATGCGATTTTTTAAGGTTATTTATCATAATTATCAACTGGTATCATGCTGAGATTGTATTCTGAAAGTTTCATCACAATGTATGTGTTTTGTGTACTAAGTGCTATGTACGGCGTGTTTATTCTACTTTATCGATATAGACTAATTCAATTATTTTCAAATTTGTATATGTAATACCTAATCGCTTAGACACCAATAGATTTTGTGGGATATCTGACTAGTGCTTCTTATTTTTTTTTTACTGTCAAATATTTCAAAGTGACCCCAAGCTCAGGAAACTTTAAATTTTATATATTTTTTTTCAAATTGATATAATGGCGCATCATTAAATAAAATTGCATTTAAGAATTATCAATTATTCACAATAAAATATTAAAAAGAATAATAATTTATCAAACTCATTTCATGTAAATGCTGAAAATTTTCCGTTAAAAATTTGAATACTTTGTTGAGGGACTTGGTAGTGAGGAGTATAGCTTTCACCACAACTCACTCGTTGTCACAAGCGAACCATGTGTACTGTGCACTTATCCAGCCCTGTAGTTAGGTACCTCGAATTCCTAGTTTCCAATATAAAAAATCATTTTACGTGTGTTTAGATGTATTTAAAACCGATTTGATTCAGTATATAAAGATATTTACATATTTTTCAAATAAGTAATTTACTAATAATGCATGTGTTTTTTGGTAAAAACCAAGTTAAATGAAACACTATTTAAATTTCATTAAAATATGTTGATAAAATTATGTACCCATCAATCGCTGAAAAATTTATCAGAAA
Source organism: Molanna angustata (assembly GCA_963576475.1). Classification (NCBI taxonomy): domain Eukaryota; kingdom Metazoa; phylum Arthropoda; class Insecta; order Trichoptera; family Molannidae; genus Molanna; species Molanna angustata. The sequence goes on along the minus strand of OY754964.1, from coordinate 3,792,291 downwards.
GACCAAAATTAATACTGATATATTGGTCATGTTTTTGACCAACTCGAGGTATGAGGTACGAGGTAAACAAATTTTAGGTATGGTAGGTACTACCATTCAACGATAATGTATGCCGAATAAATTAATTTGGCAAACTTGAGGAATATTTCGACTCCCAGACAATGGAAAGTAATCTAAATGAATCTCTTTTGTTGGCAACCATTATCCGTTCGTTGGTAACAAATAATAATCCTTTGTAAAATTTTATTTTGGGCCTAGCATAAATATTATTGTTACACGGAACGGAAAATGGCTCTTTATTCATAGATCACAATTATAATGACATTTTTGATAAGGCACTTGGGATGATTCAGTTAACTTCATTGTTTCAAGTTTTTTTTGACTTATTATCCCCTTTTGTAAAATAGTAGAATTATGATTGTGATATTTATAAGCTTATTTTTGACATATTTTTTAAAGAATGAATTATTTTTTAAAGAATGAATGATTTATTTCCATAAGGCAATTTCTACCAACCAACCAAAGAAACTTGAGGTGATAAATAGTGCGTACACTAAATTTACAAAAACATACAAAGAGATAAACACGTAATAAAGAAAAGAGTATAGATTTTGTGGGATGTGAGAGAGGATGGGGAAGGATTGTCAATTAAGAGTTATAAGATATTATATAGTTTTTAATTTATTCAAACTTTTTTATTCATAATACTAAATAAGAACATTGTAATTTGCGTTATGAAAATTTGTAATTTTTATACTATTTTTATATAAAACTCAAAGCTGTAATGTTCATTCAAATAATAAAATAAAATTAAAATAAAAAAAAAGACAGGTATAACAGCTTAAGTCTTTTTTTAAAATGTTGAATCGATTGAGACGTCGTAATATCATCAATTAAGGTGTTCCATAGTACTGCTGATTGTACTTCAAAAGAGGAACTGAAAAATAAATAAAATATAAATATCCCGGTGCATCCTCTGAATTAAGCAAATATTTGTGCTCATTTAAACGATATCCGCCGTCTGGATTCGAACCCGTGTCCATCATCATCATCATCACAACTGCAGGACATTTTTAATTAAAAACGAGTGGGTTGTGGCCAACGCTAAACTCCTCACTAACAATTCATTCTATAAAGTATTCAAAATTTGTATGGAAAATTTTCAGCATTTTCATGAAATGCATACATACATACCATCACGCCATATCCCTTACGGGTCAGCAGAGAGAACCGAGCGCCATACTCCTCTATTTTTGCATACATTCTTAGCTTCCTTTACATCCATGCATCGTCTCATACATGCTCGTCGATTATTCAAGCTTTTATGAAATGAGTTTGTTAAAATAATTTTTTATTTAAATATTTTATTATGAAAACTTGATAATTCTTCAATGCCATTTTATGAAAGTGATGTTCCTTTTTTTCCAATTTGAAAATAAAAATTTCAAATTTTTATTTTCCTGACCTTGGGGTCACTTTGAAATATTTGACAGTTAAAAAAATTGAGAAGCACTATTCAGATATCCTTCAAAATAATGGGGTCTAAGTGAGTATTAGATATACAAATTTGCAAAATTTGAATAGAATCGAATGAGTACTTTAGTCTATAATCGATAAAGTAAAAATGAATACGCCGTACATAGCACACTGCACATAGCACATAGCACACTGCACATAGCACACACACAGAAACATTGTGATGAAACTTTCAGAATACAAACTCAGCATGATACTAGTTTATAATCTGCGAAAAAAAATAGCCTTAAAAATTGCGAAATCATAATTCCCCACTATATCCCCTTGGGTTAGTGAGGAGTAAAAAAAGAGATTGAAATACTAAAGAGTAAATCGTTCACATTCCAGAAACGGAATTCATTCATATGACAAACTTGAAACTGTCGCAAACGGATTAAGTATGTATTGAGAAATACTATGAACTTATATTATTTGTTCATTATTACATATTAGAAATTTGACAGAGAAAGTTAACATGAATGTATAAATATCTCTGTGGAATATTCATATTATCTATTAAGTATACATCGTTTGTGTAGACAAGTGTAAGGGACAACCTTTAGTGTACATCAGTTTATAATTAAAGGTAAATATTAAATTAATACAATATTAATATTATTCTGATGTTCAACGAAAAGTTTAGTTATATATAATATGGTAAGCTTTAGTTTTAAACAAATTAATGAACTGAATTAACTAATCAAATTTATATATTGAGTTTTATTAATGACCTAAAGTACCTGCTGATTCCTAAATAAATGTTTTTTCCACATAATATATATTTATTTAAACAGTATACATTATGTAATTTATAAAACAAACCATTTTGCATTATTTTATTAGTGGACCAGTGAAAAATCCATACATTATTCAACAGGATAATTTATAGCAATATACAACAATTGAAAAATAATACAAAATTAATTTACTTGTACATAAAAAAACACTTAGATAAGGCAGCTGCTTTAATCAAAGTACTAGGAAAAATAGGAGGAGACAGCTGTCCTTAAATCACTGAACAGGCTGGTAGAGATGTCGAGGGTATTAAAGGAAGTATTGTACATATTGTGTTAATAAATGTTTTTGTAGACGTGATCAAAGGAAATAGTAGATGACAAGCTGTCTTCGGTAATGATAATGAAACCATCGCCTCAAAACCGGTCGTAAAAAGAGCTTATTCGCGGTTATATATGTAGGTGTAGTGAATTTCAATTTTATTTTAATTCAATAGGAAAAAACAAACAGCTTCCATTTAATAAAAAAAAAAATTATAAAGATTAAGAACATGATGGAGAACCCACTTACTGGATTTCATGAGAATATTATAAATTATAATGTAAATAAAATAATAACAATAAAATTAATACAATTATTTGTAATGTGCCATAAAGTGGTGAATATATTGTGTGGACTGTCAATTCTAAGTAAAAATTAATGATCGTTCCTTTTTTGTTTCTGTCTATATGTTCATAATATTTTCACTCAAAATTGTGTATTTCTATATAATGTGACAGCCAATTATCTATGTCACAACCATGTATTTATTTTTGTTTGTTTCTTTTTTGAATTCTTATCGTTTCGATGAAACGGAAACGATTCGATTCAAATTATTCTTGAATTATTCAATTTATTAAATAAATTGATCTCAAATCGAGAGGTCGGGATGAATTAAATAGATTTAAATTTAAATAATTTTATTTTTATTGCTTTCAAATTTCTCGATTCAAGTCGTTTTTGCGAAAATAATACACCTACGAAGTATGAATAATGCATTTAACCCATTTAGATCTGATTTAAATTTCATCGATTATTTGTACGAAAACCGATTGTAGGAACATGCTCATATAGTTATCAAAACAAGGCAGTTAAAACATCATGAATATATTTTATTGAGCATTAAGGAAAGTGGAAAAGGATTTTGGTTAGTGACTAAATAATGCGATAAGTAGGCTAGGTATCATCATGCATAACTTGAAGATTTGAGAAAAGCATTGAACATACATTGGTTCAGAGGTTCAAGTCGAAATAGGTGACTGAAATGACCTGTGACAGAATAATGTCTGCGAAATTCCAGTTTGATAAGATGTGCAAAAAGCTCAAATTGCAAGTCTTATAATATTTGAAAGAAGTAGAGAGAATAATGCAACTGAAATTCTCATTTTTTTTAACACAGTTATTTTTTACTCCTCGCTAACCAAAGGGGATAAAGTGGGGGTTTGTGAATTCGCAATTTTTAAGGCTATTTTTTAATTGCAGATTATCAACTAATATCATGCTGAGATTGTATTCTGAAAGTTTCATTACAATGTATCTGTGTGTGTGCTATGTACGGCCTGATTATTCTACTTTATCGATTATAGACTAAAGTACTCATTCGATTCTTTTTAATTTTGAGAAAATGGTAGATCAAGTACTAGCTTAGACCCCATTAGATTTTGAAGGATATTTGAATAGAGCTTTTTTAACTGTCAAATATTTTAAAGTGACCCCAAGTTCTGGAAACTGGAAATTTGTTATTTTTATTTTCATATTGGTAAAAGGATCACCACTTTCATAAAATGGCATTGAAGAATCATCAAGTTTTCAAAATAAAATATTTATATGAAAAATAATTGAAATATGCTGAATATTTTCCATACAAAATTTTAATACTTTGTGGAGTGACTTGGTAGGGAGGAGTTAAGCGTTGGCCACAACCCACTAACTTTATAGTATTTCACAATAGGTACTTGAATTGTGTCAAATACATTTGAAAAAACCTCCGTTTCATAGCTTATTTATGAATAACTTACATAGACTATCTGTTCATCAACTTTTGCTGATTATCTAAATTTTTGTTTTTCAGAAATGATGTTATTGAAGTTTGCCATACTTTTGGCCGTTATGGCCGTAACAGTTCAAAATCTGGAAGGAAGTGTTGTCAATTCAAAGGACATATTCAACGAGGCTCGGGAGGACGACGTAGACTTAAACACTGATGAAAATATCAAGAATTCAGACAAACAAGATTATTTAGATGAACACCATGTCACCACGACCAAGAAGCCGAGCATTTTACAAAACATCGCCAATAAACTTGGATTTGGTAAACCAGCGCCGTTCAAAAAACCTCTCGAACTTATCAGTCAAGCCACCAAACCAAAACCCAAACCGGTCGTAACAAAAACCAAAACGGTCGTGCTGGAAATAACCAAACGTCTTACGAGACATCCAATTTGTATTGCATCTCTCGCGGCGAAGCCACCCTGTTCGGCTCTGGGACATTACGGAAACCAAAACGGTTTCCAACAAAAACCACAAAAAATCTCGTATAAGGACGATTCAGATCAACCTAAGAAGGTAGAGCAAGAAGCAGCGTGGGTTGATGATTTCAAAGACGGAAGTCTGTACATCGAACCAAGTTCCGCAGTTAAGATGTCGGGAGAACTAGCGACTACTATGCCTACTGTCGAAGAAACAGAATCAGATAATGACGGAAGATCGGGAAGGTATCTGTCGTTTTCTCGTGAAACACCAGCAATCTCCGATGTCAAGTTGGTAATAACCGATGATGCTATAGACGATTCTTTCGAGGCTGAAGACGGAGACAGCGCGAGGTATTTGTACACAGCAGCTGAAACGAAATTCGTTACCAAGACAATGTGGGTAACTAAGGTCCAGAAAGTAACAGATTACAAAGTCACAGCTACTTTAGTTCCAGAGAACTGTGTGCCGTCTGAACTCAACTTTCCTCATTGCTCAAATGCTCCAGCGAAGAATCCAATCAATCCTTTAATCTGGAAAGATGAAAGCAAAAAAGACACCACAGATTCTGATAAAACTTCTTAAAAATCTCCAACGTTTTCAAATACATTCATGATTTATAAAGCTCTATGTGTTAATGTAATATTTATTTCTTATTTATTTATTAAAATTTTAAATTAACTATAAATAAAAATATACAAAATTCACGAAATAAAACGAAAACACCGATTTTCAATTAAAAAGTTTATTTTCATTTAATTATATTCACAAACTCACTCTACATAAATTAATGAACTTACTCACCTTTTCGTCTAAAAAATGAACCTGACTTAAATTAATTTTTTTTGTAGTTGCCCGCTTGCTTTTCTAATTAAATGCTATAATTATTTTCGAAATTGAAGGTCGACAACTGTAAAATTTTTCGTTTCCTTACATAATATAATTTTTTGTTATATATTATCTTTGTCTTTATTTGGCAAATTATTTCGGTTTCAATTCTTGGGGAATTCTTTAATTTTTTCATGAGAGATTATCAAGATTTAACTTCTTAATAGTGGCAATAGGTATTGTTTACTGGTAAAATATTTGTTTACCAGTAAACAATACCTATACCTTTACCAGTAAAAAGTGCAATATAAAATGAATCAAAAAAACATATGCGAGCAATGAGAAGTTAGAGAATCGTTTATATCTGAAAAGTTGTAACTGAAGAATATGACTAAAACCAAGTTAGCATATTGTTATGTGTAGGTATTAAATATAATATGTAGTGAATTATTGAATAATGTAATTAAATTCCATGCAATATATTCCAAATTAATCACATATTTTATTAAGGCTATTAAAACGAGTGGGTTGTGGCCAACTCCATTCTATAAAGTATTCAAATTTTGCATGGAAATTTTTCAGCATTTTCATGAAATGAGTTTGTTAAATTATTTTTTTATTTAAATATTTTATTATGAAAACCTGATAACTCTTCAATGCCATTTTATGGAATTGGTGTGACTTTTTACCAATTTGAAAATAAAAATTTCATATTTTAAGTTTCCTGAGCTTGGGGTCACTTTGAAATATTTTACAGTTAAAAAAATTAAGAAGCACTATCGAGTATTAGACATACATATTTTTAAAATTTGAAAAGAATCGAATGAGTGCTTTAGTCTATAATCGATGAAGTAAAATAAACACTCCGTACGTAGCACACAGCACATAGCACACACAGATACATTGTGATGAAACTTTCAGAATACAATCTTAGCATGATACTAGTTGATAATCTGCAATAAAAAAATACCCTTAAAAATTTCGAATTCATAACTCCCCACTCTATCCCCTTGGGTAAGTGAGGAGTAAAAAAGGTTTGAAAATATTCATAGTTATATTTAATACAAATAAGTTTATGTAGGTATACGTAAAAGTTATGTAGGTACCTAATTATTTAGGTATTTGTTTTGAAGTACCTATAGTAGGTATATTTGTCGGTCTTCGAGGTTCAGTTGGTTAGATATCTGACTGCTGAGCCAAAGGTCCCGGGTTCGATTCCCAGGAGAGATACCGGTGGAGACACAGTTTTTAATTGTGTTTTCAGTCTGGATCTGTGAGACGATTAATATCGTAAGTCTCCAGAATGTAGCAACTTGATATTGTGTGCGTGTTTAATTAATATTTGACATAGTACCTGTTTGTTGCCCGAGAAGCAATATTAAATATAAAAAAAATATTATCTATATTTATAAAAAAAATAATGTTTGTATGTATATAAGTATGGTTGTATGCACGATATGTGCCCTTAAACCGTCTGTCCGATTGCAATGAAAATTTAGTGAATTTTCGAGCGTAGGTATACTCAGAAAGGTGACATTTTATTTTATTTAAACATTTTTATTTACTACTACGAAATAATAATTCAAATCTAATTTCAGGTTATGTAAAGATCAACCATTTTTAATTATACACAGGCAGTACCTACACTGTCTGCCGGGTTACGTTAATATTTTAATATAAATTCATGTTATAAAATATTTATTTCATGTGTAGGAATCTTGAAACATTTTTAATATCCAAATTCTTAGAAGTCAATTATTGCGTTGTGAAAAATTCATTTTTCGCAAGTGTTTTTGAATATCCAATGTCATGTTCAATAACTTGTTTACAATGTACAACATGTTGTTATTTGTATGAAGGCACGTGCTGTTGTTTAGAAAATTATTAATATCTACTAAAAACTTATTACGAACTTATGTATTGTGTACATACCTACATAATATATTATATTAGGATCAATCCGTGAACCAAAATCACAAAATACCTACACGGGTGAAACCTACACTAAGTTTATTTATAAACTAACCAATGTTGTATAGTTGTTTGATGTTTTGGTATGTAATTATTATGTCCTGAATTGTTAAAACTATCGTTCAAAACACATCGATTAAATCTTCAGCTTAGAATTATCGGAGGTATTGATTTTAAATAAAATATCAAATTAACAATAGACTTAAACCAAACATACATAGCATAATTGTATTTAGGCGCATCTGTGGCAGAGCGGGCATCGTACTGGATTTGAAATTCAATGAAATTGAGTTCAATTTCCACGCTACCTCGATAGATTTCGTTCGAATACAGCAATATCATTTATGATTTACTAAAACAGTGAATTTATGAGGATGTATATTTGCTGAGCCGTCCGTGTATGTATAAAATTTTATTTTTTAACATATCTTAGCGAAAGGGGTTCCAAAAAATGTGCATATTGACTCGAATTCAGATTATAACTTCATTCTTAATTTTCAGATACAATAGTACTTTTGGCCCTCTCCTGGTACCTACTTAAAGCAGGGGCTTGTAGGATGTTTTTTTTTTGGAAATATGAATTATTTTGGATGTTTGATATTTCTTATTTTTTTCCAAATTAAATAATAAACGTTTCATTACGGGAAGAGAATTTCATTATTAACAACATATTATGTACATTGTACATTCTATCAAATCAACTATTACAGCGCGGCTGATAGGTCTCTCGGAAGTGACCTATATTTACTCCCTTTCAAATCAATGAACAACGCGTTCTAATGCACTTAAAATGACAAATTTAATAGATTATAATATGTAACTATTGCATTCTACGCATTACAACGACAGTTAATAGTTATTTTCATATTAGTTAACTTGAAGCAAAAAATTAAAAAAAAAACATTTTTAAATTTTTTACCTTTGGCCAAAACTAATATAACATTGGATTTTTTTCCCTGTCGGGAGTAAAATGGTATTTTTATTGACAAACTTTTTAACATCTCAATAGAGACGAAGTTGGGATATTATAGAAGAACCAGGAACTCAAGGGACCTACAGGGCTTACATGATCACTTTATGCGCTTGCGCAACCTTCACCAATTATGCCTTATTATTGACTTCCCTGATCAGTGTAATTTTTGAAAGTTCTATAAATTTGAATAATGTGTAACAATTCACCTGAAAATAAGACATTGTTAAGACGTTGTCCGCCAGCCTCTTCATCACTTGGTAGTTGCTACAGTGCACATCGCTAATCACCTGGCCCAGTCATTCCTTCGGCGATAGTGACAACTCAATTTATTTGAACCAAATAAACCGAAAGCCTGCAATTTTCTGAGTTTTTACTCGTTTGAATATGTGAGAAATATAAAATTACATTTGAATGAATCAATGTTTTTTATACTTTTTTCAATACATTCGATTCGTTTTATCATGGATCAAACTACCCTTCACATGAAATTGATTGATAGAAAAACCAATTTAACCTCCTGAAGATCGTCGATTTTATCTACAGACTATATTTTTTCCGTTTGATCTTTGATTATATCTGACGATTGACATTGAAAGTATTCCATCAAACCATGGAAAAAACATATTATGTAAAATAATTCTAGGAATTATTTTCATAGAATTTTAATAATTTATTTATGTAGTCTTCTTTATATTTTTTTGATGTATGTACAAGTTTTTGACAGATGGGACCTACCAACTATGATAATTATGACGGGCAAAAAATGCGTTTAATTTTTTTAACATAGCTACGTCATGGACACCTATAGACTCTAGACTTCAAAACCGATCACACCTTCGATTTTTTTGCTTAGAATTTACCTTTTTAATGGAGACATCTTAGTACGACTGTCAGTCAATCAAATAACCTGATTAATCCTGCCATATTTACAAATTAAGATCCTCTAGTATCATATTTAGGGCCCACGTTGTTAATATTGTTGAGAAGGCATATAGAATGTTGGGTTTATATTGAGAATTGGTAAACCCTTTAAGTCACCCTTGGATATGACAACTCTGTACTATTCATTGGTACGAAGTTAGTTGGAGTTCACGTCGGTCGTATGGAATTCTCAATACATACATACATACATACCATCTCGCCATGTCCCTTACGGGGTAGGCAGAGAGAACCGAACGCCATATCTTTCTATCCTGGGCATCCTGGCACACATTCATCGCCTCGTCAACATTCATGCATCGTCTCATACATGTTCGTCTATTGTACATGCTTCTAACATTTCCGTCTTTCAGAATATCGTTCACATGGTCGTGCCATCCCTTTCTTGGGCGGCCCCGGCCTCTCAATCCATTCCTATCCGCATTGTATATTTTCTTCGTCAGGCGTTCCTCATTCATTCTACCCAAGTGGCCAAACCATCTCAGTGTGTTCACTTTCATTCTATTAATGATATCTTACATTCTTTCCTTATGTTCTCATTTCTTACCCTGTCATACATCGTTCTATTGCAGATTCTTCTTAGCGATCAAAGCAATAAGAATACAGCACATATTATATAAATAGAATTGAGGGATTGCAGAGGAAATTCGTGAGATATCTCAACTTTCTGACGAACCAGAGTTTTGATGACTATAAGGTCGCTGCTCGACATCATGGGATAGCCACACTCGTGAGTAGAAGAACAGAGATAGACATGATATATTTGTTTAAGATTATAAATGGAGATGTCGATTCTGTGAATCTATGTACTCGAGCTGGTAAATATCAACTGCCCACAGCACGTTACTCGTGCTAACTATTTGTTCAGGTTGCCCCACTGCACGACCAACTATGCTCGGAATACGTTTATGCAGCGCAGTTGTTCGCTGTATAATATGTTATTCGGTGACCTGGACATGATTTTATTGAATAAGGGACAGTTTAGGAGAGGTGTACGAGAAGTACTTGAATCATCTGATTCTTAATTAATCAATAAAAGTGATGTGTGGCACAAGTAATTGTTCCATATTTTATGCTTGTTATTTATTTATTTATTTGTATATTTATTTATATATTTATTAATTTGTTTATTTTTTTTTTTTTATTATTATTTAAATTTGACTATAATTGAAAATTGGTAATATTGAGAGTCTTCACTCTCCATATACTGGTAACTCATTTGTGTCTATACATTGTAGTTATGACTGTCTGTACTCTTAAAATGAAATAAAATAAAAAAATAATAAAAAAAATATTTTAAACTTTAATATAGAAATTTTAATGTACTTACAAATTAAATGTAGAAGAAAGTAAAAAAAACTTTTTTCTGCTAGTTGTACTGTTGTTGTTGACTAATATTTAACTAGTCGATTAATGTTTATATTATTTAAGATAAATAAACTTAATATTATGTAATGATAAAAACTGTCAAGCCGAAAATCAAATAACAATCCACTCGACAAAAAATCAACGTCAATCTTCGTTGAAATATTTCCCCGGAATATCTTATATCGTCATTTTTTTCGTCAATAACATGTTGGTTTAGGATCGAATTAACTTAATTCTCTGGCGGAAATTCATTCGTCCCCGTCAAAACATCAAAAAGCTGTTATATCAAAAGTTTTTCGTTTTTATATATTGTTGAACTCGATATATACAAATATTATAACTCTCTCCCCTTTCATAAATATTTCAGCTTTTCTCTCGCGATTCGTGAGTTTATTAGGGAAACAGCAGCGTAGAAGAATTATTCAGAAGGAGACATAAATTTTCCATTTTACCTTGCGATTTGTGACCCAATTTAACTACTGTGCCCAGCGCTTTGAGCGTTTGCTGAGCTCCTGGTAGCTCCGCGCTGGGACATTTTAAACAAACCAGGGATTTCTTCCCTGGGCGCCAATGTGACTGCTGCAAATATAACACTGGGACTACCCCAAGCATATTGGAGAGCAATAGAATTAACCAACAGCAAAAAGCAAGTGTCAATCGAATGGATGTATATGTGTACAAAATGTAAATTGTTGATGTGTAGGAACTGTACTTGTACTTACCATTGTCTATTGTGATCTCTGTTTCTTTTATTTTGATACGAGATTTTCTGTCTAACCTTTTACTGTAAAATTCATTTACAAAAATAAATAATAATTCTTTCATGCTATGCTCCAACCATCTGACGTTAATTTGTGTCTTAAAAGTCTTTAAAGGAATCCGATTATCAATAAACTTAGCGGCTTATTTCCTTAGGGGTTTGAGTGTACAAAGGCATGCGAAAATCTTCGCTGAACTACTTAAGAGGACATATAACGCTAAATCTAGTGACTGAAAACATGATATTTTTAATCAGCCTATGAAGTTACGTGTTAGTAAAGAATTGCGTGTGTTACAAAATGTATGTACGTGATTGGAATTTTAGGAAACCCAAAATTTGTTGATTTTTTGTATTTTAAGAACAAACATTACTTGAAATGAAAAAACTTTGTCGGTCATTCACTTTGATTTTATCCATTCTGTAAGCATATAAAACATTTATTTCTCTATGACACATAGTTATGGAATAGGTAAATTAAAAAAATGCTTTAAAAAAGGAAAATTTTATTATTTTTTTTACGAGAAATTAGGCTGAATTCTAAAATTATGTGACGAACATTCACTAGAGAAATGTTGAAAACACTTATTTACATGGTATTTTTATAGAAACACACTCTTTAACATATTTGGATATACGGGTTGTACACAAATATGCACAGCAAACATATGTACATTTTTATACCTACATAAACATTTTTTTAATAGCAAGAATAGTAGGTAATTCAAATTGTAAAAAAACTCAGACAATAGACTTTCATATTCTCTTTCTATTGAAGTTTATATCTACTTCATATTGTATATAGTTTTTTCGTTAAGTTCTTACAGTTTTAAAGTTTTATTTACATCAAAAAAATTAAAAGGGTTTTATTAAAACTATTTTTATGAAAAACATTTCATAAATTTAAATTTAAAAAAAAAACTGTTCGATAGAAAAAAGATGTCAAAATAATATGTTCTTTATTTCAAAGACGTATCTTTCGAGAGCTCCGGGGAAAAGATTTTAAAAATTTAGTGTTAAGAATTCTTTGCTTTGTAGAGCCAACCATTGGATTATTTTTTATCTGCATTTATCATAAATTTAAAATGTGATTTTCTTTATTTAAATTTGCTTTACTTTAAAATAATTTTATTCAGGAATTCTTGTTTTCAAACTCGTTTAATCCACATCAGATTATAAGTCAATTAATTAGGTTCCTACTTAGTATGTATATAAGAAAAATCTACAAGTTACTTAACGAAGAAAGGCAAAAAAACACGTAGAAGTAAAACAGTGTACCTACATATAATTTTGTGTAATTAGGATTATAAACGCATTATAAACGCATGGATTATAAACGCATCAAATCTAACACAATTTTATGGTTGCTATTTGGAAAACTTTTGAGATTCTTTTGATTCAGGAAAAAAATACTGTCTTGTATTTTTTTATTGCTCAAATATTTTTTACTCGAGAGAGAATCATTATTTTGTTGATAAATTTTTTGTGTATTACACCTACAAGTTTTATATTATTTCTGAGAAAAAAATTGAGAGAACAATATCAGTAGTGAAGGTACTTTTAAGTATATTAAAAGATGTTGAAAAAGATCACCGATGCAAAAATGTAATAAAATAATCGTATTTATTTTAATCAAACTAAAGTTATTTTAAAATTAAACCTCCACATTATTATCCAAATCAAAGTATTTATTAAAATTTAATGTTATAATGCTTTGTTAAAGATAAACTTTATTATATATTAATGGAAATGACTTAGATAAGCATAAACTTCCACTGTAATTTAATGGAGTTGACAAGCGCCGGTCATTAAATTACAGTGCAGTTTAGGTCGAATTGTTTTATGACACCGAAACATTTTTTGTGCTAATTTACTATGATGTTCATCAAGAATTATCCGTTGTAACGTTAAATAAAATGAAATATATAAGCTTCAAGTTCCACTGTAATTTAATGGAATTGACTAGTGCCGGTCATTAAATTACAGTGGAACTTAGAACGAATTGTTTTATTTCCCCAAAAACACTTTTTGCACTTATTTACTACGTTTGTTGGGAAGTTAAATAAATTGAATTATATTACCTTAATAATCCACTGTAATTAAATGACATTGACTAGTGCCGGTCATCCAATTACGGTTGATCTTAGAAGGAATTGTTTTATTTCCCCAAAACACTTTTTGCGCTAATTTACTATGATGTTTTATCATATAGAACTCTCTCTAGAAAAAAAATTCCGTTGAGAAGATACATAGATATAATTAATAAGATAAGCTTCCAGTTCAACTGTAATTTAATAATACCTAATAACTAGAGTCAAACACTTCAGTTGTCTTAAGGAGATATGAGTCTGGTGTTGGGGAATGCACGAATGTGTTTTTTTTATGCCCAATGTACATCCGCACACTTGTAGCCGATTATCCCACATTCTGGGATATGGCAAGATTTTTTTTTTATTATTTATTTTCATGATATGGTACAATAATTTCAAGATAACAAAAAATATATATTTTACAATGGAATTTATTACCTCACAAGGCAAAGCCTGTTCTGAGGTAATACTTACAATAATTAACATGCATACATACTTGCTTCATAATTGAAATAAAAGAAAGAAAAACAAATGTTGACTACCATCTTAGCTCACCTTAGCACAGGCTATGCCTAGTGAGGGGGCAACTAACAAAAGATACAAACAAAAAGATATATCTTTAACTATGTAAGCACAAGTGAAATAATAGAATAATCTTTATAAGAAATGAAATAACTTATATTTACTTTGTATATCTACTATGTATGAATATGCTTATATTACTTAGGGGTTTATTGTCTTAGGGGTTTGAGTGTACAAAGGCATGCGAAAATCTTCGCTGAACTACTTAAGAGGACATATAACGCTAAATCTAGTGACTGAAAACATGATATATTTAATCAGCCTAATGCATTATGAAGTTACGTGTTAGTAAAGAATTGCGTGTATTACAAAAGGTATGTACGTGATTGAAATTTTAGGAAACCCAAAATTTGTTGATTTTTTGTATTTTAAGAACAAACATTACTTGAAATGAAAAAACTTTGTCGGTCATTCACATTGATTTTATCCATTCTGTAAGCATATAAAACATTTATTTCTCTATGACACATAGTTTTGGAATAGGTAATTAAAAAAAATGCTTTAAAAAAGGAAATTTTTATTATTTTTTTTACGAGAAATTAGGCTGAATTTTAAAATTGTGTGACGAACATTCACTAGAGAAATGTTGAAAACACTTATGGTTTTTTTATAGAAACACACTGTTTAACATATTTAGATTTATGTAAGCACAAGTGAAATAATAGAATAATCTTTATTAGAAATGAAATAACTTATATTTACTTTGTATATCTACTATGTATGAATATGCTTATATTACCTTAAATTATTTTGTATCTTATGTCTAGGTACTGTATGTTTTTGGATAGAAATAAATAAAAAAAAAATAATGAATGAAAGAATGAATGTAATGCAGATTTAGTTTGTGGAACTAATGATTCATGCATGAACTTTCACTGTACTAACCGAAATACATTATAATTATTGATACACTTATTTACATAACTGTAATGGGTCACAAATGGGCGATCAATAGAGTAAACGTTTCTAGTATCGCAAATCGTAAGGGGACACTTCGTTATATCAGATTCTCATTTGTGGTTCCCGGGAGTGACCATTAATTATTTAAAATGGTATCACCGGACTTTCGTTATATGTATATGTAGAGTAGAACTTCTGATGAACTCTGAAAGTCCGTATTAAATTTTCAATGTGTCCCTAATTTGCATTTCGAAATTTTATTCATTTGCATAAAGGTCACATTCTAACTATTTCGAAAAGTACTACGGTTAATGAACAGGATGGCGGAGACCCTCGGTGTGACTTTCCAGTGAACGACCAATGGGGCGCTCTCTTCATAATATTATATATTATTTGTATATAAACATACATATTATATCAGTAACCGCCGGTAAACCATCATGAATGGTACACAGCTGCGGTTAATGGCGGTTAGTATTAATACTGGTATTTAGTTATTATTTTATAACCCTATAATGTATAATAGTGTATTACAAAATTTAAATATGTAGAGTTTACCAATGTATTAAACTTATTTTAAGTTTTTTTAGTATCGACCGCCACGTTTCTTTGTCACCGTCATGTGCTCGATTTCTAACAAAAATCTATTTAATAATGATAATGATTAATAAAATTTATAAAGCGCCGTTAAGTGATACAAGATCACTCCAAGGGCGCTGTAGCTTATTTGTTGGCTCTACGAAACAAGGCAGTCTTAAGAAGTCTACCGAAGGTGTCAATTAGCATATTTTTTTCAGTGTTACAACTATGTTATTTTCATACGTACCTTTTAAAATTTGAAAATTTAAACACTTTCTCTCAGGTCATGGAAAATTAAGATTAGATTCTTGATCTGTGGATTAAATTTATTTGCATAAGGAGGATATATAAAAGAAATGACCTAAATTAAAAACTATTCGCGGATTGTAATGTTGTGGAGAGTTTAGTTTTGGACACTTTCCGCGTGTTTAATTTGAAATGGATATTTTTATATTCTGAATTAAATATTTTAAAGGTATAAGAATTTAATACTGTGATGCCGCGATACCTATAGCGTAGAGAACTCAATCAAAAGGCATAATTGGTGAACGTTGGGCAAGCGTATAAAGTAATCACGCAAGCCATCCGATGACAGGTCGTTAGCCCTATAGGTGCCTTGGTTTACGGTTCTTCCTTAATATTCCAACTTCGTCTCGATTGAGATATTAAAAAAAATCTCATAAAAACATCTTAGACACCCAACAGGGGAAAAAATGGAGTACCTATATGCAACTTAAAAAATATTCGATACAAAGAATTGTTTGTAATACAATTTAACGTTAATAAGTAATAAGTTAAAAAATCCATTATAATTCCTACATTTAAAGAAGTTTAGCTGATTAGTAACCAGATGGGTTACCAATCAAGCGTAGTTAGTAACCAGAGGGGTTACTATTAAATATATGTGGTAACCAGAGGGGTTACCGATAAAGAGAGTTCGCTATATCCCAAATAAGTGGATATGATTTGAAATAAGAACACAAGGACAGTGGTTGAGAGAGAAGAAGAAAGAATGGTCAAAAGCTACAATGAGTATATTGATCACAATAATAGTTTGCTTAAAGGTAAATTTACAATTGATGAAATAACTTACAAAGAAACTTTCTCACGATGAGTAGGTATAACGATCGAGTGTGTCGAAGTGTCCGATTATTCGTATGGTGAAGTGCCATCGTACTCGCGTGGTCGAGAGATGAAGTGACGGCGAGACGGCGTGGTCAAGAAGCGACCAGTGGTCGCGTGGTCGTAACGGCGGCGTGAAGTGACATGAAATACGGAAATGAAGTGACCAAATGAAGTGTTCAAGTGTAGACTCCCTTAAATAGTGCTGCGCTAGGGGTAGCAAGTTCAATGTCCTCGAACTTTCTAGACTTATTTCATTGAAGTGTCATACCAAGTTGAGGAGTATTGTCACTAGTTTGACGTTGCTTGCGATGAACTCGGCCTAGCTACAAACAAATATAGGTACTTGCCGTCGCTAGGTGCGCGCTCGAAAGAAATTTCGAGATGTGGTCTGCCACAGAAGTATTCTTATTTGCTGTTGGTAGGTGATCATTGAAATTTTAAATATTACATAGTCCAAATTATGTTATGTACATAATACAAATAAGGTGTCATTATTAAAGCACATCAGGGGGGCATGTCTGGTCCAATCGGCGAAATCAAAACCCTCGTGTTTACCGATATCATGGATTTAATTATCATATTGAGTTTTATGACATCTAAAGATACTATAGAACTCCATATTTCAGTTAATTAGGTATCTGACTGCTGATTCAAGGGTCCCGTGTTCGATTCCCGGTGGAGACACAGTTTATAAAAATTGTTTTTTCAGTCTGGATCTGTGAGTCTCCGGAATGTGGCAAATTTTTATTGGGTGCGTGTTAAATAATTGTTTGACATAGCACCTATTAGTTACCCGAGAAGCTACATATAATAAAATAAAATAAAATATAATATTTATATCCATGATATGGGTAATCGTAAGGGTTTTGATTTCGCCGGTTGGACCAGACTTGCCCCCATGAATTATCAATAATCACTGAAAATAGCATACGATTATGTAGATATTTGATATCATTCTATGTACATTGTATGTACATGCCATCATGTTTAACGCTCAAAAAGTTGTCCTTACAAAAGTATGGCGCTGATCGTAATAATCTTAATTTAGTGAATAATGCAGGGTTTTATGATACATTTGAATTTTGTTTACGAGGGTCACTATAAAGCAAATTTCCATCATCAAAATAATATAATTTCCTTGTGTTCGTCGGAAATAGCAAGTCCTTGTGAAATATGGGTAGGTATAAACCAACACTGAGGACGCAAATTTGTAACGCAATGGAAAGACAATATATAGGTATATATATACAATATTACTGAATAAAATATTATGTTTTTACTCTCTTAACATTTCATACAAAATTCTCAAAATATAAATGAGCATTTGTGGGGCAAAAATAACTTTATAGAAAATAGTGCACTGCATTTTAAAGTATTTTAACCAACTACACGTTCAAAGTAGGCACTAGAAGAAAAATAAGAAACTAAAATGTTTGATGGTATAAATCAGTAGCTATAACAGAATATCATGAATTCTTTGTTAAATATATTGTACTTTTAAATAACATATATTGTTAAATAAATAAACGCGTTGACTATTTTTACATTTATTATCGAATACAGTATTTAGATATTTATAAGATAGAAGTACAATAACAGTATACAAATGAATCACAACGTGAGAGCACTGAAAACGATCAATCCACGACCAATTCTGCCCCGGCCTTACCCCCGACACTTATATCAATCTTCCAACTCCCGAAGAATGCCGAACTCCTGATTCGTGCAAACTCGTATAATGCCTATACTTCTTCTTCTTTTGTTTCAATCTTGAAGATTGGTTGGCAGCATTAAATTGATGCATCTCCTCCTCCACTCCGCTCGGTCTTCAGCGACTCTTTTCATCTCCGTGTAAGAGGTACAATGCATGTCGCGGCACACCTGTTCTAAATACTCCCGGCGGGGACGCCCTCTGCCAGTTGTACCCTCAACCATTCCCTCTAAGATGATATGTAGGAGATCCTCGTGTCGCAACACATGGCCTATCCGATTTGCTCGCCTTTTCGATATGGTGTTTGACAGGTGCCTGGTTTCCTTAATTCTGCTGAGAACCTCATCATTTGTTATATGGTCCCTCCAAGATATGCCAAGCATTCGGCGATAGGTCCACATCTCGAAGGCATCCAATCTTTTGCGTTCTCTTTCACCTATGCACCATGTCTCACAACCATATAACAAAATACTCCATACAAATGTCTTCACTAGTTCCTTTCGGAGTTTAAGGTCCATGTTGTTGGACTCGAACATCTTGGATTTTTTGTTGAAGGCGAGTTTTGCCTGGTGAATGCGACTGTCCACCTCTCTACTTGAACGGCCATCCCATGTGATTCTACTCCCTAGATACACAAATTCTTTCACATTCTTGAGAGCAGCTCCAGACATCAGTAGATTCATTTGGCGTTCATCCCTGCCTACAGTTAGTACCTTAGTTTTATCCTTATTTATTTTCATGTTGTACTTTTCGTTTAGGACTAACTCCATAGTTTCTAAGGTTTCTTTTAGTTCTTCTTCACTATCCGTTATCAAAGCGATGTCGTCTGCAAATCTGATCATATCTACCTTTTGTCCATGGATTCTGATGCCTCTTCTATGTTCCATTACTTCTCTTATTTCATCTATCGCACATTGAATATAGCCGTTAAAAAGCATTGGAGAGAGAGAGCAGCCTTGTCTCACACCTTGTCTTATATTTGCCTCTTTTTCTTCTTTTCCACATCTGATTATGGCGGCTTCGTTTTTGTAAAGAGCTTGGATGATACGTCTGTCTCTATACTTTACACCAATCCCACCTAGTATTTCAAAAAGTTTCTTCCATTCTACTTTGTCGAAAGCCTTCTCTAGATCCACAAAGCCAACATGCGTGTATTGATTTCTTTTTATTATTTTTTCGAGAATTACGCGTAAAGATAATATAGCTTCTCTGGTTCCCATTCTCCTTCTAAATCCAAATTGATCTTTACTAAGGATTGTCTCTATATTAGGATTGATTCTTTTTAGAATAATATTGGTTAGAATTTTAGATGCATGACATATGAGACTTAGCGTTCTATGTTGTTCACATTTGGTTGTACCGGGTTTTTTGGGTAGAGTTACAATAACACATTTTTTAAAGTCCTCCGGGATTTTTCCTGTCTTATATATCATGTGGACCAACTTATAGATAGCTTCCATAGTTCCTTCGCCTGCAGATTTAATTAATTCAGCTGGTATTTCATCAACTCTTGGTGATTTCCTATCTTTAAGCCTTTTTATTGCGTCGTCAAATTCTTCTCTGGTGATTGGGTCGCCCAAAGTATCCGCATCTACATCAGATTCGCATTCTATCAGATTCTCCATGTTGACATAATTGTTTCCATTGTATAGCTCTTCCAAATATCTTTTCCATCTTTCGACGATTAAAGATTCTTCGAAGATTATTTTACCGTCTTCTCCTTCGATAGCATTACCTTTCCCGGTTTTTGTCCCAAAAAACTCTTTTACAGAAGCATAAGCTGATTCTACGTTTCCCCTTTTCATACATTCGTTTATTTCATAGCATCGTTTCTGATAGTATGCCTCTTTAGCTGTTCGGGATTCTCTGTTTATCTTGTTTCTCAATGCTTTGTACTTTTTTTGGGCTTCTTCATCGGGGTCGTTCTTTAGCTGTCTCCTCTCTTGTATCATTTCAAGGAGTTCATTTGTTATCCGTTCCTTCTTTGGTTGAGGTCTATCTTTTCCAATAGCCTCCGCTGCTGCAGTTTTGATTGTATTTTTAATATTTTCCCATATCTGGTTTTCATTCGCTTCTTCACTACTTGTTATGCATTCTTGTGTCTTTTTAACAAATTCGTCTTTTATCTCTCTCCTTTTTAATGTTTTGACATTCCATCTCTGATTGTTTCTCTTTTTCAGTTTTTTCAATTTCAGTAGACTTTTGGCAATTACCATATTATGGTCGCTGTCTATATCTGGGCTTGAGTAGCTTCTGCAGTCTTTTATTTGGTTTTTAAATCTGTTTTTAACCATAATATAGTCTATTTGCAGTCTTTGTCGATCACCTGGGGACCTCCATGTATAGCGTTGTCTTTGATGGTGCTCAAAACAAGTATTTGCAATTACTAATTTGTGCTTCACACAGAATTCTGTCAGTCTATCTCCTCTAGCATTTCTCGTTCCCAGCCCGTAAGGTCCAACACATGTTGTCTCTTGTCCTTCTCCGACTACCGCATTCCAGTCTCCCATAACTATCAGATTTTCTTCAGCTTTCACATTGAGGATCAATTTGTCCAATTCACTATATACTTCTTCGACAATTTCATCATCATAGCGTGAGGTAGGCATGTATACTTGGATTAGCCCAGTATCTACAGGTTTTGTTTCAATCTTGACTAGAATAATTCTACCACTATATTGCACATATCCCTTGACACGCCTTCCCCATTCCTTGTTCAGAACAACGCCCACACCTCCTTGTCCTGGTTTATTTTCAATACACCCTGTGTGGATTACTCTATATTCGCCACTCCAGAAATCACCACAGTCTGGCCATCTCATTTCTGCTATACCTAAGGCATTTAAGTTCATTTTGTGCATTTCAAGTTTAAGGTTTTCTAATTTACTGTTCATCAGTAGCGTTCGAACATTCCATGTAGCGCATCTTGTTAATTGGGTTTAATCTTTTCCATTAGAATCTCGAGCAGTCCCCACCCGGAGATCCGAACGGGGGACTATTTTACCTCCGGAAGATTTCACTAGAGATTCATTCATTTTTTTGCTGTTTCTTGGGATGCCACATGGGCCTTTAATGTGGTAGTTTCCCGTTGCTTTCCACATTCTATGCCGTTGACCAAAGAAGTTCCTCCGCCTTTGGAGAGCTTTTACTTTCTCCAGGGCAAAAGAGTGCCCTAACCAACTTTACCTGGTGAAGTTAGTTGGGGTTCAGCTTATCCCGGCAACACTCGGTCCCTGTCTATATTGGCCGACTGACGTCGTTGCTCACCCCCCACCGCGTGAAGGTAATAGATCAGGATTTTCCTTTCATCGAAATGCCTATACAGCTATACATATTGACTGCTGTAAGGCGCAACATCAATATATTACACTATTCAATTGTTGATGCACGCATGCATGTCTCAGCGCTGCAAAGATCTTGACGAAATTCATTCCGGACGATGTGATAAAACTGAATATGCAGTTTATGATAAATATTTTTACCAAATCTACTGTAGCTAGTGTTAATATAAGTTCTACCCGAAAAAAACTGTGAATTTTAAATCATCGAAAAACAATCACTGTCAATCGTCGTGACAAAGTAATGAGTCGATTGACATTCGCGCCAGCAATCTGAGTTTGATTCACAGGATTTATCGTTTAGGCAATTCTTGTTTTTCTCAAATGAACCATTTTGAAAGAACTGCTTTAAGAAATAACCCATAACTTTTATTAAGTTTTAAAGAATATTTAG
The DNA here is from genome assembly GCA_963576475.1 of Molanna angustata. Taxonomy (NCBI): domain Eukaryota; kingdom Metazoa; phylum Arthropoda; class Insecta; order Trichoptera; family Molannidae; genus Molanna; species Molanna angustata. Next base: position 3,769,978 of record OY754964.1, on the reverse strand, counting down.
ATAATATAATATACCTAATCGAGTCTGGACATACATTTAATATACAAGCAGAATATTATCCATAGAAAACATTTATTTACATAGATATAGTATCTCAAAAAAAACGAGAGGGTTGTGGCCATAACGGCCAAAAGTATCAACAACACTATTTCTGAAAAACAAAAATTTAGATTATCAGAAAAGTTGATGGAACAGATAGTCGCAGTTATTCATAAATAAGTAAATAGCTATAATGAAACGGGTTTTTTCGAATGTATTTGACGTTGACACCCTTTAAGTACCTATTCGTTTTATAAAACGAGTGGGTTGTGGTCAACGTTATACTCTTCACTAGCAAGTCACTTCACAAAGTATTTAAGTTTTGTATGGAAATTTTTTAAGCATTTTTATTAAATGAGTTTGTTAGATTATTCTTGATTTACATATTTTATTGCGAAAAATTGATAATTAATCAATGCATTTTTATGAAAGTGATGTGTCTTTTTAGCAATTTGTAAATAAAAATATCAACTTTCAAGTTCCCTGGGTCACTTTGAAATATTTGACAGTTAAAAAATTCAGATGCGCTATTCAGATATCCTACAAAATCTAATGGGGTCTAAGCGAGTATTAGATTATACAAATTTTCAAAACTCGAAAATAATCGAATGAGTAGGTACTTAAGTCTATAAAAGACAAAGTAATATTCACTTATATTCAATTATCTTTGTTGTTACCAGAGACACGGAGATCGTCGATTCCGTGTGAATTCACGGAGTCTCATTTGTGGACCATGAAATCCTCAAATCTGTGTCATGTCAGCAAGGCAAACCAAGCATCGCATCCTGAACAAAGTATCTCATAAAACAAGAAATGGATAGGTGAAAAAATAACTCCAGACAGCACGTACGGTCAACAGTGAATATTCAACCCCCACCCCCAAGATCGGCCCCCCGGCAATGTACATAATACTTCGAAGATTTATCACAACAGACATTGGGATGCTATGTACATAATATGTCAGCATTATTTCACTGGACAAGCCCCAATGACAAAATGTCCATAGAGTGACCTTTAAATTTAATTACTTAGTGACCATGCCTTTTGAATCAAATAATTTAATGCCCAATTTGGGTAACGTAGGTTGGACTTTTTGGTGGGTAATTTGGCTAAATCATGGTCACTTATTCCACTTTTTGAAATGTTACATATATTTTTATGAAGATTTTTTCATTAAAAAAGTCTACACGTACTTACACTTTTAATATCAAAATATAGACGAAGTTGGGATATTTTAGAAGAACCAGAAACTCAAGGCACCTTCAGGGCTTACGACCTGTCATAGGTTGGGTTACGTGATCACTTTATGCGCTTGCGCAACGTTCACCAATTATGTCTTCTTGTTGAGATATTAAAAGTTTGTCAATAAAAATATCATTTGACTCCCGATAGGAAACAAAATCCATGTTTGCGTAAATGCAATTTAAAACGAGTGGGTTGTGGCCAACGCTAAACTCCTCACTAACAAGTCATTCTATGAAGTATTCAAATTTTGTATGGAAAATTTCCAACATTTTCATGAAATGAGTTTGTTAAATTATTTTTTATTTAAATATTTTATAATGAAAACTTAATAACTTTTCAATGCCATTTTATGTAAGTGATGTGCCTTTTTACGAATTTGAAAATAAAAATTTCAAATTTTAAGTTTCCTGAGCTTGGGGTCACTTTGAAATATTTGACAGTTAAAAAAATTGAGAAGCACTATTCATATATCGTTCAAAATCTAATGGAATCTAATCGAGTATTAGATATACATATTTGCAAAATTTGAATAGAATCGAATGAGTAGGTACTTAAGTCGATAATCGATAAAGTAAAATGAACACGCCGTACATAGCACACACACACACACAGATACATTGTGATGAAACTTTCAGAATACAATCTCAGCATTATACTAGTTGATAATCTGCAAAAAAAAATACCCTTAAAAATTGCGAAATCATAACTCCCCACTATATCACCTTGGGTTAGTGAGGAGTAAAAATATTCGTTCTACACGTAGATTTTTTTATTTTTAAAAACATATACACACTCAATTCCAACAATCAAACAATCGCAAATATTTTTTTTTATTTCTTAGTACACAAAACAGTATTTAAAAAATTACAAATTTATAATTTAGTACACAACACAATAAAGATTTTGATTACATACTACACTTATGGAATAAATAAGTATATTTTTTTTGTGTAACAACTATGTTATTTTTATACGTACCTGAAAAAAATTTAACACTTTCTCTCATGCTATGGAAAATTGAGATTGATTAAATTTTTGGTGTGGGGATTAAATTTATTTTTTATAAGGAGAAATGACCTTAATTAAAATGTATTTGGGGATTGTTAACCTTTTAAAAATTAAAATATTGCTCACTTATTAGTTGTGGAGAGTTAAGTGTTGGTCACATCCGGCGTGTTTAATATGAAATGGATATTTTTATATTCTAAATTAAATATTTTAAAGGTATAATAATTTAATACCGCGATGCTGTGTTAGGTACCTACGCAAAATATCGGATTTCTCGTGGGAATACTTGCAAAAAAAACACCGCCTCAGTCACAAAAGTTTAACGTGGTCCGCTAAAGAAAATGGCTTCCAAGCGATTCGCGATAAGTTTTTCCATTAGATTTTTTGCTATATTGAGATAATCTGATATACGATATATATTTTTCTTTGACTGTTATGAGATCCGTATTCATTACTTATTAATAAGATGTGTTTATGTAACTACATATGTATTTATAATGGTATATACTAATTTTTTTTTTATTTATTAAAAAAATCAATACAAATCTTACATATAAATCACAATTTTAAAAGGTATACAATTTCCATCATATGATTCATAATAACCCTCTTAAATTGAGATAAAATCTCGTGTTAAAAGATGGGAGTATCTATTTAATATTGTTACATTTGCCAAAACATTGTAAATCTACTAAAAAACAAGAATGAAATAACAAAAAATAAATAAATCAATACAATATTCATTACAGTAGGTACCTAACATTATGTAAGTAATAGTAACAATATCTTCTACTTCTTCTTCCTCTTTTTTTTAGATCTATGATCTATTTTTACAGGTCCTGGGACGAGGATGTCCAGCTCTCCCTCCATCTCTTTGATGGTCTTCCCGGTGGTCGGCGTCCCTCTGGTATCTCGCGCATTACAATCTTTGGCAGCCTTTCTGGATTCATCCTCTCAACATGATCTCTCCAGAAACGTCTTCTTTGCCTGCTCCACCTTACAATATCCTCCACATTGCAGGTTTTGCTGATCTCCTCGTTGGGTATTTACATTATCGATATATTATTAAAACCTTTTGCATTTTTTTTCCATTTTTATGCATCTTTTTTCCTGAATTATGTGAAACGTTACTTTGCCCGTTAAATTTTCAATAAGCCGGCACTAATAGGTTACTCGAAAACGGTGATAATAGAAAACGAGTGAAAGTCACAAAAATATCATTAATTTTGTTTTATAAATAATAAATATTTAATCCAGATATGAATAAGATATTAAAAAAAATAATATTAAATATTATCAAATGTCTCCCCACACCTTCAATTTTATACTTACTCATATATTTGGCAACATTGTAAAATCACTGCAGCTCCGCAAACACATGTAGCAACGTTATAAATCTAAAGTAATAAAGCAATCAAAATGTTAGTGTATGTGTGTGTGTGTGTGTGTGTGTGTATGTGTGTGTGTGTGTGTTTGTCTCACGCCTTCTGAAAAACCAAGAGCATCTAAAAATCTAATTTATGTGCGAACGTGTACCTGTATACCTGATGCAGTGTCACGCTAAAAATAATGCGATAAAAATGCTGAATTTTAAAAATATTTCAATAATTATTTTTTTCATACAAAATTTTCCAAGTCGTATCTGTCAAAAAAGTGTACATTTTGCACGCATATATCTGTTAGTTTAAAAGTTAGAAGTACGTATTTACACGAAAAAAATTTACTTTCAAGTATAACTTAGCGTTTAAGTGAAAAACATGGTGAATATTTTGTATAATTATAATGTTTAACTTATTTTTAAAGTAAGCGTTTTGTACATAAATGCCGCCATTTTAATATCTTTTCATACAATATTTCATTTTCCTACCGAATGAATATGTTCTTGAAAATAATAAACCTTTGAAATAAATATAAATATGAAATAATAAAATGAAACACAAGACATTACAGCAAGTTTTAAGACGTATATTGTAAAAGTCTGTTAATTATTAGTAAAGATATGGGCATAATAAAATTGCATAATTTGTATATAATATTTGATATTTCGGACAATTTTCATTTTTATGGCATCGAACAAACCAATGTAGGTACCTACATATTCAAAAAATGTATCCGAACCATTCGATATTACTTACGTGTTCGAATCGTTTCCATGGCTACAGAAAGAATGTGATATTCAAATAAAATTTGTTAGGAATCGGATTTATTTAGAAGGTTGTTGTAGGTAGGTACCTACCTAATACTATTTACTTACAAATCAACAATAATATACCTATACTGATTTCCTATAGGAAAATTATTTTATTTATTTATTTATCAACCGTTTGTCCGATTATAATGAAACTTTGGTGAATTGTCGAGCGTATGCCCAGGATGGTTTTTGGATTTAAACTTTTTTCTTATTCTTCTTCTTCTTCGTGTATTTGGTCGTTTTACCTATGAAGGGGGAGTATCCTGGGAAAAGAAGGTCCGACTGTCCCTCCATCTCTTCACAGGTCTTCCAGGACGGGTTCTGCATATAAACTTTTTTCTTCTTTTTCTTCAACGTGTACTTGGTCATCTTACCTATGAAGATGAACTATCCTGGGAGATGAAGGTCCAATTTTCCTTCCATCTCTTCGCAGGTTTCTGGATTTAAACTTTTTTCTTCTTCTTCTTCATCGTCTATTTGGTCATTTTACCTTTGAAGGTGGACTAACCTGGGAGAAGAATGTCCAATTTTCCTTCCATCTCTTCGCAGGTATCTGGATTTAAACTTATTTCTTCTTCTTCTTCTTCATCGTGTATTTTTGGTCATTTTACCTATGAAGTTGGAGAATCCTGGGAGAAGAAGGTCCAACTGTCCTTCCATCTCTTCGCAGGTATCTGGGTTTAAACTTTTTTCTTCTTCTTCGTGTATTTAGTCATTTTACCTATTAAGTAGAGCATCCTGGGAAAAGAATGTTCTTTCATCTCTTCGCGGTTCTTCCAGGATGGTTTCTGGATTTAAACTTTTCTTAACCGACTGATGGGACGGGATGTAATGAAGGGAAGGGATGCACTAAAGGGCCTGAAGGGACGGGAGGTATAAAACTGCCTGAAGGGACGGAAGGTAGTGAAGGGTCTGATGGGAAGGGACGTAATGAGGGATTAAAGGGACGGGAGGTACTGAAGGGCCTGAAGCGGCGGGTCCTGGAGTCTAATTCTGTTTCTTCTTAATTTTATGTAGACCTTTAGGGCAGTTTTTATACAAACTATTTCCTATTGTCTAATTCATCTTCTTCTTCTTTTATGTATACATTTGGGTCATTTTTTTATAAAAATTATTTCCTTTAGTCTAATTATTTTTCTTCTTCATTTAAGTACGTAGACTTTTGGGAGAGTTTTAATACAAACTATTTCCAATAGTCTTATTCATTTTCTTTTATGTAGACTTTTTGGTCAGTATTTATACAAACTATTTCCAATAGTCTAAATATTCTTCTTCTTCTTTTTTGTAGACCTTTGGGTGAGCTTTTATACAATCTATTTCCAATAGTCTAATTCTTCTATTAGATATATGTATTTTTACTTATTTTATGTAGACCATTGGAATAGTTTTTTATACAAACTATTTCTTATAGTCTTATACTTATTTTTCTCTTTTTTATTTAGTCTTTTGGGTTAGTTTTAAGTCTAATAGTCTATTGTGCAGAAATATTATTAACGATATGCACACTTGATGAAAATACATATGAAATGAATGGGATATGGGATGTGACGATATAACCTGCACTAGAATCTTTTCAATACTTTTGTTTAATTAAATTTAAACCATTTATATCATCCTATTTTGAATAATTTTCAACACCTAATATTTAAAGAATGGGGGTTGTGGCCATTACTGAACTCTTCACAACATTTATATTCAAATTAAAAACTATTTACTATAGTTCAAGTCTTTTTCTTCTTCGTTAATGAAGACTTTCAGTCAAATTGAGCAAAAATATAATGCACACTTGATGAAAAAATATAAAAACGAATGGGATGTGACCAATACTAGATCTTTTCAGTACCTACGTTTGTTTAATCAAATTTTAACCACATCCCAACATCCAAAATTACTAAATTTTCAATAGGTACACATTACAATTTGTTTTCGATGATAATATTTAAAAATGGGGGTTGTGGCCAAACCAATCTCTTTACAACGTTGATAAACAGTCATATTTAAAACCATTACGCATAGTCCATGCGAGCAGAAATTGTATAAATATTATACTTCATTCACACTTTATAGCAATATATAAAAAAGAATGGGTTGTGGCCATCACTTGAACATTTTACAATACTTAAACTCAATCAAATTTCAAACCACTTTTCATAGTCTGATATTGCAAAATAATTGGGTGACAATATTATAAAAACGATTGCTTTTTCTTTCACAATTTTACATTCTTGGCCAACGGCGGGACATAAAAGCTAGTCAATTATAAAATAATGTTGGATGAATTTCGTTAAGTTATGAGGTTACCTTTATTTGATAATGCCAAGTCGCCTCGGCGAAAACGTTCGGTCCTAGTAAATCGAATTATGAAAAAAATGGGGGTATTCTTCTGCTCGAACAACTGGTTAATATTACTTAAAATATTTGATAAACATTGAAAATAAAAATAAAAAGTCTAAATAAACAGTGGAATTAAGTTATAAACGTCTTATTTATAATATTTATTAAAAATTTTTAGAAATTTTAATGGAAATCCATGAAGAACTTTCTATCAAAAAATTAAATCTATGTAAGTGTTAAGTAATTTACTGTTTACTTCGATAATATTTAGTTCAAAAAGTTAAAGATTGAAATTAATTTATATTTTTAATAAATAAAAATAAAAAACTTGTTTAGAATCAATTCCACTATTTATTTAAGACTAGAGTATTTATAGAGTATTTATAGAGTATTTATAGAGTATTTATAGAGTATTTATAGAGTATGGATAACAAGTGAATCTGGAGCTAGGTTATAATTAAAAACAATAAATTAAATACAATGTGAACTAGAACCAATTATATAAAACAAATACACGTCTAAAAATGAAAAAGTTATATGTATACTTAAAAACAAAATCTTCGAAAATAAGTTTAAATATGAATAAATATGAAATAGAAATTATATAAAAAACAAGTAAATTAATAGAAACTATATAAAACAAGAAACTAAAACAAGTAAATTAGTAGAAACTATATAAAACAAGAATCTAAAACAAGTAAATTAGTAGAAACTATATAAAACAAGAAACTAAAACAAGTAAATTAGTAGAAACTATATAAAACAAGAAACTAAAACAAGTAAATTAGTAGAAACTATATAAAACAAGAAACTAAAACAAGTAAATTAGTAGAAACTATATAAAACAAGAAACTAAAACAAGTAAATTAGTAGAAACTATATAAAACAAGAAACTAAAACAAGTAAATTAGTAGAAACTATATAAAAAAAGAAACTAAAACAAGTAAATTAGTAGAAACTATATAAAACAAGAAACTAAAACAAGTAAATTAGTAGAAACTATATAAAACAAGAAACTTAAACAAGTAAATTAGTAGAAACTATATAAAACAAGAAACTAAAACAAGTAAATTAGTAGAAACTATATAAAACAAGAAACTAAAACAAGTAAATTAGTAGAAACTATATAAAACAAGAAACTAAAACAAGTAAATTAGTAGAAACTATATAAAACAAGAAACTAAAACAAGTAAATTAGTAGAAACTATATAAAACAAGAAACTAAAACAAGTAAATTAGTAGAAACTATATAAAACAAGAAACTAAAACAAGTAAATTAGTAGAAACTATATAAAACAAGAAACTAAAACAAGTAAATTAGTAGAAACTATATAAAACAAGAAACTAAAACAAGTAAATTATTTTTTAACAGATTTTTAATTATCTCAATAGAGACGAAGTTGGAATATTTATTGTAGGGGAACCGGGAAATCAAGGCACCTACAGGGCTTACGACCTGTCATCGGCTGGTTTACGTGATCACTTTATGCGCTTGCGCAACGTTCACCAATTATGCCTTTTAATGAGATCCCTATCAATTCAATTTTGAAAGTTCTATATATTGTAATACTGAAATTCTTTTCGCTTGAAAATAAGGAATTTTTACTACAGCCATCTATGGGTGAAATTATGAACAACAATCTTATTATTTTTATTTATTTTGTTGGAACGCCATCTATTGAGAGAATTGGTTTTTTGTAAATAATGAAAGCTACAATTCTTATATCTGAGGTGACAATGCATTTTTCGCATAGAAGTCACCCCTGAATTGCGCCAGACTTATAAGGTCATTTTTGTCTTATTTACCTACTTGTACCAATGTGTAAGTAATCGAATATTTTTATTATTGCATATGCGCAAACGTTTGCGCATATGCAATAATATAAATATTCAAAGTAAATTATATTAAACAAGAAATTATATACAAGAAATTATATAAAACAAGTGAATACCACCAAACATACAAGATTGTCTTTCTGAAAATATGTAATAAACAATGATATATTTCAAATAGAAGAGGTTAGTTATAGGATAACAATAAACCATGTATTTTCAATAAACTTTCTATTAATTAAAAGAAAATATATCTTCTTCTTCTTCGATGGCGCTACAGTCCAAATCGAGCCTTGGCCTCCGTTAACTTTCGCCTCCATCCCATCTTGTCCTCTGCTGCCACTTCCAGATCCTCTCGTGGAGAAGCTGAGCCGCATCCTTTCCGACCTCATCTTCCCACCGCAGCCTTGGTATACCAAACCTTCTTCTCCTACCTGGGTGCCCAGTCATGATTCGTTTCGGCACTCGTGAGGTTGTTTTCGTTGTACATGTCCAGCCCATCAATATATCATTTGATAATTATTCACAATTACTTTAAAGAAAACCGAAAGCACGCGTAATATACTGACGGCGCGGCGGGAAAGCGTTTGAAGTTAGTCAGAAGAGTAGACGTATATATGTATTATTAATAAGTTTATAGAACTTTCGCGAATTGTTTGCTCCATAAACTGTTACATCATATACTTTGTTTTGTAATATTCATTAATTTTGTGTTAAAACAATTGCATTTTCCACAAAAAAAAAATAATCGTCTCACAGATCCAGAATGTAAACACAATTAAAAACTGTGTCTCCATCGGGAATCTAACCCGGGACCCTTGGATCAGCTTGGATCGGATACCTAACCACCTGAGTCACGAAGGTAGACCAAAATAAATTTTGCCGAACCAAGTAAATAAATTACTTTTTGATGCTTATTTTTAACTACGTTAATAAATGAAGAACGAAGTGATCTCGCAATAAAAAGCAGCAGAAGTTGGTCTAGAGATCAATCAAAGTATAACTAAAACTATGAGACACACCAGAAACACAAATCATTACTGGCAATTAAATAAGATTAATTTCAAAGACTTCGAAACTGTTGAAGACCTTACAGTAAACCCGGGTTCCACTATCAACATATATTACTAGTTGCATGTAACACATGAGATCCAACTGTCGATAGCGATAGTATGTATAGTTGAAGAATATGTACCAAACTATAAACCCATAAATACAAATTATTGAATATTTTCAGATATTTTGTTTTCTATACAACATATGTAGGTATGTATGTCAAGATAGGATAGTATGGAGGAAGATCCTTTTTTCCTACCCAGAATATGAAAATAGCATGATGGTATGTATGTTTGTTTGGAGATGAAGTATCAAACTATTAAGTCTTCTTACATATTGTGTATAGGCGACTGCCATACAAAATGTATGAAGCGATGTCGTCACTAAATTCAATTTTTAAAAAAATTGTTAAAAAAAAATTGAGATCTTCTACTACAATGTTAATATTTTTTATAGAAAATTAAATTATCTAGTTGGGGTGTTTCGGCTTTTTTCGATAATTGTAAAAGTTTTGGAAATATAGGCAGTTAAACTCATAAATTTATCATAAAAAAAATATTTTTCTTAATAAAAAATGTTTGAGAAACCCTGGAATTTTTTTGAAAAAACTAATTTGAGATTTTGTATTTTTCTATGTTTGTACTAATTTTCAGCGTTCTAGCATTTATGGTTTCTGAGATATATGGAAAAATAAAATAAAAATTCAAAAGTTGATAACCCCTGACTGAAACAAAAATTCAAAATTCCGAGTATAAAAGTTTTGTAGGCCTGTAACTGTTTATATATTCTGAAATTTTAGGCTCTGTAAATTGAGCGGATCAAAAGTTATAAGGGGGGGACGGACACACACACACACAGACACACAGACACACACACAGACACACAGACACACGAAATGTTCTACTCCGAATTCTGAGTAAATCCGTGTATGGAACATATATGCTGCGATGCCTCTAAGTTGGTGTTTTTTGACTTCAAAGTTGGAAAAGCCGTGAAAAAAGTAGACCTCTCCATACAATTCTCGCGTATTCTGGCTTGATACATTGTCGATATGTTAAGAGAACAAAGTTCTCCTGAACAAATCGACAGTTGGATAAGGACACAATAGTCTACTAACAATCGGTAACAGAGAATTCTCCTCTCTTCTGCCGGTGTTCAAATCGAGAAGTGTCCATAGGAAAACAAAAATCACAATGTAAAAGAACAGTTGTTACGTATGGATGTGAAACATGGAGACTTACAGCCAAATCTGCTGAAATGCTGAAGACGTTTGAGAGACTGCTTCGCAAAGTTTCAGGACCAGTGTCTGATGGTGACGCCTGGAGAATTGGATATTACTATGGCCTGTATGGAATTTAGAAACTAAGCACAAAGCAGTTTATCATCATCATCATCATCATTGGCCCAACAGCCCTTTGTGGGCCTTGGCCTTCTTCCGTCGCCATTCCTCCCTGCACTCTGCGGCTCTCTTCTAGTTGGTAAGGCCCAGCGCTCGTACATCAGTCTCCACATCGTCCAGCCATCTCATTTTTGGTCTGCCTCTGCTTCTTCTTCCGTCAGGTGTGGTGTTTAAAGCAGTTTATAACTCAGTTAAAATAATGTATGAAGATATAAATATTCTTTATAAAAATATAATTTAACTTAAACGACATTTAAATAGGTATAACACAACAGCAAAAAAAATACAAATTAAAATCATGAAATGATTTTATTTTTCAGCTTTACTACTTGAAATGAATTAAAAATCAAAACCATTTAAAAACTTGATAAGATTGTAATTCATCATTAAGGGACGGCCGTTCAATTTTTTTCACCATGAAAATTTTCAATTCCTATTCAATCTTTATTTCAATTTCCTTATCTTGAATTAGAGTACCACTCGTCTTCCAGCGGACTCTTCAATGTGACGTTTCAGAAAAGTTCACTGAATTGAGGCAATCGATAATTTTCCAATCACTTGAAATTTTCAATAAGGTTTTTAATTTACTTTTTTTGACTAAAACATAATAAAGTGAATATAAAATAGTAATAAAACACACTTGCTTCAGTTTAATATTGTATTTTTTTATTATTTATTTCCATTATACCTCAAATTAATACAATATAAATATTACAATGGAATTAAGTTCCTCACTAGGCGAAGCCTATTCCAAGGTAATACTTACAATAAAAACGCAATTCATTTTAGTTACATATATACGCAATAAACTTAAGGGTAAAAAAGTACACACGTATAAGATAAAAAAGTGTACTTGTGAGAGTGAGGGTGTGTTTGTATGTGTAAGAGAAAGATGTGGGTATATTATGTGTAATAAAAGATGTATGAAGGCGTAAGAAAAGATCTCTGAGTGGAATTATTACCTTAGAACAAACGTCAATTCTCTTTCTGATTCTTCTCTCCCTTTCCGAATCAACCAATCAATAATTAGCTTTCCAAAATTATGTCCACTCGGCTGTACTAAGTCCAAGATATCAGATACAACTCTATTATATATTTTGGGTAGGTACTATAAATGTGAAATTTAATTTAGGTTTTTTTTATTTAATTTCTTCTTTATCATTTTGCACCTAGGTTATATTATGCTCAAATAAATAGTTTAAAATGATTTTTATATTACTTATATCTTAAAAGGTTATGTATATAGAACAATCCTTTCACATAACTGTTGTTTGAAGAAAACTTAAATAATTACGTTGAGGATATCATTACTTTTATTTATTAATACCTTTTGTCACCTACAAAAAAGGTGTAAGTATGAACTAGGGCAGCCAGATCAAATCTATCGAACCTCCGAGAATCTAGAGTACAAATTTTGTCTGATTGAGATATATATCATGTAAATTTATTGGTACAGCCGGACCTTGAAGGATTGAGGGAAGTATCTTGGAGCTACAAATTTTAGCTCATAAGGCAGATATCTCAGCCACGAAGAATTGTAATTAATATTATGTATATCGATCGTTTGCCAAGTAGTATTGAGAGCTTGCAATTAATTCAATATACTTTATAATAAATATATCTCTATCAACCAATAAATAAAATAAAATTAGTATCAACTGACACGTCAGTCGAACCAATGTAACTTCTACATTAGATTTCTTTCAATAATGTATTCACTTCAGAGAAGAACTCGAAGTTTGTCATGTTTAATTTGTTTGCTCAATAAGATATTGTGACATAATATTTAGGGAATACCTACCAATATGCTGAGCGGAAAATTTTAAGCAAATACATCATGTTGTTAAGTCCCTAAAAGATTCGAAGGGATTACGACCATAGAAGGGAGAGGAATGGATGAGACGTGAAGGTAAGGGTTATAAGATAAAAGCTTATGAGGGAAATTTAATAAATTGCCCATTCACGTATACTGCCTTTTTGAAATTTCACAACTGGGCAAGAAACTTAAGAAATTTAATATTATGATGGTTTGTTTTTATGTAGTAAATGGTGATTATATTTTTGTATATTATAAAACCAATACGTGCTTAATTTGTTTATTCACCTTAATTGCTTTACATCATCGATAAAAGATTCTTTTCTAATCAAATTAAATAAAACACAACTTTTTGTACTCCACTAAAATAAAATAATAACTTTTATTCGATTGAATAAAAATTCTTCTACATGTTACGGGAACAAAGTTCCCTTCCTCAGGAGAATACAGTATATACTAAACTAAATGTACAATATACATATATATTTAAAGTCAACACAATGGGTGGAGTGTAAGCTGGGTAATATTATTTTGTAGGGTGGGGGATGCAATGAATAAGTTTTGTATTGGAAAAATATTTGATATAGGGTTATTAAGGAATTGTGTTTGGTTAATAGTTATATTATTTCTCATACAAACATTTTTTCTGATTTTCAGGATTTCCAGGCTATCTAACCGTCTATTATTATTTAAATAACAATGGATTAATTTTAAGCCTGAATTATTAGTAAAAGCGTGGTTATTGTGGATCAAATGGTTTGTATATTCTAAATAATTATTACTATTAAGACATCTCAAATGCTCCTCAACTCTCATTTATGTTTCTCGTAGTTTTTCCTATATAAAAAGATGGGCAATTGTTACACTCTTAATTTATTAATTCCTGATTTTTTAATAGACTATCCGTATCTTTTTTATTTGCTTTGTTATTTTTAATTTACTTTCCAAACTGTCCGATGTGGTAAAGATAATAGCCATGCAGAAGTGGAGATGGGCAGGACACATATCAAGAATGACCGACAGTAGATGGACGAAAAGACTGGTGGAGTGGAGACCGAGAGACGACAAGAGACCACAAGGGCGACCACCTAACAGATGGATGGACGACATTTAAAGATTTGTTGGACCACAGTAAATGACAAAACCATAGTTAATTTTTTTTCTTAGATGTCTTTTTAAAGAACTTCTGTTTGTCACAGCAACTCAAGAGTCTTGAAAAGATGAAGTCCAACTATCACTCCCTCGCTTGGGTGATATGTCAAGAGGACATTATATTTCTTATGGAGGCTTTCGAGATGTGGTGTTACAGAAGAATACTGGGAATTTCCTCGAGGGACCACATCACGAATGCCGAGGTTCTCAACAGAGTTGAAGAAGGGAGGCACCTACTCAAAACCATCTCCGAGAGACGTGCTCGCTGGATTGGTCACATCTTGCGCCACGAGGGTCTCCTACATGACCTGATTGAGGGAATGATTGAGAGGACAAACCACAGGGGGCACCCCCGACGGGAGTATTTGTCCCAGGTGTGCGAGGACATGAACTGTGCCACATATGTTGAGCTGAAGAGGGCTTCAGAAGATAGAGAAAAGTGGAAAGCGAGATGTAGACTCCTTCTGCAAACCAATCCGCAGGATTGAGACTTTTGATGATGGAAATGCTTTTGCAAGGTTCCAAATAAGTCTGTGTGAGCTTCAATTTAAAAAAAATGTACCTACATTAAATATGTTGTTGCTTACTTAAAATGTATGAGTCTATAGTACACTCAATAGTAAATTTTGAAAATCTTTGCCCAATACCTTGTAAAGATACATCTTTGAAGTAAAGAACAGTTTATTTTTACATCTTTATTCTATTGCGTGAGTTTATAAAAATTTGTTTGTAAAATACTTTTCTTGTAATATTAGTTTAAATAGAACGCATTTTCGTATTTTTTATTGTAAATGTCTAAAAAAAACCTACAAGTCCTATGAAATTTTTTTATGAGGATATGAAAATCTAACGGGTGAGTTTTCTACTATTATAATATTTTAATTGATATTATTGCTATTATAAAAAAACCTCTAAATGCTACATTTTCTTAAAAAATGATGTATGTCACCAAACCTTTTCTCGTGTTTTATACTTTAGAAGGTAATTTTGTGTGCATATTATTGTTCATCCGTGTGCCCAAGGTTCACAAGGGCCTTAATTAATATGTTATTAAAAACTCCATATTAAACCACAACGAGTAAGAAACATTAAAAGGTTTAACAATATCTCATAACGTTAATAATAATATGAATATTTTATTGCACGAGAATGGATATCTAAAAAATATTGTTAATTTCGGTATACAGGTTATATAATATGTAAACGAAAAGAATGTTCAAATTATAATGATAAATATGAATTGATAAAATATGAATGAATAAAGTAGGTGTGAGTAAAAATAAGGTATTATATACCTTTTTCTCCTTTGCAGCAAGCTCCTTCCGGGTCCTTTTCCCATTACCTATTATCCTTTGATCTTTTTATATACATATCTTAACATTTTATTACCTATATGTGTTTATATGCTTTCGTGAATATGAAACATTGAGTATACATACATGTAAGTCAGTTTTATAAAACATATGTAATTTTTGGTATTATTTATTTTGCTTTGATTGAAAAAAAACGTTGGTTTCTTATAAATACAAATTAAAAAACGAGTGGGTTGTTGCCAACACTTAACTCTCCACACCAAAGTGAAAATTCATTTTTTCTTCTTGAGAAGTTGACAGTCTCTAAATGCATTTTTATGAATTGCATTTCTATTCTTAAACAAATATAAGATTCCCAGAGGACAAAAGTTTTCTCAATACACCATACACACAAAAATATTGTCACGAAACTTATAGTATGCACTTTCTACATGATACCTGTTGAGAAATTTTAGTAAAATTGCATTACTAGCAAGATGAACATGTATGAGACAGTGTATCAATGTTGATGAGGCGATGTATATGTGTCGCGATAGAAGAATGCGGTGTTCGGTTCTCACTGCTTACCCATTGAGGAAGATAGAAGTGGAGAGTAAAAAATACACTTGTCTTTTGTCTATGGAGATACATTCAATATCAATTGATAACTCAATTATCCCATACAGAAGCTATTTTACTTCTGTTATATACATTTTTCATACAAATATCAAATTTATTTGACTTTGATATGGCAAACATTAATTTTTTTTCTTTAAATTTTGACAATCCTCGAATGCCTTTTTGATGAGTGTATTTTGATTGTATCAAAGTTTTAAACAGTATAAAAATACCTCGATTTTCCAGACCGTGAAACCATTTTGAAAATTTGGACAGATGTTATCATACAGAAGAAATTAATGGATATCTATGGAAAAGTAATCATCTCTTAGTTTATGGACTTTGCATATAATATGTACGTAATAATATAAAGTCAATCTGACTTATTTCAATGTATTAATAATGTGTTACAAGAATCTTCAAATAATAAATGGTATTCGACGTTGTTATTACATTATTTTTAAAGTAGGTACTTACTTGAGTAATATGAGTAATGTTTTTAATACATCTTTAAGTCCCAAGTCACAATGCAACTTCAGAAATGACAAAGGTATACAAAATAGGACAAAGCAAAACAGACATGTGAGAATAGCGCACGAACTCTAATAGCATACAATGTGAATAATTAACAAGGTACTTACTTACTAAGTTTGCGGTTCTGATAAATTAACAAAGCTGGATTAAGTTTCTCTAACTCGAGAGTGTTAGCGTAGAGACATTTGCAAAATACGCTCACATAAAATTAGATACTTCAGTCTGTTAAAGCAACTTTTTTTTTATTGAGTAGGTACGTAGCATAATAAATACCCTTTCTCCCGATGTCCGCGCGTTGCCAGGCGCTTTCTGCTTACGGTTATCTGCATATAAATAAAGTAGACCTCGTAAGGTTGTCGTTCTGGATCTGCACATGTTTGTGCACGGCTAAATTCATGTCAGTCTGCCTGTCCTTGCATTCGTTTGAAATCCTCCTATGTCAAAATCGGCAATTTTAGCAAAAAACTTTTAATATCAGGTACATTCTTATAATATTACATTTGAAACAGTATAAAAATACAAAACCTCGCGAGCTGACATATTTTTTTTTTATTTTCATAAGAAATTTTGTTTAAATGTTATATAATAAGAATAATAAGTAGAATGGAACAATTGTTTCCTTTTACATTGTGGGTCAGATTTGCTTTACTCGCATTGTTTCACTGATTTCGCTGTCAAAATACGTAATTGTTTACAAATGGCCTACAACGCCAATTATTGTATTGATTTTTCGTCTAAAAATAGACAATATCATACATATTACGGAATAATATTTTTTTTGATATTAAAAAAAAAAACGAAAAATATGTAAGAGTGTCCTGGCGATTACGTACCAGGAGAGCCGACTCTAACTAAGACGGGAAAAGGACAAGAAGAAGAAGTGTTTATTACTAATTAGACATTAAAATTTACTTTTTTTTTGTTTTCTCAATGGTCTCAGACGTTCATCTGCATAAAATGCCGCTGTTATTGGACGATTTCTCGACACAATTTCTCTCTCTGGTTATTTCTCGCCAAAAATAATGACGAGTCGTAAAAAAGGTTATTTTACGTTTTACAATCTGAGTCTTATCAATAAATTCATCAAATTATATCTTAAAAAATATAAGTTTGGTTACTTACAATAAACATGCATGGATAACCGGTGAGAAATCCAGGCGTAATTAAAACCATCCATGTTTACCCATATACATGGATATTATAGAACTCTTCGATATTATAGAACTCGATAAGATAATTATATCCACGATTTGGGTAAAGATGGATGATTTGGATTCCGCCGGTTGACCAGACTTCTCCCCCTCAGATTTTTCAGCTAATTGGTAATTGTCGGGATCCATCAGACGATATCGGCTAAAGCGGTGTACGCACTCCCTTTTATTTACATACGTTTGGTTCGATCGGGTGAGTTTGGCCGTCGCGCGATGTCGTCCGAGCATACTTCGGGATTTGGCGTATGCGAAGCGTTAGTTTCCGAAATGTGTACATTTTTTATTGAGTCAGTTTCGGCGAAAGGTGCTGCTTTTCACATTTTATAATCTGTTTTAGTAGTTTACTGATTATTCCGACTCGCAAGAGCGAGGTTATGCTTTTACGAAAATATGCGTCATCAGCAATTACGAAGCTTCCTGTTAAACAATTACCTGTGATCCTAGTAGTATTTCAGCGTCCTACAAAACTAAACATTTTATGAAACAAATCACATTACTGCAGAACCTCTGTCGCCGTCAGTGCCGAGATCCTAGCATTTTCAATTACCAACAATTGCGTTTGTCATTTTGCCTCGAGTTCTCTCTAGTATTGAGTATTGAACCAATTGCGAGGGAATGCGCATCGTGTTGTACAGAGAGGTGAGAGAGAATTATTATTATTGAAGTTCAGCTGTATGGATCCAATGACATTTGAACTGTGAGAGGATATTTACGTTGAAGAGATTTTCGAGATAAACATCACGTACCTAGCTCCAACTCTGGCTGGATTCATACATAGCCAACTGTATCGCATTTTGATACAATTTCCTTCAACGGAATATTACCGAATACGTAGCTTCAAAATAATTGGATCTTTGAGTGTTTAAAAATAAAAACAACTTCACGTAATACTTTCTATGGATAGGTACATAGATCAATAAAGAATCCCTGCGCATTGAATTTTACTACCTGTCGTACCAATTACGCCCAGAGCTTATTTATAGATATTATATTTATGACAATGATTAATATGAACACATATATAATTCCACAATTTATTTTATTTTTCTCCCGACGACCGTTTCGGCTTAAAAGGCCATAATCAACTGGTCTTTGGGAGAAGGAACTAAGAAACGGTCGTCGTGAGAAAAATAAAATAAATATATGTGTTCATATTAATCATTGTCATAATGGAATTCTACAAATTAGAAGCCGTCACAATCGAAAGATTGAAATGCACGTATAACTATATATTATATTTTTTTTCATTTGTTTTGTGTGTAAAAGTTTAATGTGAATCTCGTAATAAGTAAAATCGTATAAGACTTTTAACATATTCACGATATCCCAACGAATCAATACGAAATTTTTCTTTTTGCATACACTTATAGATTATAGTGATTGTTTTGGACTCAACCCAAAAAAAAGAAAAAAAACAATCACTTTTATGTTTAAATCAAAACTTTTTGATGTAATGCAGAAAAAGATTCACTCGACACTATCTCATTTAGATCTTCATGAGTTTAGTTCAATTAATTATATATAAAGCCCCACCTCAATAGCCCTTGCTTTTTGAATTTTAACACTATTTTTGCTTTTGCATTATTTCTTAATAGATTATACTCTAATGTTCTCTGACCGTATCTATTTATTATAATATTTTAGAACTACATATATGCGTTAATTTAAATCTTGTGCGATGTGTGACGTGTGTGTGTGTAGTAGAAACAAAATGAATATTGGTAAGTCATGAGAATTAGCTTAATTATTCTTTTTCTTCTAGTTTCGTCTAGATTCCATCAATGTTGGAGTTCATTGAGGTGAATAATTTCCTAAATTGTGTGGCCTGGAAGAGCAGATCCATCACTCATATTATTACCGTTAATTCTCTAATGCTTTTCCTTCAGGACATACATATTCTTTCAGCCATATCCTTTGGGTGATAATAAATCATTTTTATTTTAATTCTATTTCGAATAATTCAATGTTGAAATGAATGAAATATTTAATATCTTCATACTTTGCTTCTAATTCTTTGTGGCACATTTTAACTAATATAACTTAATTGGTGAATGTTGCTATGGCGTAAAGTGATCACTTAAGCCAGCCGATGACAGGTCGTAAGCCCTGTAGGAATGTCTTTTGGTCTTCCTTGTCTTCATATACAACCTCTCTCCATCCCTCTATCTCTGCTTGATATTTCTTCAATAAATACCTATGAGTACATACTTCCATCTGTTGCATTCGCTTTCAAATATAACTTAGTTTCTAACCACGTTGAATATTTTCATGTCAACTAGTTCCGGAGACGTTATTCGGAGATGAAATCTTTAAATGTAAATCGCTTTGTAATAACACGTGAAATCAAAGTAAGTATTTGTAGACGTTAATATTTGAATAATTATAGCAAACCATGAATTTGAATACAGCGAATATATTTGTTGTATCATCACGCTTGTGCATGGAAATCTCCCGTAGTTAAAGGCTCAGGGTGGTTTATCTGTTTCATAATCAACCGTACAATATACAAAGGGTTATTCCCACTTCCGTTTTCCTACCAAAGGGAGGATCTGGGTCGATCTTACTTCCTTAGAGATGAGATAGCATGACCGTTTTTTTTGGTCAAGAATGCTTCCTTTAAACTATAAAATAATCGATATCGTGGAAGTTGTAAATTTATTTTTATTTTTATTTATTTTAAAATTATATAAATAGGGCAATCAATACAAATACTGAAAATTTAATATTTACAAAGATAAATATACTTAATAATAGTGAAAAATTCAAAGAGTTCATCTTTATATTTTTGATTAAAAACCATATTCTTCTAGGTCACAATCCTACAGTAAGCATTCGATTTCGTTTTCTAAAGAATCGCACTTCTTCTTCTTCTTCGATGGCGCTTCAGCCCATATCGAGCCTTGGCCTCCGTTAACTTTCGCCTCCATCCCATCCTGCCCTCTGCTGACACTTTCCAGCCCCTCTCCAGGAGAAGCTGAGCCACATCCTTTCCAAAGAATTATTCACTTTCAAAGAATTGCACTTGCTGTTCTTAAATTATACCTAAATAAAAATAGAAATTATAGGACAAAAATTCGGAATGGAAATTGAAGGACCCAAGATTTATTTGTAATATAGTTTCTTTAGTTTTTCACATATACAGATGTTTTCATGCTGGGGATACAGGTGAGCAAGGACCTGAATGTCAAATGTATGGGAGAGAGGATCACACTGCAAAGCACTAAAGTTTCTTGGTGTTATGCTGGTCAGAACTCTCTCTTATAAACACCGAAAATCTCTGATAGAAGCAACATTCTGAGAAAGCTCACCGTCACCAATTTGGGGAGCATCTCCGAATGTCCGACTGTACCTCTGCCAACTGTTTGTGTGTCTCGGTGACAGACTCTGGATGGCACCATACGCTTGGTCTGGATTTCCCAACATGGAAGATACTTAACAGACAGAGTGTGGATGACTAGATGTGAAAATTACCATATGAGGTGGGGATATCTGGAGGCGGAAGATATTTATTTATTTATTTATTTATTTATTTATTTATTTATTTATTTATTTATTTATTTATTTATTTATTTATTTATTTATTTATTTATTTATTTATTTATTTATTTATTTATTTATTTATTTATTTATTTATTTATTTAATTATTTATTTATTTATTTATTTATTTATTTATTTTTTTTTTTGTTTATTTATTTATTTATTTATTTATTTATTTGTTTATTTATTTGTTAATTTATTGATTTTTTTATTTTTTTATTTATTTATTTATTTAATTATTTATCTATTTATTTATTTATTTATTTAATTATTTATTTATTTATTTATTTGTTTATTTGTTTATTTATTTGCATTTTCTTAGTTATATCTAATATTAAAAGTATAATTTTTATTTTTTACTTAATATTTGGTATCATTTTAATATTCTATCATTGTGCATTGAAAAGCTCTTTAAATGTATACTTATAGGAAAAAGGGTGGAATGAAAAACACTTATATATCGTTATACCAGTTGCTGTACATTTTATTAAAAACAGAATGTTGGAATTTCTAATTTGCGAGATAGGAAGCGAGTACTTATTCAGCGCGTAAATTTAATTTTTCATTAAAACTTTGAGGTCGAGATAATAGCTTAAACTTTTTCACAACACATAAAATATTATAAGCCGTATTAAATTATATGTAAATAAACCCATGTTTCATTGATCGACTTTCTAAAGTTGCAGAAGTGTTTTTGCTTTAGTTTAAATCAATAATCCGAAATCCAAAGTTTACTTAATGAAACCTACCCATCAAATATTAAACTTTTTAATGAGTTTATACTAACAAAATCAAATACGGAATAATCTACGCAATAACTAGTTTCTTATTAACAAAAATAGTATTTTTTCTATTTACTTGTTGTTTTTTTAACCAAAGATGATTATTAGCAAAAAGTCCTAGTAGGAAGGAAAGCGGTTAATATTTTTTTCTTCTTTTGGCCCCTATAGTCTCATAACTGAAGAAAATAAGCGACTTCCCTTGTTCAATTGACGAATGAGCTGCCTCTTTGTGATTTATTACGGTTTAAGTTACTATAACGATTCGATATATATCTCAATTAACATTGCTATTATCACAACATCTTATCTCGACTATCTTCTTCATAGAGTGGAGATACAGTGGAGATCAGGTATACCTGTCGGAAAGTTTGGAACCGGGATACCGACAACCCAACCTGATAATATGAAGAAACACTTGATAGATTACGCGTCGGTGTCACCAGGTGCAAAGAAAACATGCTCATGTGGGGTATAAGAGTAAAAGAGGATGTCTCCTGTAATTGCGGCGAGATACAGACTACCGAACACCTCCTCATCTGTAAAGACCTGATGATGGTTAATGAGGATGCCGTTGCGGCTGCTGTATTCTGGAGCAGGACGGCCTAGTGGTTAAGTGCTCGGACCAATAAAGTACACTAAGACTTTTTTCTTCTTCTTGTGTCACTCCTAACGGAGGTTGGCTACCATCACACCGAACTCGTCCCGATTTTGCGGAATCCCGAATGTGGCGATTTTTAAGCCACGATATTCTTTTACGCCCCATACTATGTCTTCCCTTTATCTTTTCCTCCACTATAAGTTGTCGAAAGGAATATTTATCACCACGATATATGTAGCCAAAATATACGCCCTTGCGTCTCTTTAAAGTGGTCAGCAACCTCGACTTTATTTGATTTTTTATTTAAACCAGCTCAGCAGGTAGATTTCGGTCCTTTGTCTCAGTTATTTGTAAAAAGGTTTTCCTTGGCTATGTCAATTTACAACTTAAAATATACAGAATGATGATACATTTGATAAAAGATTTGTATAATCATTTAATTTCAATTATTTCTTGAGCATATTTATTTGGTTTATAATATATTAAGATACATTTTCCTAAGAATACAATCATTATAACAATACATTCATGTGTTGTCTTGTGGTACTTATTTTACATAAGTATTATTAAATTGACTTATAAATTATTAATGTCCATACACTAACGATAAATTTAAAGAAATGGCCTCATGTTAAATTTATTATGTCTCCTGGCCAAAGTGTACGACGGCAAAGATGAATAATTAGTGTAGTGGATACGGAACAGTAAAACGATGTGTCATCAAAGAATAACGAAGAATTACACAAATACCATAGATTTGAAGTAAAACATTCCGTATATGCTGTTATGGAACATCACAAGGTGAATAGAAATGATAATAGTCTCAAATAAGAGGACAGAATGGCGTTTGTATTGGAACACGTGATTCAAAATGTTCTTATTCCATTATGATTTATTAAGTCCATAGACTTTATTAGTATATAAGGTCTTTGATTAAGTCAGATACCGAACATTTACCAAATGTGTAAGTTGAGTCTTTCTTACTTTGCGTGGTACATAATTTATAACTACAAGTAAGAAATTCGGACATAGACTTATGACAATATGGCGTCCTCGCGTCGCTTTCAAAGTATGTATGTACGAAATTGTTATTAAAATATCTGACGATATATCGAAGTTTACATTTCTCTAACGATGCGAAATCCAGACAATTTTTATTTTTATTTTATTTTACAAAGGACAGCACACAGTACATGCATACAATTATTGAAAATAAATAAATAAAAATACAAAAATAACATGTACATCTTACGTACTATACCTAATATCAAAATAATACAACAAATAAGTGTGAATTAGTGGGGTGCGCGATTGATATAAGTTTTTAGATACATTTACACGGTAAAGCTTTGAGAGAAGAGCAAAATAACTTATTAAAATAACGAAAAGGAATCAACTGTCCCGCGCCATTTTGTTGGTCCCATCTAAGAGTGTGGGCGGAAGTGGAGAGACGGAAGTAAGACAAATCCAGAGATATCGCCGGGCAAATAGATGGGTAGTTGTTTTTTTATATAGAATGTCAAGCGGAATACTAATATTAAATTTTTCGACAGTAATTATCATGAGAATTGAATATTTTCGAAATATACCTAACACTACAGATTGAATATGCTTTATGGAATTTTCGGTATTCGCATTTGGGTCAATGAGCGACCTCATTCATTCATTCATTCATACCATCACGGCATATCCCACAATGTGGGGTAACCAGCGAAAGGTGTGCGGGTGTGCATTGCCTTATAAAAGGGAGCACAACACATCAGTGCATACCCACACACCAGTCTCGTCTCACCTAAAAAGGCACTATATTCAGAATGGGTTGTGAACCGCATTGCTGAACTATGTGAGATGTTATAATTGTTGCCTGTTGTATTTTCGATTACCCGGCTCTTACGGGACACTCGAAAACAATAATAGAAAAGAGTGGAAGCACTATTCTAAGCAGGTGCCTCACAGCTGATGAGCGACCTCGACCTAGGATTTAATTGATTAGGATTAGGATTAGGAATAAACGACGCATATCTCCGTTAATTGTCAAGAAAAATGTTTTTTTTCTTTTACAGAGTAATTCACCCTATTTAGAGCGCTATGTGCCTTGGATTATAATGAAAATTTCATTATAATCCAACAAAAAGAAGGTTAGGAGTACATTTAAATGAGTTTTAAATGGGTCTTAGCTTATATATACTTGTTTAACAAGGATATATTCATTTTTATTTTTTTAAATAAAAAAAAAAAATTACACCACCATATTAAGGAAAATATACAGTTCATAATTTAATAATTAAAGAAATTTTTAGAATCATTAAGTGGATAGGTGGGAGATATTATTTGGAGATTCATGAACAGTGTCAATCGAGGAAAGACACTGATTAGTACAATTAAGAGTCTCCTCCTCTAAACCACTACTCACAGATGGCGCTGCTAAATACAATTATTTTAAACAGGTGAGTAGCTACAATACAGTCACCTATTTTCATTCTTGTTAAACAGGAAATATACCCTCTGAAAATCCCTCTTCCCTGAAACCAAGGCTATGAGGAGATCGTGGGCATAGAAAGATCCTGTTTAAGCTCAGGTAGGTAACTGACATTATAGTGATCCTTCCATCTACGCATCGTAATATGGTTTTGGTGAGGAACACACATAATCTGAAGTTGTGATCTTCAAATAGTATAGAAGCATACCAGTACAAGAATATTATTTTGCTAATAAGTCAGCTCAAAAGTCTTTAGTCGAGTCAGAACAACTAGGCAACTCCTGTCTACAATAAGATATGGTTCGTAAGATCGCATATCTCGGTAATAATAATGAAGGGAAAAAATCCAATTGCTTCGATTAGGTTTGCTTATATCTTGTTTCTTGAGGGCAAGATAGAAGGTTGCCGAGAGACTGGAAGGAGACAGAAGTCATAGTTACGTAATATTATGGAATGGACAAACTTCAGAACTGTAAAGCAGATCTTCTGGGATGTAAAGAACTGAGAGAGATTCGCCACCAAAGTGATCGCCGACGTTGAGGATTTCTGACAGGCCACCAGAAGAAGTCAGCTGCTTCATTCCCTTCGATGCCAAGGTGGCAAGGTATCCAGGCGAAGAATAATAGGTAATTTATTAATATAAAATTGTAATAGATAGATGTGTATTTTCGTTTTAAATAATCCTAATAATTAAATCAGCATGAAATTCAATCTTAGTATCCCCATAAAGCTATAGTGACAAAATTATTAGCAACCCCTCGAGACTGCCATTACTGTGTAAGTACATAATATTGTCCTCCAAAGCCTACTCAGCAATACACTTTTTCTCGTATTTATGCCTATATTTGCATACATTTACCTCGATAAAACACATTACAAGAGACAGGCGAATCTTCCCGACTATCAGCGGAGGAAAAATAAAAATAGGGGTAATGTTCTGGAGAAACCATCCCCTATCACCATTTATATGATAAGCATTCTCTAAGCAAGGTATGATAATTTGAACACGAAAGAAAAAATCATTAACATATTTTTCTCTGTAATTTGTAGGCAATACAAATTGTACTGCCTACAGGGCGATTCCCAGACAATTGACCGTAAACCAGTTCAAAATTGCATTTTTAACATTTTCACATTTTTAAATTTCTTGGATATCGATTTATACTAATTAAAATGCGCAGATTTCGAAATAATTTATACTTCTTTGTTTTCTTTTGAAAATATGAGAAACCAATATGGCGGCCGTGATTTTAGGTGGTTTTCCAAAATGAACGATTGTGTTGGGTTTATGAAGTATTTTTATTATTAATACCTACACAAAATAAATTTCACATAATATAAGCTGAATAATAACGCCCCAATAGGCAAAAGCCTGTTCTGGGACTGTTATTTTACGCAATTGTGTATCTTTATTCAGCTGTACTTTTCAAATGTTATAAATGTAAACAGAAGTTAAAAAAAAAGAAGTTCTTAAAATATCTCAAAATTTGAAAATCTCAAATTTGAACTTGATAATTATCGCTTATTTTGTAAAATCACGATTAATTCACTGTTGTCATCTTGGATTTTTCGTAGTATTTTGAAATCCAACAAGGAAGGCAATCGGTTCTTTGCCATAAACGAACAATTTATTTTCATGCAATTTCTCAAACATACGAATTAAGAAAAGGAAGTTATTTCCGATACTTAAAATACCTAGTTTCCGCGCGGTGAATTTTCCATACGATCAAATGTACGGACAATAATTGATCTCTGTCAATTTTCAGTACGGTTAACTGTCCCTACGGCCAATTGTCCCCATAGTCAACTTTCCATACGGTAAATTGCCCCTCTGTTCAATTGTCCATTCGGGAAAAAGGGCGTACGGTTATTTGTCCACGGGTCAATTGGCTACGGTCAATTGTCCGGACACGTTTTGTAGGAATTTTTCTTCTTATCGTAGGAGGTTTTAGAAACCTGTTCTTTTTTCAGGAAATGTGCCCCTCTCACAAGCTCTCCTTTCAGAGCTCCAGCTGTCTCTCCGTGGTCGGTTGCCAAAATTAATTTGTTTGGAGATAATTTTGGGTAACTCGTGGTCCCGCCAGAAACGTCTTCGGATCCTGTACCATCTGACGATATCCCTAACGTCGCAGATCTTTCAGGAATCTTGAAGAAATTCAATACAAAGAAAACCTTTCCTTGTTTTATATTACGTCACCACTAAAAAGGTCAATTATGCCCAAATCTTCGCTTATTTTGTTAGTAATGACACATTTATCTTCAATGATTATAAGTATTTAGAAATGTTTAAGAAATGACTCTACCTATTATGTTCTTCATCGGTTGAAAATGCCTTTAGCAGTTATATTCATCGTCTTATTTAGAAGTGTTATTTTTGTATAGCATTATTTTATCGTTTTTGTGATTTAATATAATATGTACAACAATAATTTACAGAAAGGGACACTTGGCTGTGACGGAAGTAGGGTTTAAAACAATCTACTTGCTTAAAAACTACATAATATGCTAAAATATATTGTAAAAAGTAAATTTTAATAAACAATCTTTTGAAATCTCTAGAAAGGGGACCGAGTTTCAAAAATCATGCCAAATCATGTGTCGATAACGCAAAGTTTGCTTTCATTAAAATAGGACACCTCGCCAAAGCTAGCTGGGGTCAGCAATTTCCTATCGCTCGCCTTTTCTACAAAGCCGTTTATCTTGGCATCGCTTGCTATGCGGCAGGCTGTTGGTCTAACGCCTGCGAGTTTCAGCATATTCGAAGAACCTTGCTTTCAGGCCAAAGATTCGCTTTCATTGCACTATCCAAAGCATACAGAACAAGCCCCACCGAAGCCCTGCCAATTTTGACAGGCTTAACCCCCCTTGATCTTGAAATTCAACGTAGAGGTGCTATTTTCAATTTATTGCGAGGCCGTCCTTCGGTCCTCGGTGACACTTATTTTCACCCCCCTGAGAGTCGAACTTCCCGAAGCTCAATTAAGAGAAACGTGAGCGACACTCTACTAAACATTTGGCAAAATCGCTGGACGACCTGTCTAGTTGGTAGAGTTACCTTTTTATTTTTTCCTGACGTGAGGTCGCGACTGAAATCTCCCTGGGTTGTTCCAGACTTTTGGAGTTCTCAATTTCTCACAGGCCACGGTAACTTTAAAAGTTATCTCCATCGCTTCAACATTGCTTCCTCTTCCTCATGTCAGTTTTGTCAATGTCCGGACCAAACTTCGGATCACATCCTTAGGGAGTGTTCCCACCCAATTGTGTCCTCTTACAGATCGGAGCTCCTCGTTGCAGTCCGTGGGCCTCTTCAAGGTCCCATTGGACATGCGGACTTAGTGATCTCGAAGAACAATTACAAAGCCTTCAAACGATTTTGCCATAGATACGGTGCCTTATTATCCGAAGATTCTCACTGACTTTTCTGTTTCCAGAGATCTTGGTCACTTCTCTGATGCCCTATATATATGGATCTGAAGTCGCCGACAGTCCGCAAGTGTGAATCTCAATTCGCACTTGTTGATTGTTCTTTTTGCACCATGGTGCCGAGATTGCTAATCTAGAGGGCTCCATGAGCTACTCTTCGTGCCATGCATTGTTTTTTTGTCGCTCGTTCTAGCGTTCTGCGAAGGGGCCGTTGACAGTCCCCATATGCGGAGCGGGTGGTGGTGGAAGTAGCGAAACAATCTTTTGATTTTTCATTACATATGTATTATATTCTTTTTTAATTGATTACCAAAATATATAAAAGCAATATACGAATGTATCGTACGCTAATAGAATTTATTGTTTAAAATAATATCCTTCTGTAATTTACCGTTTGATATTTTATGTTTATTTTTAATGTTAAGTGACTTTCTTTTATTTGCTACTGTTCATAGTGTATGTCTTGTTTATATTTAAGTTTGATTATGGCACAACTCATACAATATTGTGTGAATTGCCTAACTAGTAAAAATAATAATAATAAATATTAGAAAAAAATACAATTCAAAATATTATTTATTTATCCAACCCATTATAACCAAAAGTTTGGATTGTATGTATTATTGTGTGTTTTGTGTCAGCGCCATCTATCAGTTTTTGAATTAAATAAGTCGCAACCAAGTGAGCTCGCAACCAAGAGGGCTCTTACCCAAGTGTCCTTCGCACCCAAGTGTCTCGCGCCCAAGTAAGTGTCTTCACCCAAGTGTTCGTCGCACCCAGGCGTACTCCACACCCATGTGTCCTTCGCACCCAAATGTCCCTCGCACCCAAGTTTCACGCACTCAAGTGTCCTTCGCACGCAAGTCTCTCGCACCCAAGTGTTCCTCGCACCCATTTTTCACGCGCCCAAGTGTCCTTCGAACTCAATGTGTTGCACCCAAATGTCCTTCGCACCCAAGTGTCCTTCACACCCAAGTGACCCGCAGCTTAGTGTCCTACACCGTAATAAAAGAATTTTTACTTTTGATACATCTGTCCTGATGTCACCCGTCCTAAAAAAAGACGCAGTTGTAGTTTTAAATCTCGTCATAGTTAGTTACTTCACTTGTGGTTTGCATGACACAGACGAGTAAATAACTCAAAAAAAATTTTTTTTTGATAGTTTGTATTGTAATGAAGATTTAAAATATTGTTCGCTCACTTTTAAAACGTAACTTTTGACGCATTTACGTGTAATTGTCATTTATAAAAACGTTTCCAATAGGACATTAAGCACGTCACAGCAGAACATTTTTTTTTTGGCAAACATCAGTTTTGTGCTGGAATCCAATAAATTATAACTGCTAAACAATCCACTGTGTTAATTTGTTCTGATAATGAGATTAAGTGACATATGTCTGATCTTGTAGGCAAATCTACATTTCACAATGATTTATACTCTGTTTTCCTTGTTGTAAAAGTTTTAACTGAATTATAGCGTTAATTATATTGGTACGTGTAACTTTACTATACTTGTGTTTCATGCATATAATATGTTATGTAGAGAAAATATCTCTTGGGATACTTGTTATCAAATAATGTAGATTGTATATAGAATCGTAGGAAACTTACTCATTGATTGAGAAATATGTTTCATGAACTTAAATTAAAATATTTATTATTTATTGAATAAAGATACAAAGTGACTATATACATAATGCAACTTTCATTTATTTGAAGTATTCAACTAATTAATTTATTGTTATTGTTATTTCCTCTATCAATTTAGTTGTATTTGTTATTACTTTATGAACTAAGCATTAAATATGTATTATTTCACGTGTAAATTCAAAATTGGAACATATTTATATTTTAAAGGTTATGTTTACAATGTTATTTAATATAATCTGTGAATTTACCAAAAAAAATGAAAAATAAAATATATCGTAATATTTATTATTTAAAACTAATGCAGGATTCAGGATACCGCTGTCGTGATCCCTTCTTTTTATTATTAATTATGTTAATATAATTTCAAACAAGAAAATAAGTTCACACTTATCGGTCTAGCTCAGTCAAATAAATTATGAAATTTAATATTTTAGAACAGGACTACTTTATATCACAGGAGTTCGTTGGATTCAGGCTTTTAGAGAAATGCATTATTATTGGTCTTTGTACCTGGGTAATTGAGAGAGAAATATGAACAATAAAATAAGTTTAACACTATATTTTGAAACAAAATCTTTCAGGTTATAAACAATTTATAAAATCTTAAACTTGCAACACACATAGACGAGTAAATTTATCATAAAAGATAATAATATTTTTGGTACTACCTGGTACTGTTACATATAAAAAGATGAAAAGAGTTAAACAATTAATATCTTATTACTGAACAACCAACATTTCTTTAAGACAAATAAAATGGGGTATGTTCTGGAGCCGTTCCTTGAAAATGGCCCGTCCTGTTACAGACAGGTTCATGTCATGGTCATATGAAGAGACATGTGGGTTGACTTCCACAAGGATGGACTTCAAAGGTACATATGTAGATAATATTTCAAGAAAGACTCACCGGAATTGGGAGGTTATACATATTTGGTGGTTCTGATTCAATAACTATCTACTTCAAACCTCCTTATGGACTTCCTTCCTTCATTAATTCCAATCCAGGTATCTACTTCAAACCTCCTTATGGACTTCCTTCATTCATTAATTCCAAATTATATCATAATGAATTCCAGGTGAACATTAGTGATATTGTAGATATACATTCTCAAGAGAATATCAGTTCTTTGAGGACGCTCAAATAAAATGGCGGCACACTTTATACACCGTTGGTATTGGATTTAACAAATCTATTTTTGAGAATTATCCCGTATTGTAAAGATTGTTTAACGTGGAGAATAAACACTTGGTATCACTAAGGATATTACTTTACAGACAAAGAATGAAGTGAGGTGTTATAATTTTAAATATTAACTCCACGGATTACGGAACGGACACAGCGATAATATATGTTATCAACTAGAAAGTCCGCCCGGGAATGGGGAGAGGGACGATACAATATCGTTATTAGCGGCCGGCTGTTTCTTTAGACAAACATAATGATATGTGAATGCTCGCTGTATCGAGTAAACACAGTTTATCTAGACGCGCCAAAATTCAAATTATTGTAATATTTTATTTATTTAGAGGACAAAATACAGCATATAATAAATTATATAAAAAAAAGATCATTTGATTAATAATAAAGCCATTTTTATTATAATATGAAACAATCGAAACAATGAATATTCTTAATAATAAAGCCAATTACAGGTTGTTGCTGAAGTTATTGTAGTATATTAAGATACATTAGGAATGGTTACATATTATGGTGAGATATTGTGTGAATGATGTGTGAAATTGCATATACCTATAAATGTGTCAGTATAATTAAGGAAATAATTCTTCCAAATAAAATGTAAATGCACTATTACAAACAACAGAATAGACAATTGAAAAAAAGTGAAACAAATAATTTATTTCCACAATTTTTGGTTGTGTGTGCATGACTCAAAATGAAATATTGTATTTAGAAGGAAAGATGCATACGTTTTGAATGCGTAGCGTATATATGTACATGTACTTATATTATATGTAAATGTATCTATAAATAAACAACGTAATAGACAATAACATAAAACTAGCTCACCTTAGCACAGGCTATGCCTAGTGAGGGGGCTAGTAACAAAGATACAAACAAAAAGATATGGCTTAAACTATGTAAGCACCAGTGAAGTGGTAAATTGATATTTATTGAAATGAGATAACTTATATTTACATTGTATGTTAACTATGTATGAATAAGCTTATATTATCTTAAGATATTTTGTATCTCATATATACTGTATATTTTTGGATAGAAATAAATAAAAATAAATAAAAAATAAAATTAAGTGTTAAATTTGATTATGAGGATGAAATTTTAAGTTTGATATATTTTTTAAATGTGGGGGCGCTAAGTAAGAATATGTCGATCTCTTGGAAATGCCTATTGTATGTATTACAGATTCTGTACATTGTTGCATGTTGAGCATAGTTGGTGTGTTGAGTGGTTAGGCGGAAAAGAGGAGTGTGTCTAGTGTCTACAGGTGTAGGTAGGGATGTTGAAAGATATATAATTTAAGAGAGCAGGAGAATCAATTTTATTATTAATAATATTGTGGAGAAGCATCATATCAGATACAGTACGTCTGTTTTCGAGTGATTTATTCGTCGAGTTACAGGTAACACGACACCGCTTTACAGGATATGTAAAAACTTTAATGACCAATGTTATTACATACCATACTAACCTTTTTATTGAATCTGAATCTATATTTGCAAAAAAAATAGAATTGTAAAAATAGATCGCAGATGGAGTTATATGGATGATTTTGAAATTGTCGTTTTTACAACATTTTTTATAGTTTTTTTTTTTATAATTTTTTACTTTTGAATCTATCTTAATTTTTAAGCACGTCTATTTTTCTTTTATAACTTCTCTTTCTTTTATATTTTTTTTAATTTTAAAACTATGAAAAATAAAATTTTATATTTAATTTTTTAATTTTATTTAACAGTTTGTCAACAGCTATATAAAAAAATTACAGATTTAAATGAAGAATTACAGATTAAAAATTACAGATTTAAATTTTATTTATTTTACATTTAAATGAAGCCAATTATAGACGAACATTATATAATTATAGTATACACTGGTTAAAGAGTAATAACAAAGTTTTAACTAAGTTAATTGAAACCATCTCGTTACTGCAGATTCCACGCAGTACACACACAGTACCCACCTATGTGTATATAAATAAATAAATGTGAAATATCCAAAGAATATTCACGCGGCTACACGCAGGTAAATACTATATAGGTATAGTTTTATGGCCCCAGTCAAATTTGTGTTATTTGAAATTAGCTAATTCGGTTGTTTGCGGGTGACCTATCTCCAGCAACGAGTGGCTTCAAATAAGTACAATAAAATAATATATTTATACAGAAGAAAAATAAATAAAAGTTAGAGCACGTGTGCGTGTGTGTATAAGGGTGTGTGTAATGTGTGTGCGTGTGTGAGTGTGTGTGTGTGAGAAGAGAGTTTTGTATATTGTATTGAAATTAAGGAGCCGGAGAGGAATTATGAAGAATTGCTATGATTTGTTGTTTAAAAATGATTGCACATACATGCAACTTTGTGTATAAAACAAAAATGTATATGTGTGACGTGCAATTGTTTTTTTTCCTTAATGAATAAATAAAAAATAAATGAAAAGTTAAAAAAAAACATGATCAGTAACAATTAATAGTTGGTAAATTATTTTTACCATTATTTTACGCTGTATTATTTCAATGTTGTCGCATTGGACGTCGAACTAGGTGAACCTGTTTCAAAAACTACTGTTTATACAAACGATCATGCGCAAGCCATATCCCAAATGGAGTAGGAAGAGGGATTCGAACGACACATGTTTCGATTTTGGCAATCATCCATCTCTTCAACTTTATTCTTGTATCGTCTCATACCTGTCCATCTATTGTTAAAACTCTTCACGTTTCCGTGTTTCAGGAAAACGTTCGTATGGTCTTGTCGACCTTCTTCCATTCCTGTCTTCCTTATAAATAATTTCCTTAGTTACCATACCTACTTTATTAGGTATAGCATTGAATTTATTTCTTTTTGTTTTTCCTATTTGACATACATATTTTTTTTTAACTTTTCTACGGATAATTCTTGGTAGAACTCCGAAACTAGTCAGTGTCATTAAAGTAGTAGAACTCAAAACTTTGGTTTTATTTTACCATACCAAATTTAATTATAATTTGATATACATTAATTTTTGCAAAGCCAATCAAATGGTTTGTTTTGTCAAGTTTTTTCCGAATATTTTCTTAAATCAAATATGTATTAACAATTGCACAATTATAGATTTGTTGCAACAAATCAATCTCTTCCAGCTGATGCAATTGAATTTTATCCCATCGAGATAATGACGACTGGAAAAAAAATCAAAAACGGATACAGCCTAGGTCGAAATGCTTTTATTAAGATCCCTTCAGGGAGCTATACGGTGGACTTGTATCTACAACATTTATACAACACCACGATATCGATAAACGACAAAGGATGAAAAATTAGGATAGAGAGAGAGGAAAAAGGTCACATACAAACCGTTTCTCAATACACCGCGCACGCCTCAAAAACCCATACACGCAGAGAGACACGCCACATCAAAAAAACATTTTTTTTCTTCCAACAATATGGTTGATCCATTTCGTTTGAAAAGACACGACGTAACAATTTAAGAAACATCGGAATTCCCCAATCTGGGGGAAATAATATGGCTCGGTGAATGTGTTGTTAGAGATACAAGGAAGGTTACATTATTCCTTTTCGCCACCAGACTCCGCTTGGAGGCGAAACTGAAGATACGTATTCCCTACAAAAGTGACATTGATAAATCGTCTCACGGATTAACACATAATTGATTTTCAGAACCGTGTGGAATCAAAGATTGCCGATGCTGCGAAAAAAAAACTGGGTCGAATCGATATAGAATATAGTGAGATCATCTTTATTTATGTCAGCAGTTTTATAATGTATTTCGAGAAATAGCGTAACAGGAGATGATGTTGGAAGTGCAACTGTGCTGACCGCCGTGACACAGTTGGTAAGCCGTTCGGTTTCTGTGCGGGCGTCCTGGGTTCGATTCACAGCAGAAGAGATATTTATTTATTTATCACACAAATATTGCTTCTCTGGGTTGGAAACACTGGTTAGTTGGAAGAAATTGTCATACGGCAATAAACTAGACACTTGCACAGGGTGCAAGGAAGTGTCAATTATTCATTTATTATAAGTGCATAAATTGGTTACACCTATGATTCTTTTCATTTCAAAAGATCTGAAGTCAATGACAGTCAACGAGTGTGAATCTTTGAATTCGTCGATTGTTCTTTTTGCTATGGTGCCGAGATTACCAAGCTAGAGTTCTTCACGAAGTACTTTTTGTGCTATGTTTTTTTTCTTGTCGCTCATTAAGAGTTCTGTGAAGGGGTCGTTTACAGTCCCCATATGCAGAGCGGGTGGAAGTAGCGAATAATTTTTTTGGAAAAATAAATATGTTTACACAACACATTATTTTTTCCTTCATTTTTTATTTATTTATTTATTATTTCCATCAACGGCTAAATAGCCTTTTACAAGTAGGTATATACAAAATAAAATAATACAAATTTAATACGTTTAATACAATAATATTATAAATACATACAATAATATTATAAAATGATAACAAAAAGAGATGTACTTATATAATATGTACGAAATACCTATCAGAATATTTTTTGCATATTATTTCTAAACATTTTTAAAGAAATAATACCAAAAACAAAAAGAAACAAAATAAATAGCATAAATAAATTATATACCTTGGAATAAAGTAAATTCAAAAGAGTCATTAAAAAAGAATGAAACATAAAAAAAACAGTTGAAAAATAAGCCATGAAACAAAATATAAAAAAAGTACCTAAAAATATGTAGGTATATATCCATACAATATGCAATGCACAAAATATATAGATGCAGAAACAAAATTATATAAATAAATAATAATATTTTAGTAGATCAATTAGGTTTGTGTTTGACAGGAGTAAATAGGATGTCCAACTTTCTCCCTATCTCTTCGTTGTTCTTCCCGGTGGTCATGCTGCCTCTGGAATTCCACGCATGGCAAGTCACTCGAGTAGCGCCTTTATTGTCTGCTAAACCTCACGATGTCTCCACCTTACACCGCATGTTATTCAGATCTCCTCATTGAGGATTCTATCTCTAATTGTTTTGCTGAAGATGGGTCTCAGTTTTCTCATTTTCATCATAATATCTAGCACATTGTATACCTAGGTATATTCCATTGAGGCCCTTGTTAACGACTATGACCTTGGGCATATGGGATATACACAAATATGCACACTTATTACTTACACGAACACATAAAGATTGTAAGTCACACATTTGGTGACATAATTTTTTTTCATGCAGAAAAAGTAGTAATAAAAGTTTTTTTTAATATCAAGAATAGTTCACTCAGTTAACTCAGTTGGTAGATTTTCGTATTTGTACTTCATAGACCTTGTAGTTCTATGGTTATTTACAATAAAAATTAAAAGAATGTTTTTGTTCAAACTAATTTTACAGAAAAAGTTACAGTAGGTATAACAAATTCAAATTTCGAAAAAAAAATACTCAAAATATACTCAATAAATATGTAAAAATAAACTCTTATTTTTTTTAAACACATGTCTTTTGATGATTCTGATGAAAATATTTTCAAAATTTACTGTAAAGCCTACAAAAGACATCCAGTTTTTTTACGTTTCTTAGTTAGATCATTT
This sequence comes from Molanna angustata, assembly GCA_963576475.1. Classification (NCBI taxonomy): domain Eukaryota; kingdom Metazoa; phylum Arthropoda; class Insecta; order Trichoptera; family Molannidae; genus Molanna; species Molanna angustata. The sequence goes on along the minus strand of OY754964.1, from coordinate 3,733,024 downwards.
TCTTATTTGGAATCAGAAAGTAGGTAATCACAAAAGATTGTTGAAATGTTTGTCAAATTTATATCATTTCATAGAAATCGATTCATCAAATAAAATATCGTATCATTCGATTCGTCAAATAAATATCATTAAATAGTAGGTACCAAAGCTTGTCCAAATAATCATGGCTTCACAACACAATGACAGAGAACAGATTAGATAACAATATGTACTAGGAGTGAGTACCTATAAGTTGTTAAGTAAACTGGCTAACTTTACTTTTGTCTCACAAAACAAATAATAACTTACCAACACAGTGCTGCTTCCCAAAACTTGTATTTCAATCTAGTGATAGAAACTGTGCAAACAAGAAACGTACACGGGAATGATCTGATATCCCTCTACAGCATTTTTTTCCGTTTTGTTTGTGTGTTTTTGTTTATCAGACTTGTATTTTTTGTGAATAAAAGTTGTTTTTTGTGAAAGGCGAAGAATAGAAGATAGACAAATTTATTTGGAGACAGATCATGTTCATTATAATGAAATGAATGGCTTTTGACCAACGCATAGCTACCTATTATTACAAATAACTAGTTGCATGTAACACATGAAATCCAAATGTCGCTGTCGATGGTATGTATGTATAATTGAAGAATATGTACAAAATTTAAACATAAATTAATAAATATTTTAAGATTTTTTGTTTTCTATATAAAACATGTAGGTATATAATATGTCAGGATATAATAGTATGGAGGTAAGTCTGTTTTTTCTACCCAGAATATGAAAACAGCATGATGTTATGTATGTATGTTTGGAGATTAAGTAGGTATCAAACCATTGAGTGAGATATTGCGTAGTGTAGGTATGCAGCCTTAAAAATTCAATTTTTATAAAAATTGTTAAAAAAAGTTTGAGACTTAATACTACAATTTTCATATTTTTTATAGAAAACCAAATTTTTTAGTAGTGGTGTTTCGGTTTTTTTCGATATTTTTAAAAATTTGGAAATATTATCAGTCAAGAACATAAATTTACTATAAAAAAAAGGTTTTTATTCTTAAAAAAAGTTTAAGAAACTCTGAAACATTAAAAAAAAATAAAATTAAAACATTTTTCGTTTGTCTATAATCATACCAATTTTCAGCTTTCTAGCTTATATGGTTTTTGAGATACATGGAAAAATAAAGTAAAAATTCAAAAGTTGATAGCCCCTGATTGAAACGAAAATTTAAAATTCTGAGTATAAAAGTTTTGTGGGTCTATAACAATCTATACCTACTGAAGTTTTGGGCTGTGTAAATTGAGCGCATCAAAAGTGATAATGAATGGATGGACACACTAAATGTTCTTCTCCGAATTAAATGAATATACATAACATATATGCTGCGAAGCCTCTAAGTTGCTGTTTTTTAACTTCAAAGCTGGAAAAACCGTGAAAAATACAGACCTGCATACAAATCTTGCGTATCTTGGCTTGATACTTTGACGATATGTTAAGAGAATAAAATTCTTCAAACAACATTAAACTTAAAGAATAAAATTCTCTCGAATAAATCGACAGTTGGATTACAAGAGTCCACAGGTACATAGGTGTATATATACCTTATTTTTATCCTCGGAATTAATTTATTAGGAGTTTCCATAACTATAATGATTAAAAAAGTGAGGTTTAAATTATATCCATTTACCCATATTACGATATTGAAATAAGGATTAAATATTTGTTATCAACATTCATGAATCGTCTCATACATGTTTGCCTGTTGCTCACGCTTCTAACATTTCCGTCTATCAAAATATCGTTAACATAGTCGATAGTCGTGTCATTCTTTTCTTGAGCGCACCATCTCTTTTTCCATTCCTGTAAGCTTTGTATATTTTCTTCATCAATCGTTTATTCTTCCCTAGTGTCCAAACCATCTCAAAGTGTTTAGTTTAATTCTATTAATTATATCTTTCTCGTCTTACATTATTTTCTTGTGTCCCCATTACCCATTATCCTCATTACCCTGTCATACATCGTTCTATAACAAATTCTTCTAAACTCATTTCAACTTTATTCTGCTTTCGTGCACCTTCTGCCATGTCCAAGTTATTCATAAAATAATTTGTGAATGTTTGAGCCAACTTTCTTTCCCCTTAGCGCTTTAGTCCCGTTTATATCGGGGTACGCTTTGACCATGATCCTGGAATTGGCTAGTCTGGTTATTACATTGAAGCAACTGCCATCTGACCTTCGTAACCCTTAGAAAGGGGAACCAGACAAATTGGATCATGGCTAGATATAGCTAGTGATATTAAGTTCCAAGTTCATCCAAGTTATTCATAAAATAATTTGTGAATGTTTGAGCCAACATTATGAAATAATTTATGTATTTACTTGAATATAATTGATTTTTAATCAGGTGTACCTACTATGTAAAAAAATATTTTTAGCCCACCCAATAACAAGTTGCCACATTATGGTGACTTACAATATTTATCGTCTCACATATCCAGACTGAAAACATAATTAAAAACGGTGTCTCCACCGGGAATCGTACCCGGGATATTTGACTCAGGAATCAGATACATATTATATAATCAACTGAGCCACGAAGGTAACTGAGAAAAGTAGGTACACACATAATATGTATAATGTAGGTAGGTACTTATTTCTATTGCACACATACCTATGCATAATAGGTATACATACATACATATTAAAGTAATTTTTTGTACATACATATATAGGTTCTGGGCATAAAAATATCCACTAAAAATTCATTTTAATTTAAAATTTAGCACATTCGCAAAGTAATACCAAAGATTAAAGGAACAGATTTACACATACGATAAGAAAATTTCCATGGAAAACGTGTTTTTGTACAGGATTACAAATATGCTATTTCTTTATACTAAAAACCATCCTACGATAAAAGTCAAATTACCGATATTAAGTTTGGGAAAATGTTTACGCTATCGTTCCATTTTTTAAGAAATTTCAAACTATTTTTGATTTTATAGTTATGTACATCGTTTAGGTTCATCAATAGGACCTATCTGGTAGATAATTTACACATAAAAGTTTTAAAGGAAAAATATTTCTTTTTTGTGCTGAGAGGCACCAGCTTAGAATAGTGCTTTCACTCTTTTCTTTCGAGTGCCCCGTAAGAGCCGGGCAATCAAAACAAATTAACATCTCACAAAAGTTCAACAATGATGCTTACCACCCATTCTGAATGTTGCTAGACTAGTGTGAGGACATACAAGCATGTGTCGTGTTTAATTTTATAAGGATACGCACACCAGCATACATGTCGCTGGTTACTAAGCACTGTGGGATATGTCATGATAGTCTGTAAAAGATTTTATCAATTATAAAAATAAATATAGGGACAATTTTTCTAAACATCTTAATAGAGACGAATTTAGAATATTATAGGAGAACCAGGACCTCGGATGGATTGAACAACGGATAGTTTACGTTATCACTTTATGCGCTTGCGCAATGTTCACCAATTATCATTCTTATTGAGTTATCCTTCTTATCAGTGCAATTATTGAATTTGAAAGTTCTATATATTTCGATAATGAGAAACTGATCGTTTGAAAATAAGCTGAAAAAACACAATCACAATCTATGAAGTAGCGAAGAAAACTTTTTGTAAAGCCATCTCTTGAGATATTGGTTTTTATTAAAAATGAAATCAACACTCATTTTACATGAAGTGATAATGCTCTCATACAGATGTCACCCCTGAACCGCGCTTGCATTATAAGTTTTTTTTTTTAATAAAATGAATATGTTCTTGTTAAACACGTACATATACATCTTCATACGTTCCCTAAAATAAGCAAATAAATGCTTGTGCTTAGGTGAACGAAATCGGTCGAGGCAGGATTCGAACTCGCGACCACTGGATTACTAGCCCAGCGCGCTAACCGCTCTGCCACCGACCCATCTTAAGTTCATTTTTGGCTTTTGATAATATCGTGAATACTCCCACTGAGATTTTCAAATTATGATTGTAAACAGTTAATAGATTTTGTATGGAAATAACATATAGTTTCCTTTCATATAATTTGAGGTTCTCTAGAGACCAAGGTATGCAAATTAGGGTCTACCCAAATCTAAAATATAGTGACTGGGGATACAAAAATCAAATTTGCTCATATCGTATTCGAAATTAGTGTTTAGTGTTTATGTTACAACAATTCCCTAGATGAAATTTTAAACTAATTTTCGATTCCATGTCAAATTTTCATACTATTTAAGATTAGAACTAGTCATTTTTTGGCGTTTGGCCGCATATATCACAATAAGAGAAATTAGTCAAATTATACCAAACATTTTGTTATTCATGATTACATTAAATAAGATGCGTAGGGTCAAGTTTCCTGCTCGTCAGACATAAATGACCAGATCCTCCTTAAATCGTATTACATGGTTTGATGACAAACATGTTGGGTTTGTTTTTTTTTTATATAGAGCTTTTTACGCCAGGGGGGCAAGTCTGGTTCAAACGGCGAAATCAAAACCCTCGTGATTACCCATATTATGGATATAATTATCATATATGGAGTTCTATGACATCTTAAGGTATTAAAGAACTCCATATAATAATTACATATATCCATGATTTATTTATTTATTTGGATTATTAAACAGTCATGTTAACACTTACAATACACAAACGATTTACAGAAATGAGACCAATTACATACCAATCCCAGAAAGTACAGAAAAATGACAGTTACAAAAAATTGAATAAAAAAAGCATATTGTAATAAGTATAAGAAGGATGTGCATGATTATAGGATGGGTATAAGGAATGATGTAAACATATTTATTCATATTCATTCAACTATCGTTGTAGGCGAATGCAACCTTTTATATAGTTCAATTTTGTATCGCAGTACGATATGGGTAATCGTGAGCGTTTTGGGGGCAAGTCTGATCAACCGTCGAAATCAGACCATATATCTTTACCCATATCCTTGATATAATTATCATATGGAGTTCTAGAATATTATAGTACTCCATATGATTATTATATCCATGATACACCTCGACTATAGATCACATACGTATTCTCATAACTACCCTGCTCGCTGTGTGAATTATTCTTTACCCACTTTACAGAAGAGGCGTACAATTAGAGACATGATGTTTCTATATAACATATTGAATGATCGCGTTGATACTCCTAATTAACTATGGAAAATTAACCTAAGAGTCCCGGCGCGATTAACAAGGAGTGACAATTTATTCTATGAGCCTGTTCTTCGAACTAATTATGCCGGGAATGTTTTTGTTCAAAGAGTATGTAAACAGTTTGATACAAAGTTCGCGGGTCTTGCTTTCTCAGTGTTTGATTTTCTATTCCCAATTTTCCCATTCTATACATATCTATTGTCCTGTCCCAAACATCATAGCCAACGTTCCCTCTAATGTTTCTATTGTGTGTGCGGATCTTCGACGCTTTACACAACCCCCCCCCCCCCCATAAACACACGTACAATTTTTCATCAAAATGTATATTTTTAGGGTATTTATTAATCACAGTGATTTTATATAATAACAACACTAACAAAGATAATTTTTAAAATAAATAAAAAAGATAACTAAAATCTGGCAATGGAAACTTTTTTATATTATAATATTGACTGTGCGGAGGGTAAAACATGTGTGTGGAGACATTTTAGTAGATGTGCGCGCGCACACCCGCACACTTTACAGGGAACATTGATTGTATGCATCTATTTATATTTATATATTTATTTTGATTACATAATTAATATTTATTGTTTTTTTTTATATTTATCCTTGTTTGGTTTTTCTCTTTTGTCATTTTGTACACATATACGGAAATTTTTCCTTGTTTTTGTATACAAATATATATAGCTATATTTTTTTGTAAGTCGCATCTTAGTTATTGGTGTTAAAATCTTGGTTTTGTAGTTTGTAGAGATTTTATGTACAATTAAAAAAACTGTATGTAACCTAGAATAAATTTAATCTGCATATAAATAAAGTAGACCTGGTAAGATTGTCGTTCTGGATTTGCACATGTTTGTGCACGGCTAAATTCATGTCAGTCTGTCTGTCTGTCTTTCGTTTGAAACCTTACTATGTCAAAATCGTCAATTTTACAGTAGAGCAAAAATCTTATAATATTACATTTTTATAATATAACATTTGAAACAGTATAAAAACACAAAGCCTCGCGAGCTAATGTTTTTTATGTTATTTTCAAAAGAAAGTATGTTTTAATGTTATATAATAAGACTTATAGAATGCTTTTTTGCATTACTCGCCGAGTCGCCAAAATTGATTTATGAGAATATATCCTTACGGTTAATTTAATGCCAACTGATGCCAACGTAAAATTTTGTTTGTTCCCGTCATAGCCAGAGCTCAAAAGGCACGAAATAATAAAATCCTACATAGGGAGAGGGAACAATTTACACGAAACAAGTGTTTCCTTTTGCATTGTGGGTCAGATTTGCTTGACTTGCATTGTTTTACCGATTTAGCTGTCAAAATGATGATTCTTTACAAGTGGCCTACAACGCCAATTATATTGATTTTTTGTTTAAAGATAGTCAATATTATACATATTTCGGGAAAAATATTCTTTTTTTGTGGAAACGCCTAATTTTTTTTTTAAAAAAATACGAAAAAATATATAAAGAGTATAAATGGTTGGTTTTCGACATCTATCGGTAAATTTTCAAACTTATGGAAACACAATATAAAATCATTTTTACAAAAATCAACTTTATTTCTACGAAATTTTGTAAAACAGGAATACAGTTTAAAAATATATAAGATTACAAAATATTTAAATACCTTCAACTTTCGTGTCAGGTCTTGATATTTAATTATTATTTAACTAAGGAATATTATTTGAATGACATCACAAAAGCGCCGCAATGCGTTTAAAAATATAAGTTTTCTTCCGATGAGAATAATATCTAATTATGAAATAATATTATTATCAACAACTATTGATTATTGATTACAGTTTAAAAATATATAAGATTACAAAATATTTATATACCTTCTACTTTCGTGTCAGGTCTTGAAATTTAATTATTATTTAACTATGGAGTATTATTTGAATGACATCACAAAAGCGCTGCAATGCGTTAAAAATATAAGTTTTCTTCCGATGAGAATAATATCGAAATAATAAAAAGGTCATCAAAATGAAATATTATTATCAACAACTATTGATTATTTATTATAAAATTATGTATGCTGTGCACGTTACAACTTTAAAAACACATTCGTTCTATATGGGCAACCCAAAGTTTGAATTAATTGGACTAACATAAATAAAAAAAATACTTATTTAAAAATAATCTAAATGAAGTAATTAACTACATTTTGATGATGGAGAATAGAGTGCTTTTACTCATCATAATATGCCCATGAGACACAAAGCGAAGATGCAGGTCGATAAATTGCAGCATCCAGAGTAATTCATCTTTTCACGGCACTCACGGTTAAGGGCAAGCGTTCGTTCTTCCTCGCGGGTGCTCAGGTTGACGTGGCCAAGTCTTCATGGACTATTGGCATCGTCATGGGCATGTTCATGGGGCGTGTGGCTGGGGCCATGTGTCCATGCGGAGTAGCCGCAAAAACAACACTGGCAATGGACTGGAAGCCCGCACCTTGTGAAGTCCACTAGATATTGTGACGTCCACCAGGTGTTAGTTAACACTGTACCGAATATATTTTTTAAGTACCTATCATAAAAGCTTCGTTTCATTTTGTTGCATGAACCGCCGAAGGCGGCCATTTACCGCGCAGCGGTAAAAAGCAGGCTGAAAGCCCTAGCTTAGAAGCTGAGCGAAGCGATGCTTCTCAGCTAGTAAATAAAATAAAAATGAGTAATCATGAGGGCTTTGATTTCGACGTTTGACCAGACTTGCCCCTGATTTGATAACGCAACTCTTCACATATTCAGCTACATTATGTAAAATAAAAAAAGGAACAGAAAAAAATAGATTTGTATTTTCAGGAATTCGTATCATGAAAAATTATTTTATGTAATTTTATTAACAATTCGTTTTCAAGTGATTGATTTAGGACAATTTACCTAGAACTTTGTATAGATTCGTTATTATTCTTGAATCTCGGCAATGCTATGGTGAAATTAAAAACAATTTATTGGTACCATTATTTCCAGGAAGGATTTTCAATCAACTCGAATGAAACTTAATACATACTAAATGTTATTATTCAAGTAATTTAAACTGAAAAATAAATTTGTAGCGTTTTCAATTTGTTGTAGAAAATTCATTTTAGAAACATCAAACGTATGTTTATTCAAACAATTATCATAATTTATTGGTGGCTTTCATAATTGGTATATTTATTGGTTAGGCAGACAAAACAATGATTTGGAAAAATTATCAAATAAAATTTGACAATGGTAATGTTAAACATAACATTATTATTAAAAAAACATTTGTTTGTCAATACTTGAATTATACGCTAGTTCCACCACCACCCGATCTGCATATGGGGACTGTAAACGGCCCCTTCACAGAACGCTGACTTTGAAATAAAAAAAGAACCTACATACATCGATTAATTTTATAGTGATATATACAAAAACATTGGATTTTTTGTGGGGATTCAATTGTATTTTATGACAAATTTTTACTTCTACTAATAAATAGAAATTTTCAATATGTTCTAGCAGTGGTAGCCTATACGACGAAACATTTTTTATTTTTATTTATTTATTGTTAATACAAAGACAATTTTACACATTTAGGTTAAGTAAGTAACGCCCCACTAGGCAAAACCTGTTCTGGGGCTGTTACTTTTACAAATAAGGTATACAAATTATTTACATATAGAGGATACAAAATATATAAGGTGCACAAATGTTACATTCAAGTTATAAGAAAATGATTACAAAAGAGTAAGAAGTAAAGTTTTAGATTAAATAAAAGAAATGATTAAGAAGATTAAGAAGAAAGGAAATATATGAATAAAAGTGAATAAGTCAGATGTTAAGGATGAACAACCTCCTCAGCATAGAGCCTGCCTGAAGAAATCAGCCATTTTTTTATATGAATTTTAAAGGAATTGTGATGTGGTGTTTTCTTTATGTCATTGTCTAGTTTATTAAATATACGTGGAGCAATAAAATTAAACTGTCTTTGTCCAAATGAGGTCTTCATAATTGGTACAGTATAGTTAATGTTATTTGCATGTCTAGTGGTTCGTGTTTGTTGGGATCTGTTGTGTAAGGTTATGTTTTTATGGAAATTTACAAGTGCAGCTTTGAGGTACAGCTGTCTCGGGTCAAGTACGTCAAACATTCTGAACAAATCATCTGAAGGAAATGATCTCGCTCTTTTGTTTATAATACGCAGTAAACATTTTTGTGCCTTTTTAAGCGGATCCATGATTGATTTAACGCATCCTCCCCATCCTACAATTCCATATGATAAAACTGATTGTGTGAGGGAATAATACACAGTTTTCATAGTTCATCTGTCCAAAATATTTCGAAGGGTCTTATAAAGGTGGCCCAACTTTCTTATCCTATTAGAAAGATCATGAATATGGTCTCGCCAGCAGAGTTTATTATCTATTATAACTCCCAGGTACTTTATAGTGTTCGTTTTTGTAAGACATGTGCAATTACACAGATCCGCTGAGTGACAGCTATGAATTCGAAGTTTAAGTTCGGGATTTGTTTTGGGTTGACCAGCCTCCGTGGGACTAAAAGTTAAGAACTTAGTTTTGGAAACATTCAAGGAAAGTAAGTTATGATCAAGCCATTTTTTAACAGTTCTTATGCCGACTTCGGCTAGCTTAAAAGTATTCTGCCATGTTTTAGTCTTGAACAGTAGTACAGTATCATCTGCAAAAGCTATAACTTGGCCCTCCAATGGCAAGTTACACATTTCATTCACGTAAAGGAGAAATAATATAGGCCCAAGAACACTTCCTTGAGGAACCCCATAGGTAATAGATTTCGGTGTACTTTTGAAACCCTCAAGCGAGACCACCTGTGATCTTTCAGAAAGGTAACTTTTAAACCAATCATGGGTCACGCCTACAAAGCCAACACGCGACAATTTATCGAGTAATCTATTGTGTGAAACAGTATCAAATGCCTTAGCAAGATCAAGAAACACAGCAAGGCACTTGAATCCATTATCAGTATTGTTGGTAACATAATCAGTTACTGCCAATATGGCGTCACTTGTATTCATATTCTCTCTGAAGCCGTGTTGATTTTTAGACAAGATATTATGTTTTATTAAAAAATCAATTAATCTCTGCTTCACAATTCTTTCGAATATTTTGGAAAAGATCGTAAGGAGCGAGATAGGTCGATAGTTAGATATATCAAGTTTATCGCCTTTTTTAAAGATGGGTTTAATGATTGCACATTTTAACGCATTTGGGAAAATACCTTGAGTAAAGCTGTGGTTAATTATATGCATTAGTGGGGAGGCAATTAAATATTTAGAAGATTTTATTATGTCTGTACTAATCTCATCAATACCAACAGATGATTTGTTACATAGCCCGTTAATATTTTTAATTAATTCATCTTCGCTAGTTGGAGTCAGATATAAGTTAGGTCCGGAAAGGGCAGTAGAATGTTGATCCTCTACATTACTGTCATTATCATTTGAATTTATTTGGGAGGCCAACCTTGACCCAACACCAACAAAGTAATCATTAATTACATCAACGACTTTTTGAGGTTCTTTTTGCAAACTGATAATGGAATCATTAGTTTTGAGTTCCTCAATGGTGTTTAGAGATAATTGAGTATTTGTAGCCTCTCTAATAAGATTCCACGTTTTTTTAAAGTCTGATTTGTTTTCGTTTATTTTTTGTTTGTAGTATCTTTCTTTCGTGGATTTGATTAACTTGTTGCATAGATTCCTATATTTCAAGTAATTTTGATATTGAATAGGGCTGTTCGAGTTTTTACTAGCTTTATGCATTCGGTCTCTTCTATGTATGCAAAGGAGGAGGCCGTTTGTAATCCATGGTTTAATCTTTTTATATTTATGTGAACATTTGTTAATAATAGTTTCTGAACTATTATTAATATGTTCTGTGAAAATAGCTAGAAAAGCTTGAAATTTTAAATTTGTGTCTGAGTTGCTATAAACAGAAAGCCAATTTTCTGATTTAAGGGAATTTTCAAGTGAGTCATAGTCAGTTTTTCTTTTTGTGAGGCTTTTCTTTTTGTACAAATACTTTTCACCGTCTGTCAGTTTGAGGAATAAGGTGTAGTGATCCGTGGCAGTGTTCTGGTATATGATGGGGTTGCAAGATTTATTAGACCTGCACATAATATGGTCAATACAGCTTTTTGACGTGAGAGTTACACGAGTAGGGCTATTGATTAGTGACTTAAGTCCATGGGAAGTCAGTAAGTCTAGGTAATCGTCTGCTTGGTTATGTTTGTTGTTATTCAGGATATTTATGTTCAGATCTCCAGTCAGAATTAAGTTTTGTTCATTACGATACAACGAAAGTATTCTATCAAGAGAATTCAAGAAAATTGTCAAATTTTGTATTGATGGTGATCTATATATTCCTATTACTCTTATATTATTTTTAAGGCAAACGGTGATACAATTAGCTCCAGGCAATTCTATTTCATTAGTATTAAATGGAATGTCGTTTTTAATATACATTACTACACCATCATTTTGCATTTTGTTGATTTTAGTGTGTATCGGGACATAACCCGAAAGACTTTTGGTCAAAGAAATGTCATTAAGTCGACACTCAGTTAGTACAATTAAGTCAAAATTAACTTTTATGTCATCTAGAATCAGCAGGAGTTCATCAAAATTTTTGTTAATACTTCGTATGTTCAGAGTCAACATCTTAAGAGCAGATTTACCAGAAAGTTCATTATGACATAATTTTATGTCTGAGGTTTCTACCTCATTTGAGTGAAGAAAGTTATTCAACATTTCTTTGTCGAACATGGTAAATATATATTGCTATCAAGACCTTGCTGTGCGCCGCAACTGACTCCAACCGAGAAGCTCTGAGCAGGGAATCGTCCTCCAACCAAAAACTCTGACCAACACTAATATAATGCGAGAGATTTTTGTAATACATGTAATAAATTAATAAGAGTATGCTGTTGATCACATTGCAAGCATTCCCAAGAATGTTAATTACATTTATAAATAAACAATTACATATTTCACTAGGTAGAACAAATACAAGCAAAATTATGAAGCAAATAGAAAAAAAATGATATTGTATATAAGTGAGAACACGTGCATACGAGGTTATAGAACTGCAGATATACACATTTATAAATAAATAATAAGAAATTTCACTAGATAGAATAACTAGAAGCAATATTACATAACAAATCGAATTAAAAATTAGGTTATGTAGTTCATTTGCAATGTTTATGTAAGTGAAAATATGTGGTTCAATTACATACAATGTTACAATGGTGTAGATATACAGTTTATACGAATACAATGGTATAAAATTGACAATATGCAAGGTGAATATGCAGTAACATAAATCATACAGAGTTAAAGAATGATAGGTATGTGTGTGTTTGCCATTATAGTGGAGAAGCAGTCATACAAGGGTTGAGAGAAAGGACTCGTGGTTGACAAAAATCGCAATAGCATCGTCATTTTTCTTAACAAAGACACGCCCATGACTGACCCATGCGTATTTATATGATTTTTCCTTTGCTGTCTTCTTCGCCGCCATTAATAGTTGTTTTGTAGGTGCTGAGAGGTGCTCATTTACATATATGGGAGACGGAGTAAGTCCCATATTTAAATCTGATGTCTTTAACTTCAAGCTAGGTTCAGAAAAGATCTTATTATGTTTTTTCACAGCGATTAAAAATTTATTGCGAAGGATTTGACTGTGGAATTTCACTATAATCGGTCTAGGTTTGGATTCAGATTTTTTTCCCAGAACACGGAAAATTGAGAAAATGTCTTGAGATGTGACCTCACACTTAGTCACGTCTCCGATACTCTGTACTATTGTTGTGAGATCCTCATTGCTTCGTTCCGGTATCCCCTTTAGCTCAAGGTTACATGATCGCTTCTGTTGTTCCATGTCCCGTACCTTTGCCTGCAGGATGGCTACTGTATTTTCAAGATTGAGACAAGTAAATAAAGCAGCTGGAATATCGGGATGCCTAAAGGTAAGTATATGGAGGAATAAACACATGAATATCGAAAGTATCTCATCTCATCTCTTCTGAGAAGATCAGAGATGAGGACATTGAGATGTTTAACTGCAAACACACTAAGAGACCGAATTCAAAATACTTAAATAAGAAAAAAAGTGTAGTACGGAAGACATCGTCAGATGGGGAAGACAGCGGAGGCGATATTGGGGTTCATATGTTAACAGAATGGATGAAAATAGACTCCCACGTATCGATCTCCAAGATAACCTAGCTGGAAAAAAGACCACCAGGAAGACCTCCAAAGAGATGGTGAGATAGTTGGCAGTCCACTTCGCAGGAGACAGAATAACGGTAGAAACAGATCTTCGGATCTATAAAAAGGAAGAAGAAGAAGATAAAGTTACATTCAGAGCTTACGACCTGCCATCTGGTGGTTTACGTCCTTCTGATTGAGTTCTCTATAGATCTAATTTATTAAAAGTTCTATATATTATCTTAATTATTTGTTGTTCTATTTTGTTTGTTTTTATGAATATCTTCTCGTTTGAAAATAAGCTGAATTATCATCGCCACCTATGACGTGACGCAGAAACTTTTTTGTAACATGATTAACATATTATTAATTGGATTGATAAGGATGTCATTAAAAAAGACATATTTGGTAAACGTTGCGCAAACTCATAAAGTATTCACGAAAACCACGTATACCGTTTTTCCATAATATTTGAAATTTTCTCCAAAAATATGTATTAGGATAATCACTATCATGATGTTTCACCAGTTTGACAATGCTCGTGAATGGCGAGGATTGCCAATATAATAGGTACCTATATTTTTTCTACCTTATGGTTAGGTCACGTTGATAGAACGGATGCCTGCCCAAACAATACTGCGATCAAGACTGATTGGAAAAAGAAGCTTAGGAAGACCCAAACTTAGATGACTGGGACTGTGTGTAATGGGATCTGAGCAGTCTTCGGGTGAATAAGTAGAGGAAAAAATCCGTGGACAAGGGGGAACGGCGACATCACCAAGGGTTGTAGCGCCAGTGATGTATGTTTTTGTACATACATCACATTTTGCTTCGGGCTGGCTCTATACTGAGGAAATTGTCCATCCTTAATATCTGACTAATGAACTTTTATTTCCTATTCTTCATTTTTATTTTATTTCGTTTCTTACATTTAATCTAAAATTTTACTTTTTAATCTATTGTTATGTTTTTTTTAAACTACTTGAATTTATCATTTAACATCTGTGTACCTTACATAATTATGTATCCTCTATGTGTAAATAATTTGTTTACCCTATGTTATTATTGTATAAACAAATATTGTTAATACAAATGTTTGTGTATTAACAATAAATAAATAAATAATAAATATTGTTCAAACACATTGTTCCAACTATTCTACTCGCTATAAATAATATATACTCCATTCGCTAGATGGATGTCGACAGTAAGAGATTTTGTGTATCTGCCTAATACTCTAAATAATCGCGTTGACTCCCCATATTTATTAGAAAAAAAAATCTAAGGGTCATATTACAAGAGTTATTTGAGAAAAATGTAACAAAAAGATAAGGTCCCGTACTGTGAGAATACTGCTTACGGGACCTCAACTTTTTCTTACATTATTCTTAAATAACTCCTGGAATACGACCCTAAGACTTCCTATGCGATTTAATAAAAATAGTGATCTTTTCAGTATTTCGGCAGTACGTTATAATTACACAAGAAATTTATTTGTCATAAGGGCTTGCTTCAAATTTAATCCACACTGTGGAAATTGAGTCATTTTTTCTGAATCATCTGGGGGTATTTAAGTGATTTACAAAGCAACTTCGTATTATAATTTTTGTAAAAACTTTTATTTACTATGGTAAATTATGTATTATATCGTAATGGCGTGTTGGTATGTAGTATTATTGTTAATATTCCCTTTTAACCCTTACCAAAATCCTTTTGATTCAGATTTACCACTATCATTCATGTATGTTAATTATTTTTATAAAAGTTGTGTTACATTTTATGGTATTAATGTGAGTAATGAATTGTCTTATTAGAATATTTTTTTATTGTGACTGTTTGTAACCGTACATAAATAAATATGTACATTTGTACCTACCAATTTTATTTTATTCATAACGTAAATTTGTATCAAAGAGATTAGTTAAGCTTGTTACGTCTAAAATAAAGAAAATATATATTTGACTAGGGTAGTACATAGACAACTACTGTAAGGTAATCTGTAGGAAGTCTTATTGATGATAATGAAAAAGGTAGTTTACGAGAGACAGACAGCTCTAATTAAATGTGTGTAGCCAAGTAAAGGCGTGACTGTAGAATGTAGCACGCTCCCTGGATATTTCAGCGGTGTAAAACCGGGAAATTCTTGCACTAATTTCCCGGGAATTGTTAGGTGTACCTTCCTCGCATTGTGCAACTCTCTCAACTTTCACGAGCAATGCACATATCGCATTAGGAAATTTAATGACATAAATTCATTATCATTTTGTTTCACTCCTCACTACCCCAAGTGGATAAAGTGGGGATACATATAGTCATAAGCTCGTAAATGCCCTAACAAGGCGATATAGGCCTATCGCATAAATTTAATTCATGTAGAATCAAAAAATTGTTTTAGGTACTTTTAATTTTAGACATCATACTTAGATTAAATATATGACATCATTTAAAGTGGGGGATTGTGAATTCGCAATTTTTAAGGTTGTTGTTTTATTACAGTTTATCAACGAGTATGCATCTTAGATTGTATTCTAAAAGTTTCATCACAATGGATCTGCCTGTGTGTGTGCTGTGTACATTAGCATTCATTCAATTTTTTTAAATTTTACAAATTTGTATATCTAATGTACTCGCTTAGACCCCATTAGAATTCTAAGGATATCTGTTCAGTGCTTCTCATTTTTTTAACTGTCTTATATTTCAACATGACCTTTCTAGCTCAGGAAAATCGAATTGCTAAAAAGGCACACCACTTTCATAAAATAGCATTGAAAAATTATCAAGTTTTCATAATGATATATTTGAATCAAATATAATTTAACATAGGTACTCATTTCATGAAAAAACTAAAAAAAATCCATAAAATTTTTGAATACTCTGTGGAGCGATTTGGTAGTGAAGAGTATAGCGTAAGCCACAACCCACTCGTTTTATTAGATAAAACAGTTTTTAGTTTGACTTTAATTTTAAGGCACCAATTACTTAGTGACTATCTAGAATTTGTCACTCAGCAACCATCTCTAGAATTTGTCACATAGTGATCATCTCTAGAATATGTCACTTAGTGGCCATCTCTAGAATATGTCACTTAGTGACCATCTCTAGAAT
Source organism: Molanna angustata (assembly GCA_963576475.1). Classification (NCBI taxonomy): domain Eukaryota; kingdom Metazoa; phylum Arthropoda; class Insecta; order Trichoptera; family Molannidae; genus Molanna; species Molanna angustata. The sequence continues at coordinate 3,716,512 of OY754964.1, read as the reverse complement.
ATGATGTCACTTAGTGACTAACTCTAGAATATGTCACTTACGGACGATTTTCCCAAGGCTCCTTAACTTAAAAAATCACAATTATGAACCACTTAGCGCAAAATTGCATTTCACCAAACAATCTTAGCCTCGCTTAGCGACGTTGCCGCATAAAATTTTAAGTGGCGGTCTCTAGTGAATTAACCGTTCATAAACGTCACTTAACGTGTTTGACAGATAGATATTTGGGTTACGATTTCGTCGCAGACTTGTATTATTATTGAATTTATCTTTTTTTTCTAAAATTTAAGTTATATTTTGTTTCTTATCATCATTGAAATCGTTGAATTGGCAGAATTGGTCGATGAAATAGATATGCTCCATCCGTTTGTTTTGATGTAATTGGCGTGTTTTTTTTAAACTAATTCAATTAATATAGTTTTTTCACTGGGGGTAAAATTTCTAGAACGTTTCCTTGGTTTATCCATAATAAATTATACTCTGAAAAATATGCGCGTCCCATGTCGAACAATCTCAACAATCAACAAGTGCGAAACGAATAACAGCCATGACAGCGAGTATATCCTAGGATTTACACCGATTTTGTAAACCTTACCTACAAAAGTTTGGTAAAAATAGGTTGGTTAGGCTATTAGTGGCCGAAAACTATGCCATGGATTTTATTCAGTGAAAAAAGGTTGATAACCTAAATTTTGAAAGTCAATGTTTTCATTTAAGTGATCAAAATTACAAAATTATAAACTTCTTTCTATTTTTTTTTCTTCATAATCCTAAGATTGGTTTGTATCAAGTTGCCCGTCATGATACAATGAATACATGATGCATGTTTAATTTATTATATGATCAAGTATCTACGATTTGCTCTCGGATATTCAATTCCAAAATATACTGAAAAAATCCTCATTTAATTTATGATACTGTCGGAGTCTTTGTAACAAATTTAAGAAAATTTCGTTTTTTGAAATCAACTATTTTTTTTATCCTGAATATACAGAAGTGCACGTTGGATCGGCTTAGGAACAGAGTTCTGAGAAAGACGTGTCCTATCAAATTAGTCATTCGTGTTTTGTACGAAGATAATGCTTACGTCTATGAGTATATTTGAACAAATTTTAATCAGGTTTATTCGAGATGGTTTCTCAAATGCTTGCCTATTAAGAATTTGCATGTGAATAACTCCTTTACAAACAGAATTTTATCAATATTACTGTAAAAAAGCATAAATTGAAAGATTTGAAATCGCTGGCTCAGTATAAATATTCCACAATGTACATTCTTGCTAAATCTTTCTTAGAATCTCAGACTTCTGCACGAATTGTTGAATTATTATTTCATCTAGATATCTTTAACTCTACATTCTTATATGTATGTGAATGGTAAAGTTTTAGTGTTTTTTTTTTAACAAGTATAATTTTGTTTGAATCATATGGTTTTTTGGTATATTATGAAAAATATATTATATCAAATAATGTTTCTTCAGGTTTGATCCACGTTATATGTTCCTAAACAGTTGTCGACATATCCCACGATGTGGATAACCAGCGGCAGGTGTGCAGAACCGTATAAAATCAAGTACGACACATGCGTGTATACCCACAAACTAGTCTCGTCACACCTAAAAAGGCACCACATTTAGAATGGGTGGTGAACCTCACTGCTGAACTATGTGAGATGTCATTTTGGCTGTTCGATTACAAGTCTCAAACCTATTGGAATATGAAAAACAATGATATTAGAAAAGAGTGTTATCATTTTAAAATTGTTCATATTTTTAAATTGTCGAAAACTGGGAGTTTCAGCGTTATCCTTTTGACTAAAAACAATTCAAATTTCATATTCAAAAGTTTAGTTTTAAACAAAACAAAACTCAGTTTAAACACGTATGTCATACAAACTGAAATAAATTTGGCAATAAATCTGCTCACGTTGAGAACGTTAATGATTCTTCTGTTGAACATTTCAATTTAAACATACATTAAAATTTTCAACAGTTTCATTTGCAAAATATTTCTGTTCACATTTTCGACTTTGGGGAAAAGTTGAATCCCACCGATTTTACGACAAAATTAATATGGCAGTTACATTTCATTTGATGTGAATCCCTTCTCCTTTAATACCTACGGGTACATGTAGAGAGTTCATAGAAATAGTCTGCTATGTATTTGAAGCCTTTCTTTTTATTACGACATCTTGAAAAAGGATCAGTGTATTGATGTTATTTGAACAAAAATATCCCATATTATTTGAGATTATTTTTCTCTATAATTCTTTGTAAATCATTACAAATTATAAGGGATTGAAATAAGTGAATATTGAACTAATTCAAAAATTACCGAAAGCAATCAAATGCTTTTGATAATATGATAGGATTTGAATCTTTGCTCACTGATTTGAAAGTAAGATTAATTTAATCCCTCAGCCAGTTACCTATCTATGGAAATTGCCTTCAAAATTGATAAACATTATATTTCTTCTGTTCGTATTAAAAAAAAAACGAGTGGATTGTGGCCAACGCTTTACTCCTCACTAACGAGTCATTCTATAAAGTTTTCAAATTTTGTATGGAAAATATTCAACGTTTTCATGAAATGAGTTTGTTAAATTATTTTTTTAATTAAATATTTTATTACGAAAATTTGGTGTTTCTTCAATGCCATTTTATGTAAGTGATGTGCCTTTTTACCAATTTGAAAATAAAAATTTCATATTTTATGTTTCATGAGCTTGGGGTCACTTTGAAATATTTGACAGTTAAAAAAATTAAGAAGCACTATTTAGATATCCTTCAAAATCTAATGGAATCTTAGTGAGTATCAGATATACAAATTTGCAAAATTTGAAAAGAATCGAATGAGTACTTTAGTCTATAACCGATAAAGAAAAATAAACACGCCGTACATAGCACATAGCACACACACACACAGATACATTGTGATGAAACTTTCAGAATACAATCTCAGCATGATACATGTTGATAATCTGCAATAAAAAAATACCCTTAAAAATTGCGAAATCATAACTCCCCACTATATCCCCTTGGGTTATTGAGGAGTAACAAACAGTTTTCATTCGATGTCAACAAAAATCAAAATGGTTTACATTTAAATTTCGGTATGTTAATGTTGTAGATAGAATATATGTGTATTCTTATAAGTATGCACTTGTAGATATTGGTTTTTAATTTGTTGTTTTTTGTGAAATCTCTCTGTATTCCAGATAGTATTTTTCTTGGATGTAGGGAAATTTGATTTTTTATAAAATTATTTTCAACAATAAACTTTTATTACAATGTTATAATAATACCATTTCAAAATTTAATAGTTCTGTAAACAATTTAGAATCAAATTTGTAAATAAGAGGAGGTCTATCTAGAATAAAAATCTTTTGTTCTTTTTGTCTTAATTACAACTTTTTACTGTTACCCATTCAATCTTATTTATATATTTTAATTATTCACCCTACCATAGAAAAAACAGTTAAAATAATATATAAATAATATTATATATTGCAGTTGGGCTACATCTGTCTAAATACTCTTATAATACTTTGATAACATGCTTCAATGTAATCATTCAAATGGTTCTGAACCAAACTAAACAATTATCAATATATGACGGCTTCTACAGACAAAACTTTTCATCTAGGTTGTCTTTTATTTTAAATAAATTATAAATAAACAATAGGTAATTTACATTTTTTATAATTTTTTTAGGAGCGGGTCGAATATATCTATCTGAAATCGAAAGGAGAGTTAAATCCGGAAACACCGTAAATGGAGCATTTACATAGACATGTTATGAATGATCGCAACATATCAGAGGAAGCCAAAGTTGCCATTCATTACGCTATCTTTGTGGCAATCTTGACGTTTGAAAGAGAAACCTGGATATGGCAGAATTCGCACGAAAGCAGAATAAATGTAATTGAAATGAGATCGTTAAAATGAATGTGTAATAGAACAATGTATGCCAGGGTAATAAATGAGGAAATCAGGAAAGAATGTAAAATGAAAAAAAAATATGTAATTAAAAGTATTAAAATTAACAAATTCAGATGGTTTGGGCATTTGAGAAGAATGAATAAAGAATGCCTTACGAAGAAAATATACAATCTGAAACTGAAATGGAGTAAGAAGTCGCGACCATGTGAACGATATTCCAAAAGACGGAAATGTTGGAAGTGTGAACAACAAATGAATATGTATGAGACGATGCATGAATGTTGACGAAAAGATGGATGTGTGCAAGGAAAGAAAAATATATCGCTTGGTTCTCTCTACCTACCAAGGTTTTATGTATGCATGTTTTAATTTGTGAGTTTTGAGGAAAACGGCGCAAATGAAAATTGTCGAACATAATAACATATACCTAGATGTTTTCAAAAGGATGCTTAACGCATATTATATTTTTTGATTTTTACTTAGCTTTGTTTATTTTTGTTGTTTAAATTGAATATGTAATACTGTTTATTGTTTTTTTCTTCTTCTTTTATGTCTAGTTTTTTTATCAATCACCTCTATTTTCTTTTATTATGTTGTTTTATATTGTCCTTCCTTTATTACACTTATTGTTGTTTTGTTGTGCCTACATTGTTGTATTTATCTTGTATTTTTTTGTAAATGCCCTATTGAGGGCGTATATACATATAATAAAATAAAATATAAATAAATAAAATAATAAATTTGTCTGTAGGTATAATTAATTCTATCTCAACTATATTAAAAATCTTATTTAAAAACCTAAAGTTATTGTTTGTCTCATCAATATAAGAATCAAAGAAATAATTTTAGTATTCCACTTAGATTATAATTAGATTTTAGAAATTCGTAAAACAAATTTCTACTATAAATTTCTGTTTACAAACCCATTTGGAACGGCGTCCATTTCATCAATAGGTAGGTAGTTCCTGTTCATCATTAGCAGGTAGAGTGGATCCTGTATATTTTATTTACATAAATACAATTTCCTCTCCCTGATGACATACAAATATACCGTCAACACTCAAAAACGTCGGACGAATAATATTGAAATTTGAATATTCGAGCGGACAGAGAATGTGAGAAAAAATAATTATTAGTACGGCAAATATTTATTTTCATTTCACAGTTCGATATGATAATTAAAAACATTCAGATTGATATCTTTCAAATAAAAAATATTCTCCATAAAATTATTAATTTTGTTTGTAAGTTATTGATTTTAAATATTATTACAAATATTAATCTCACTGAAATTAACGATCTGTTTCGAGGCATCACAACCAACCTACGTAAATTTATATAAATATTTTATTCCTCACTAACCCTATATTTTATTGCACATTATCAACAAGTATCATGCTAAGATTGTATTCTTAAAGTTTCATCACAAAGTATCTGTGTGTGCTGTGTAGTATTTGCTCAGTGCTATGTGCTGTGTGCTATGTACGGCGTGTTTATTTTACTTTATCGATTATAGACTAAAGTTCTCATTTGATTCCTTTAAAATTTTGCACTTTTTTACATCAGATCCCATTAGATTTTGAAGGCTATCTGAATAGTGCTTCTCACTTTTTTAATATCAAATATTTCAAAGTGACCCCAAGCACAGGAACTTTAAATTTGAAATTATAATTTTCGAATTGGTAAAAAGGCACATCACTTCCATTTGGCATTGAATAGTTATCAAGTTTTTCTAATAAAATATTTAAATTAAAAATAAATTAATAAATTCATTTCATGAAAATGCTGAATATTTTCCATACAAAATTTGAATAAACCATAGAATGACTTGTTAGTGAGGAGTTTAGCGTTGGCAACAACACACTCGCTTTATTGTTGCAGTGAAGAGAAAAAATATATGTTTTATTTATAACTTATAATGGTATGAAAGTTTATGCAGAGGAAAGCATAGTACCAACACAGCAATCGGCTATTTGTAAATTCAGTTTTAAGATTAAGACTGCTTTGTGATTCTAAATACACAGGTTATCAAAAGCGCAAAAATAAATAATAAAATAATAAACACTTCCTTGCACGTTGTGCAAGTGGCGATATCTATAATGTCAATCTCTCAGGCAAAAACCTACAATAACTCTTTATATTGATGCATACAGGCATAAACTTGTGTACCTATTGTTAATATTTTTAATTTGAGTGACTTCATTTTTTTTACTAATTTAATTCTAAATAAAGTAGCTAATTTAATCCTTCTTCCATCCTTTTTCCTTCCCTTTCTTTCCTGTCATTGGCAAACATATAATAATTGTAAACTATATTTTTATTTATTTGTTTGTAATGTGATTGTTTGATAATCATTATCTATGGAAAAACATAATTGGTCCGTTTTTTGTTTATTACATAGTGTATTATTTATATAATATAAATATAATACAACAAATTTACCACAGTATATAATTATGTATTTTGTAAATTTATATGTAATTTTATTAAAAAAAGTATGTCAAATAAATAAAATAAAATAAATAAATAAGTAGGTAGGTAAATGATTATATTTCATGTATACATAATGGTAATATATTTGTGAATGATTTAAGAGGCTGACTGTCGCCAGCTTACCTATTTTCCATTTGATATTCCATCAATACTACTAATCGAATCATTTTGAAAAAAATAAATTAGATAGTTTGGATACTCATTAAGAAAAATACGATGTTTCCATTAGTTATGATCCGTATTTATTGCTCTAAAAAATAATTAGCATACCCCGATTTATGACATTTATCTTATATTTCTAATAAACTATAAGGCTTAGAGCAATATAATTTTTTTTAAATTAAAGAACACAAAAATATCAAGAAAAATACGATCTGGCGTTGCATGAATGCTTCATGTTCAGTCAATATTTTCAAAAAACATTTATTTTGGAAATTGCGCTGACTAGAAAATTAAAGTCCCGTATGACGGTCATGCAAATATGACACTTATTCTAGCGGTCGTCACAAGGAATACATTCTGTATTCGCTCGTTTGTAATTCAGACCCGCCCCGAGAGTTGGCCAATTCGGACGTGTAATCTGTGTCGAAAGTTGCGCTCCCATATTTATTTATTTTATCGAGTTATACCTAACAACTACTAACTACTACAAGCGTAAGTGGACAAAAAATATGAAAGTTTTAATATTATTAGATCCAGAGGCGTACCGCCGCCGGATTATACAATACCTAAGTCATATAATTTTAATGTTGAATTTTATTTTTTATATATTTATTTGTTTTAGTATAATCACATTTTTATACAGATGTATTATGTAAAAAAAAAAACAAAAACCAAAGTATAACTAGTTGCATGTGACACATGAGATCCAACTGTCGATGGCAATAGTGTGTATAATAGAAAAATATGTAAAACTAGTTGCATGTAACACATGATATCCGACTGCCGATGGCTATAGTATGTTTAACTGAAATATATGTAAAACTAGTTGCATGTAACACATGAGATCCAACTGTCGATGGCAATAGTATGAATCATTGAAAAATATGTAAAAAATAGTTGCATGTAACACATGATATCCAACTGTTGTAGGCAATAGTATGTGTAATTGAAAAAAATGTATAACTAGTTGCATGTAACACATGATATCCAACTGTCGATGGCAATAGTATGTATCATTGAAAAATATGTAAAACAAGTTGCATGTAACACATGATATCCGACTGCCGATGGCTATAATATGTGTAATTGAAATATATGTAAAACTTGTTGCATGTAACACATGAGATCCAACTGTCGATGGCAATAGTATGAATCATTGAAAAATATGTAAAAATAGTTGCATGTAACACATGATATCCAACTTTTTATGGCAATAGTATGTATCATTGAAAAATATGTAAAACTAGTTGCATGTAACAAATGATATCCAAATGTTGATGGCAATTGTATGTGTAATTGAAAAATATGTAAAACTAGGTACATGTAACACATGAGATCCAACTGTCGATGGTAATAGTATGAATAATTGAAAAATATGTAAAAATTATTGCATGTAACACATGATATCCAACTGTTGTAGGCAATAGTATGTGTAATTGAAAAATATGTAAAACTAGTTGCATGTAACACATGAGATCCAACTGTCGATGGCAATAGTGTGTATAATAGAAAAATATGTAAAACTAGTTGCATGTAACACATGAGATCCAACTGTCGATGGCAATAGTGTGTATAATAGAAAAATATGTAAAACTAGTTGCATGTAACACATGATATCCGACTGCCGATTGCTATAGTATGTATTGTGTAATTGAAAAATATGTAAAACAAGTTGCATGTAACACATGATATCCAACTGTCGATGGCAATAGTATGTATCATTGAAAAATTTGTATAAATTAGTTCCATGTAACACATGAGATCCAACTGTCGATGGCAATTGTATGTATCATTGAAAAATATGTGAAACTAGTTGCATGTAGCACATGATATCAAACTGTTGATGGCAATAGTATGTGAAATTGAAAAATATGTAAAACTAGTTGCATGTAACACATGATATCCAACTGTCGATGGCAATAGTATGTGTAATTGAAAAATATGTAAAACTAGTGGCATGTAACACATGATATCCAACTGTCGATGGCAATAGTATGTGTAATTGAAAAATATGTAAAACTAGTTGCATGTAACTCATGATATCCAACTGTCGATGGCAATTGTATGTATTTATTTATTTAAGATTTGGTACACGGTTAACATACAATATACATAAACATAATATCAATTATAATAATAAATCAACCGTACACACAAAAATCCCACAAGGCATAGCCTGTCTGTGGGTATACCAATTAAAAATATTCAAAATTATTTCGTTAGTAACATTAGTTATTTATAAAAATAAAATATAGCAAATTGCTTAGGCAGGAAACAAGTGCAAAAAATATAAAGTATACAAATTATATATGAAAAATATACATACACATATTTATATACGAAACATCAATAAGTTTACATGAATCAGCAGACTGACAGCGGTGCTACCAAATATTATACCCGCAGTCGATAGTAACAATACTTGGCAAGTTCAAGGATATGCATGTCGCAGTCAATCTACACTTTCTAGTTAAAATTGAGAATTTCCAATAGTGATTAAAAAAAAAAAAATAATAATAATAATTTAAAAAAATCATTGAACTTTTACACAAGAGCAGAATATTGAGAAAAAGAGAGACATAAGTGCACCAAATTGAAAACCCAACAAGTAAGAAACAAATAAATACAAATTATAATAAGGAGGAGTAGATTAATATTAATAAATTCAGAATAAATTTTTAATAGAGTTGTAACACCAACAAGTAAAATCTGTAGTAGAAAAAAAATACTTATATAAAAATAAAAGAAAAATAATAGAAGCAGGGTCAGGAGACAAGAACCAAAAAGTATGATTCATTTATCAACTCAGATAATACAAGCAGTCAACAATCACAATTTAATTTGAAAGATACATGAATTAATTAACAAATAAACAAAAATAAAAAATCGAGTAATAAAAATCAAAATCACAACAAATACTCTTGCATATTACATTGGTCTGTGAGTAGCCAAGATTTTATATGTCTGATAAAAGTTTTATGATTCTTGATTGTCTTTAAAGAGTTGGATAATTTATTAAATGTTCTAGGTGCAACAAATACAGCGTGTCTTTATGTCCTTCTCCTTTTATAATTAGGGACCTTGTACATATTATTTAATCGCTGGCTGACTCTGTTCTGTGTGTTTAGATTGAATAAATGAGGCCTCTTATGGATAAATTTAAGACATTGGAGTATGTAGAGTTTCCTCAGATCTAAGAGTTTGCTATCTTCAAAAAGCTGCGAAGTTGAGAATCTAATTGGTTTCTGGTAGATTTTTTTTACTAACATTTTTTGGATAACTTCCAAAGGTGCAATATGATTATCTAATGCTCCACCCCAAGCCATCATACCATATGTTAAAATCGATTGCACTAAGCAGTAGTATGTCATTTTGACTAAATCTGTTTTGACAATACCAACCAATCTTTTGAAAACGTACACCAAGTATCGAATTCTTTTACATATATAATCTATATGCTTGTCCCACCTTAAATAAGAGTCAATAGTAATGCCTAAGTATTTCGTGGAGTTGACCGCTTTTACCTCTGAGCATGTGCTATCACAACCAACATTATGGAATCGCAAAGTATGTGAATCACTACCATCAGGCGCTGATCTTTGTGTATTTGAATATGTTATATACATCGTTTTATCACAATTAAGAGATAATAGACTTTCATTCAACAAAGATTTTACAATTCTTAAACACCTATCTGCTTTGACAAAAGTTTCAAAAGTATCATTGAACAATATGTCAAACTAGTTGCATGTAATACATGACATCCAACTGTCGATGGCATTTGTATGTATCATTGAAAAATATGTGAAACTAGTTGCATGTAACACATGATATCGAACTGTCGATGGCAATAGTATGTATAATTGAAAAATATGTAGGTATAACTAGATCCAAATTTCAATGGCAATAAAATGTTTAATTGAAAAATATGTATATCTAGTTGCATGTATCACATGAGACCCAATTGTTAATGGCGATAGTATGTATAATTGAAAAATATTTATAACTAGTTGCATCTAACACATGACACACAACTGTCGATGGCAACAAATGTTATGTGCCTTCAAATTATATCACACATTTGTTTTTAATTATGAAGCCACGGTATTTCATTTTAATGCCAATTAAATTGTTACATGCAATTATTTTTACATATTTTTCAATGATTCATACTATTACCATCGACAGTTGGATCTCATGTGTTACATGTAACTAGTTTTACATATTTTTCAATTACACATACAATTGCCATCAACATTTGGATATCATGTGTTACATGCAACTAGTTTTACATATTTTTCAATGATACATACTATTGCCATCAAAAGTTGGATATCATGTGTTACATGCAATTAGTTTTACATATTTTACAATGATACATACTATTGCTATCGACAGTTGGATATCATGTGTTACATGCAACTAGATTCATATATTTTTCAATGATATATACTATTTCCATCGACAGTTGGATATCATGTGTTACATGCAACTATTTATACATATTTTTCAATTACACATATAATTGCCATCAACATTTGGATCTCATGTGTTACATGCAACTAGTTATAAATATTTTTCAATTATGCATACTATTGCCATATGCAGCTGGATCTCATGTGTTACATGCAACTAGTTATACATATTTTTCAATTATGCATACTATTGCCATCAACAATTGGATCTCATGTGTTACATGTAACTAGTTATACATATCTTTCAATTATACATACTATTGCCATCGACAGGTGGATCTCATGTGTTATATGCAACTAGTTTTACATATTTTTCAATTACACATACTATTGCCATCGACAGTTGGATATCATGTGTTACATGCAATTAGTTTTACATCTTTTCAATGATACATACTATTGCCATTGAGAGTTGGATGTCATGTGTTACATGCAACTAGTTTTACATATTGTTCAATGATACATACTATTGCCATCGACATTTTTCAATTATGCATACTATTGCCATCAAAAATTGGATCTCATGTGTTGCATGCAACTAGTTATACATATTTTTCAATTATACATACTATTGCCATCGACAGGTGGTTCTCATGTGTTATATGCAACTAGTTTTACATATTTTTCAATTACACATACTATTGCCATCGACAGTTGGATATCATGTGTGACATGCAAAATTTTTTACATATTTTCATTGATACATACAATTGCCATCGACAGTTGGATATCATGTGTTACATGCAACTAGTTTTACATTTTTTCAATGATACATACTATTGCCATCGACAGTTGGATGTCATGTGTTACATGCAACTAGTTTTACATATTGTTCAATGATACATACTATTGCCATCGACATTTTTCAATTATGCATACTATTGCCATCAAAAATTGGATCTCATGTGTTACATGCAACTAGTTATACATATTTTTCAATTATACATACTATTGCCATCGACAGGTGGATCTCATGTGTTATATGCAACTAGTTATACATATTTTTCAATTACACATACTATTGCCATCGACAGTTGGATATCATGTGTGACATGCAACAATTTTTACATATTTTTCATTGATACATACTATTGCCTTCGACAGTTGGATATCATGTGTTACATGCTACTAGTTTTACATCTTTCCAATAATACATACTATTGCCATCGACAGTAGGATGTCATGTGTTACAAGCAACCAGTTTTACATATTGTTCAATGATACATACTATTGCCATCGACATTTTTCAATTATGCATACTATTGCCATCAAAAATTGGATCTCATGTGTTACATGCAACTTCATATTTTTACATATTTTTCAATTACACATACTATTGCCATCGACAGTTGGATATCATGTGTGACATGCAACAATTTTTACATATTTTACAATGATACATACTATTGCTATCGACAGTTGGATATCATGTGTTACATGCAACTAGTTTCATATATTTTTCACTGATACATACTATTGCCATCGACAGTTGGATGTCATGTGTTACATGCAACTAATTTTACATATTGTTCAATGATACATACTATTGCCATCGACATTTGTATATTATGTGTTACATGCAACTAGTTTTTCATATTTTTAATGATACATACTATGGCCATCGACAGTTGGATCTCATGTGTTAGTCATACATATTTTTCAATTATACATACTATTGCCATCGACATTTGTATATCATGTATTACATGCAACTAGTTATTCATATTTTTCAATTATACATGCTATTGTTTAGGTAATAGAAAAATATAAAAATTATACAAATACATTATTGAAAATATTGTTTAATTGCAATCGACAGTTTAATCTCATGTGTAACATGCAACTATTTTTACATATTTATCAATTATACAAACATATCGACAAATCGACAGTTGGAATACCATCTGTACCTACCTCCACAGTCTAGTTACAATATTTTAGCGGACGGCACTGGCAGTTTCTGTATATTGCGTGCACTTATAGGTACGTAGTATATGTGGGACGCTACTCACACACCTTTGACATAGGCCACGCCCTTACTTCTTTATAGACACGCCCCCTATACTAAAATCTTAGGAACAGTACTCCTCTTAATATCCAATACGGATTGAATAAGATAACAAATGTATGATTCCATTTCTCCAATATAAATTGGCATATGCTATGATGGTTGTATTATAATCACAAAGTTCAATAATCTAGATTTTATATTGATATTCATTATAAATAAATATTCAAAAAATTGCTTTTCATGGCAATAGTCATAGGCGAAAATTCTATCAACAGTGAAATAATTTTAAAGTATTTTTCTGTTCATTTCTCAATTTATTGATCCCTTTCTACTGAAATAGTTGCTGCTTTATACCCCTGATGAACTTTACGATGAAGCCATCTGTCGACTGAGTTGTTAAAAACTTGCAGCAAAATTAAAACAGTTTTTTATCTGTGAACGTAAAAACTCCCTGAAAATTGTGAATGCACTACGAACTTCACATTTATTAAATTTCTACTGCAATATTAAAACTTTTTTTTTTCAATTACAAGATACAAAATTGTACCTACTTTTGTATTCACATTACATTAAATAAATATTGAAATGAAATTCCACAAAATATAAACAATAAGCCGACTGAATGCTTTAATTTTCGTTTGGCCCCGGTACAGGCATCCTCTTCACCGACTTAATATCAAGTAAAAACAAAAAATATTTTCCAAGAACCTCTCTGCAATGTTTCTGTGTGCTAAATTTGAAGTTGCAAAAAATAATATGCACAACGAATAAAAAAACAACTCCAAGAAACACAACACTGTTGGCTGTAGATATAAATCTCAAAGTAATGACGGTTGTAAAAAGTGATAAGACGCTGCAATTCTGAGCCAAACGAGAATCCAGGGAAGAGATATAGTGAGAGACAGTGAGAAACTTTGAAGAATACTTGCTAATTAATTTAATTAAATTTGTAATGGCTTACCCTGGATATACCTACCCTGGATATATGTACATTATGTGTAAACTCGTACAATTATGAATACTTATAATGTTATTGTTTAATTAAAGTAAGTTTATTTTGTATGAAGTTTATGAAGGTGAAGCTAAAACCTTTTTAGAGAATGAAATGCTAATGTCATATCGTTTACTCGCTCGACAAAATAATCCTAATTGAGAATTTCATTACAAAAATGAAATGGACGGGTTTCTACTCATCCATCTATCGTTTTGCTCAAGAGAATTTATTTCTCCTAACATATCGACAAAGTATCAAGCCAAAGTATCAAGTCTACTTTTTTCACGGTTTTTCCAATTTTGAAGTCAAAAACACCAACTTAGAGGCTTCGCAGCATATGTGTTCCATATAAGGATTTATTCAGAATTCGTATTCTGGGTAGGAAAACAGACTCACTTCCATACTATCCTATCCTGACATACATACCTACATGTTTTATATATGTAGAAAACAAAATATTTTAAAATATTTATTAATTTGTGTATAAATGTTTGGTACGTATTCTTCAATTATACATACTGTCGCCATCGACAGTTGGATCTCATGTGTTACATGTAACTAGTAGTATTAGAAGTAAAGTATTACAAGGAAAGATATAGAAAAGAAGCTTCGGACTATATATTTTCCAGGTTAACTTTTATAATGTCCTGTTTTGTCCAGTTTTTTTATCTCAATAATACTGTTTAATCAAATCAAATACCTGACAAAAGATAAATTATACGAATGAAAATAACATAGTTTTTTTAATATTACCAGACATGACCTAAGTATGTATACTTGTTTGAAATATTTTTTTAAGGTATATGATTGAAAAAAAAAAATTAAAATTATTTCATTCATAGTAATTTTTTTTTTGTCAAAATTGTAACAATCTGGTGATATGTATTACAATTAAAATTCTACCTTGTTTAAATACGTGAAGAATTGAAGTAAGTAAATAGATTTGTTAAAGTAATGAAAAAGTATTGATTGCCATTTGCCAAAGTATTTAATAAACTTTTTTAGGCTATTGGTTTAAAAGCACCACCTGACTATTTGACACCATTCGGACTAAAGCATAAGCGCCTATAATATACTTTACCTACTGTAAGCTTTTACGTACCATGAAATTCCTTTCCCAGCCATAGGCGATGTTGAATGGTTCTCAAATCTCCAGACACCGAAGAATTTTCAATTTTGTAGTCCGTTACGCGCCACGCTCCATTTCAAATAATATCATACATACTGTGGGGTAATGTAAATCATTTTCAATAAAGCAAAATGGTTTAATAAAAAAATCTTCAAGTAACGAAAGTTTACAATAATTGTAATTAAATCGAGAACCTAATGCGAGATACGAGTGAAGAATGTACAATTAGAACAAGTGGATGAGTATTTATACTAAGAAAGCAAGTTTCAGCGTGATGGAAGACTGGAAAAATATTTTTTTTAATATCCATACATCGCCATCATAGTCAGCGTTACAACCCTTGGTGGGTCCTAGCTGCCTCCAAGAATCTTCTCCAAACTGCTCTATTGTTGGCTGCCACTTTCCAGTTCTGCTGCCCCATAGCCCGACAATATCGTAGCTTAGGTCTCCCTACGCTTCTTCTACCTTCTTTTTGGGAGATCCAGACAATCCATACGGTGTACATGACCCAACCAGCGTAGTCTGCTAATCTTAATAAACTTGACCACGTTGATGTCCTGGTGAAGATCATAGAGCTCAGTGTTGTATCTCTTACGCCATATTTGACCATCATTAATTGGTCCATATATTCTGCGTAAGATTTTTCTTTTAAAGGCGTCCAGTCTGTTTTCATCGTGCTTGGTCAATGTCCAAGTCTCCGAGGTATATATTATGTTAGGACTGGTCTAATTAGTGTCTTGTATAATGTGACTTTAGTTATATCCATGCATATAACATACAAAATACAGAACAACAATAATTAAATAATGCAACAATAGTACAAATTGGACAGTTTACAATAAGCTGGTACTAGCACAATGCTCCAGGAGAATACATAATTAAAATATGAACATACAATTTATTCTGTATTATATTGAAAGGAGAGTAACGACAGGGAATAGAGTGAATGAATGAATGAATGAATAATATATTTCCAATAGTTTAAATAAATATTACAAATGAACAAAAAAAAATTCAATTTATACCTAATTACAATAATTTAATATATATTTTCCACACATTTGGAAATATTACTGCCTCGCTAGACATAGTCTGTTCTGAGGCAGTACTAATTTGAATTCGCTATGGCTTCTCTGCGATTTGTTTTCTTTTTTTCTTCATATGTTCCATTAATTCAGGACATCGACAGCCAGGATGTAAAACTCTAAAACCTCTATCTCAAAAAATCCAAGAGTACAGAAGCAGATCCTTCTCTACCAATCTGATTCAGCCAACGAGTTATAATGGTGCCATCAAGATCGGTAATGGCTGACCCAATGATTTCGAGGCAAGCAGAGCTCGCGGCACACAATGGAATCGTCATACCGACTCTAATGTATGCTAGTGAGATATGGACATGGCAGAAGACGCACGAAAGTTGAATTAATGCGGTTAAAATGAGGTCACTAAGACGAATGTGTGGTAAAACGGTGTATGATAGAATGAGATATTAGGATATTAGCCGAGAATGTGTGATTGATAGAGATATCGTGAGAAAGATGAAAATAAAGCCCTAAGGTTATAGTGTAATCATTCATTCATATTGAAAAATAAGCGTTTTTGGCTCAAATTTTATACAAGTAATGTAACGAAAAATAAATTTCTTAAAGCTGTAGTTTTCTAAGATGAAAAAAAATAATAAATGTGTTTTTTCCCCTTTTTTTGTATGTATTGTATATACATAAAATATTAAGAAAGCAACGTTGTCATCAAGTTAATATACTTAATTATGATTCAATATAAATATACGAAATGTATGTATTTATTTTATTCTTTATGCATACTTTACGGTTTGATAGATTTTTCGCCACACGAAAGCATTATCAAGACAAAATAGCTATCGATATTGTGTTTTGTATAAACAAGCAACACAATTTAAAAGAATATGACTAGGTACATATTTTAAAAGATCCGTTATCAAAATAACTTAAAAATAAGAAAGGCTAAGACCATTGTCTTTATACAAGATATAACTGATTACATTGATTGATTGATATAACTGATGATATAACGATATAATGATATAACGATTGATATAACTGATGATATATGAAATGATTGATATATCTGATGACAAGATATAACTGATTTCTTGAAAGCTTCGAACAATACCGTTCTTTTTCATGATAACTACATTTTAATTTGCAGTTCGTATAACGTTCGTAATGTCTCCACAGAAACAAAAAACCTATAGTAATTTAAAGGGGACAAATTTTTTGTCTTCTAAAGACTCCTTACTGATTTAGTATAAATCCTCTAAAACTTATATGTAGGTATATGTGAAATTTAACATTTCCAAATTGTATGTAATATTTTAATAAATATTTATAAATTGAATTGACTAAGGAATTTACAGTCGATACCTTTAGCGTTTCAAAAAGTCAATTTGAGAGACTGATTATAACGATACTATAAATAAATAATAAATAAACCACCAAAAACCATCAAAAACAAAAACACTTCACAATGCCCCCCTCCCCCCACTAACCCAACCAACCCTCAACCGCCACCCCCCTCGCTTCACAGACACACACAAATTCAACATGTTAGTCTCGACACGCCGGTCGATGGAAGGACAGCGCTTCCGAAACATGTCGCGAAGTGACTCAAAAAACAAGTGGTTTATAGCTAATTTATATTTCGAAAATGGTAATAAATAAACCATTTATTTGTTGCCATTAATGTTACATCAAACAAAAAAAAAGAATATATATATATACAATTTTGAACTACAATTGACAGCAAAAAGGCTATTGCTCAGCTGCGCACTACCAAGTATCCCTGCGCACTAATAAGACCTATTAATTTTTTATAGAGGCTGAAAACTACAGAAATACTTGTAAGGAAATAAAAATATTGTCAGTATTCTTAGTTGCTGCATATCTTGAAGTGTTGCCTAAATTTTCATACACCTATTTTCACATTGCGCTGTTTTCCAGATTTTTTTACTATTTTCAAATAAAAGAGATAATAATTTTATATTTTTTGTCATTTTGTAGGTACCTACATATTTTGTCATATTTTAATGCTAGAATACTTTTCCCTAAAGCTCTGTACATTCCGGTATCATAAAAGAACGTAAATTTGTATGTGCATGTGTAGAAAAATACTTTCTATTGCAAACATAGTAAAAAAGTAACTTTTTAGTTAAAAAATTACAATGTTGGTTATGGTAGTGACATACCATTTTATCAAAAAGATTTTATTCATTGGAAAAACATTTTTTCAAATAGGTATGCAACATTTTCTTATGAATTAAATCATAGTTGTTTGTTCCAATGGGAAAATAAAAGAATGAGTTACGAAGTTATTTTTACTCAAAATTTTATTTTGGACTACTAACATTGACATTTCAAATCGAAAGAGTCGATATGAACTTTTCAACGTATTTATGTGGAAAGCAGTTGAATGAAATTCGATATCAGTGAAAAAACACGAATATCATTGTTACAATGAATTATGAATGTAAATATAAATACATACGTTTTGTTTTGAAAATGACCTATGTATATTCAAAATATAATATGCAAATTACCCACGTTTTGGTAGCGCAGAATCTGTTAGTTATGGGAATATTAACTGTTCTCTTGTGTGAGCAATCATCATTTATGGGGTAAGTAAGTGCTGTGTTTCCAAAACCTTTAACCTGAGAAAAAAACAATCACGTGGTGCAAATCGAATGATGTATAACTGTATTATTTTCAAAATGACTTTAAAAAAAATAAAATAACAAAAAAAAAAATTACTTGTTATCATCAAACATTTTAAAGTCACTTTTAAAAGTGCACTTTACACCAACACTATTTTCAACGGGTTTCAGGATTTCGACGGGATTTTCAACACGATGGGCAAAAAAATAGAGCGTGTTCTATTTTCAACGCGATTTTCATCCTTTTTGGTAAAACAGAAATCTGTAAAATTATTCGCTGTCGTCGTTACCGACGAGTCAACATGGCTGCCGTTTGCGTTGACTTTTACGTGTGACATTCGCTCGCGATGTATTTTGTTTATATGGAATGCATCAAAATTTTTGATATACATTTATTTATATTATATTAAACATTTGCACTTATAATTGTGTAAACTGTGTAAAGTACTGTAAAGCAATGCTCGGAGTAACCCCTATTTTGGATGGTGTTTTAAGCGTTGCGTGTAAAGCGATGTTTTGAGTAATCTGTATTTTGGATAACTACTATTTTAAGCGTTGGAAACCGGGTCGCATTGAAAATAGTGTCCGTGTAAAGTGCACTTAATAATCGAATCAGTTTCTTATTAAATAAACTCAAAAAAGGGTGGTCAGTTTAGACCGTTACTATCTTTGAAATGGAAAGGTTTCCGTGTATTGTCAGATGTGAGAAAATTAACGTCGCCAAATGTGGCAAAATATAAATCACATTAAGTTGGCTAAATTGATTCTGTAGCATTCGTCAAAAATAAACAATAATAAGTTATTTTTTGCAATAGGTAGGTATCCTCAAAAACAAGCAAATGAATTTTTAGTTTATTTGAAAAAGCAGTCTTCGTAAATTTACAGAGTAAATAAATATTTCAAAACTATACAAGCTTCTTCTTTTTCTTCGTACCATATCAGGCCCCCCCTAACGTTGGTGTTCAAAGCTGAGAAGGCATATCTAGGAACAATTTACCGACATCTACATATGATGCACTGAAGATAATGCTGCGGAGCCATGAGATCTGACGCCTTTCTATTCCTCGACATCCCTCTTTTTTTCCATCATAATTAGTTGTAGAAGTCTGTACCGTTCGCATCGCAGAACATGTCTCAAATGTGATACCTTTTATCGCTTAACTGTTTGATATTTTATCAACCCAATAAATTTTCAGAATGCGTTGATGCAGCCACATTTCAAAGACCTTCAGACGGTTAAAGCTTATATAGCTTACCAACACAAAAAAACACAATGTGTTATCAAGTGGAACTGACTTGTAATGCTGAAATTTTTAGAAATATTTTCATTTGACATAACGAGACATTTAAACCTAAAGAATGGACTCATTTCTTGATACGAAACAGGTCTGCTTATAGTTTACTAAGAAATCTATTGCACAGTCTGAATAAAATTGAGTAACGATTTTTTAGGTTAGGTTTTGAATCATTATTTGTACTTCTTGATAATATATTTTATTCTATTGGAAATTTTTCGAAATGCCGATGCCATCGTTTGGTTAGGACAGGTTTGCTGAAAATTTTCTTAGAAATCTTTTGTTGATCCAGCATTTCATTGGAATTAATATTTTGTTATACGTTATAAATATATGTATGTACTTTGGTAAGGAACAGTTTTCCAAGAATTCTATGTGATTTCAGCCTTAATAAAGTATGGGTTACGTTTGTTTGAAAAATAAACTACTTCACCTTCTTCTTCAGTCTGTTTTCGTTCACTTCTGTATGAAGGCCTCCTCAATTTGAATCCACGACGTCTTGTCCTGTACAGTTTGCATTTAGAACGTGCCAGCATATCATTGTATATTTTCTTTTCTTCCACTTCAGCTGCGGTTGCCACACACCTCTCTTTGTCGCACGAGGTATCCAAGTTAGCACAGTCTTTGTCCACTTATCGTCTGAGCCTCTGGCTACGTGTCCTTGGCTACGTAAAAATTAAACTTGTTATATATAATTATTGGTTTGATTTAAACTGCTGCCAAACACAGCCAATATCAATAAAATAACAATTCTTGATTATATAATAAACCTATTCCCGAGAACACAATTCTACACTGACAAGCAAGAGAATGATTGGCCCTTGCTATTTAGCTAATTACCTGGTCAGAATTGATCTACAGGTGAGTTATCTTTGTAACTGTGGACAAGAGAACAAAACTTAATATGGAAGGAATATCCCCACAAAATTGTGTCCTATTACAGATCGGAGCTCCTCGTTGCTGTACTTGGGCCTCTTCAAGGTCCCATTGGACATGCGGATTTAATGATCTCCAAGAACGATTATAAAGCCTTCAAACAATTTTGTCATAGATACGATGCCTTATTATCCGAATATTCTCACTGACTTGGTTGATTCTTTGTTGATTCTGCGAAGGGGCCGTTGACAGTCCCAACATGCGGAGCGGGTGGTGGTGGAAGGAATATGCCTTTTCCAACTGCCCCAAAATTACATTTTTGATAAAGTAGATTTTGAAAAATGTTATGTAAACACCATTTAAAATTTATTTCTCTCTATCTCTCTCGTCCTTGTCCTCATGATTGAGGACGGTGGCTGTAGCCATTGACTATATTTGTGTTCCTGCCTCTATGTTAGTCGGTTCTTAGAAGAACGTATATCACCATTGCAGACTAAACAAGATCACTCCAACTGGTTGGCTGCCGAACACGAGTTTCGTACTTCTATGTACGCTGCCCATTATAACAAGCTTTTTGAGGCAATCGGATTCGATCTATCCCGTATTATATTTCTGGAATCATACAAGATAAACCTACTGTTGAATCGAAATTTAAAAAAAGTAATAAATCTAGTTTTTCTTGGCAAATCGTTTGTGTTTGTATGTTATTTTGTCGTCAACATAACTATACCAAATTCCAATTTACCCTTCTTATGTACTTTTTTAATATTTTTCCTCATTTCTCATGCTAATATTAATTCTTTGGGCTGGAAAAATCGTTTAGTTGGGAGAAATTGCCATTTGGCAAGAAACTAGCTACTTGTGCAAGGTGCCAGGAAAGGTTTATAATTATTTTTATTATAATGTTACAGTTACGTCAGCGAGTATACAATGATTTTTTTTAAATAAATAACTATTGGGTAGTTCATGTTTGTTTTGAACGGTAATCTTTGATGGTGAATTATGCCTGGATTATAAAAAGTACTCTTTTAATAATAAATAATAGTTGGGAAGTTCATGTATGGTTTGAACGGTAATCTTTGATGGTGTATTATGTCTGGATTATAAAAAGTACTCTTTTAATCTTAAATTGTATTAAGTTTCTGAAATGTGTGGTGTAAACTTAAGGTACATTGCATTTCCAAACAAGGAAAGTCAATTAAGTGAGAGTATTTTCAAAGGGTATAATGGTGCGCTGTTAGCAGGAAACTTATTTTCGTCTGAAGAAAAATAGCACTTAAGATCGAATTTATATATTTAACATTACTTCTCGGACAACTAACAGGTACTATGTCAAATATTACATTAATACGCACCCAATAACAAGTTGCCATATTCTGGAGACTTACGATATTAATCGTCTCGCAGAGCCAGACTTAGAACACAATTAAAAACTGTGTCTTCACTGGGAATCAAACCCGGGACCGTTGGATCAGCAGGCACACACCTAACCAACTGAGCCACGACGACCGACAATGGTAGTTGTAATATTAATTCTATTTTTTTTTGTATTTCAATATAAAGTTCGCTTATGTTTTGTCTCTCTTTAGGTGCACAAACAAGGATAATTACATAATTGAGTGAGCCTTTTTAGCGAAAGATTAAATAAATATTTCTGTCATATGAAAACTCGTACTTAAGGATCGAACTCGATATCTTAATTATTAACAAAATTTATTAGATTTGGTTAGTGTACAATATCATAAGTATATATTTGTGTCGTCCCAATTTTCGCTCTAGATTTTAGAGTGTGGACATTGTGTTTTGATGGTTGAGATGAATGAAAAACGATAAAATAACCCCGGACCACATGTTCGATACCCCGACCACCTACCTTGCATGTACCAAATCGGAGTCTGCGTACAAAGATCACGAGGCTCAGCTGTGGGCGACAGGGAATGGTGATGGAAAGAGGAGCCAGGAGGGGATCACATCACTGCACAACGTCTGATACAAGTGAGAAAAACAAGGAAAATGGGTGCCCTTAGTAAAATTATTGTTCGTTCATATTTCAAATTGTTAAGAGAAAGGATTAAAGTTGAAAAACAAACTAAAAATTATCTCATTGGAATAGAGAATATTATGTAATATTTTCCCGAAAAAGCAATTTTATTGAATATATTCATATAATGTTATCATTAAGTTGTGTGTTATTTTTAATATTTTTACAAAACAATATTATTTTAGATACATATTTTATTTTAATTTTTCCCTAAAGTATATTAATTTATTTAACATTTTCTTATGTTAAAATAAATAGCTAATCATTTCGGCACATTATAATATATTTTTTAACAGATTTTTAATTATCTCAATAGAGACGAAGTTGAAATATTTATTGTAGGAGAACCGGGAAATCAAGGCACCTACAGGGCTTACGACCTAAAAAAACCAATTCTCTCAATAGATGGCGTTCCAACAAAATAAATAAAATAATAAGATTGTTGTTCATAATTTCACCCACAGATGGCTGTAGTAAAAATTCCTTATTTTCAAGCGAAAAGAATTTCAGTATTACAATATATAGAACTTTCAAAATTGAATTGATAGGGATCTCATTAAAAGGCATAATTGGTGAACGTTGCGCAAGCGCATAAAGTGATCACGTAAACCAGCCGATGACAGGTCGTAAGCCCTGTAGGTGCCTTGATTTCCCGGTTCTCCTACAATAAATATTCCAACTTCGTCTCTATTGAGATAAGTAATTAAAAATCTGTTAAAAAATATCTTTGACTCCCGACAGGGAAAAAAATCCAATGTTTGCGCATATGCAATAATAAAAATATTCGATATATTTTTTTATAAAACGTCAATTATGTATGTACCGTAATAAATCGTCTGACTCCCATTATGTTCGTCTCACGATTAATCTTCAAAATTTATGCAATGAACATAAGAAGCTATTTTAAAAATATTGACGAATTTTTAGTCCACATATGTGATTTGGGCAATGACTTTGACATTATAATACTAACTGAATGCTGGATCAAAGATAAAACACCTCCAAACCATTTTATTAACCATACACAATTCTTTACTAAAAACTGTTCAACTCAAGCGGATGGAGTCATTGTCTATCTTAAAAATTCTCTATTTCCAAATGTCTCAGAAATTAACATCTCCCAAGCTTCTTGTCTGAAAATCGAACTTCCCACAACTATAATCCTTGCTGTCTATAGGTCACCACAATATCAAGACTCTCGTGAATTTGTAGACTCGTTGAATTCTGCTCTCTCTAGGGTTCGACCAGCTGACGATATCTATCTAATTGGGGATATCAACATCGATATTCTGAATTACTCCTCTCCCAACCAAACTACTTACTTAGAACTTATGGCTTACTATGGTCTTGTATCATATATTAATACACCAACGCGTGTGACTAACTCCTCTAGCTCTTGTATTGACCACATAATGATGAGAACAAATAACCATGTAATATCGATGGTGTATCAAACAGCAATAACTGATCACTACAGTACAATAATTGCCTTTTCTGGCAAAAAATCTTCGACAAAAAAGATCAGTAGAGTTATTGAGAAAATAAATATTCCTGAACTCGAACAAAATATAAGGAATGAAAGATGGAATGAGATACTTTCATCGAATGAAGTAAACTATGCAACGAATAACTTTATTAGGACTCTATCCTATCATATAAACAAAGCAACCGAAGTGAAAATCGTATCGAAAAATAGCCACATAAAAATTAAGCCTTGGATTACAGATGGATTACTATTCTGTATCAGAAAGAGAAATAAACTCCATAGAGAAATGTTAAGGTTAAACAATCCCCAAACCACTACCTTCTACAAACGTTACCGTAACATCTGTAACTCCTTGATTAAAAAAACAAAAGAAAATTACTATAGATCAAAAATTATTGAAGCTAACTTTGACAAAAAAGAAACATGGAAAGTCATTAAAGAAATTACTAGCCCACATACTGCTAATCAATCCCCCACTACGCTAAAAATAGATGGAAGAACTGTAGACTTTGATAACCAACCTGAGAAGATATTGGAACACATAAACACTTACTACAACAATGTTGGAAACAAACTTGCTGACAAAATTCTAAATCAAATTAATTGCTCCGAAGCTGAACTAGTACATAAAATTCATAATTTACCTTCATTAACAAATGCACAATTGTTATTTGAGCCAACCTGTGAATTAGAAATTATTAACATAATAAAAAGTCTCAAATCAAATAGTGCACCAGGCATTGATGGTATTCCTTCACACGTTATTAAAAATAACTACCGATATATTGCTAAACCGCTGGTCCACATAATAAATCTTAGCCTAAAAACTGGTATATTTCCAGATGCTCTCAAAAACTCTATTATAATTCCCATCCATAAACATGGAGCTACGGATGAAATTCAGAATTATCGCCCCATATCACTTTTAAGCACTGTCTCAAAGGTATTCGAAAAAGTTGTAAAAACTAGATTGGTCAACTTTTTAGATAAAAATCAATTGCTATCCAACAACCAATTCGGTTTTCGCAAAAATATGAGTACAGAAACTGCTCTATTGCACTTAACAAAATCAATTTACAATTCTGTAGACAAAGGGAAAAAATGTTTGACAGTATTCCTTTACCTATCAAAAGCTTTTGATACAGTCTCACATTCCATTTTATTGGGTAGGCTTTCTCAGATTGGAATTAAATCCAGCTCTCTGAATTGGTTTACCACATACCTAAAAAATAGAACACAGACTACTAAACTCAAAAATCATCATTCATTCTCTCTAGATATTAACTATGGAGTTCCACAGGGCAGTGTTTTGGGTCCTATCCTATTCCTCATTTACATAAATCAATTATGCGATATGGAAATTGAGGGAAGGATTATTTCATTTGCTGATGACACTTCATTGATTTTTCACGGAGATACTTGGGATAATGTCTTTACTATTGCGCAAAGAGAGGTTTTTAAAGTAAAAACTTGGCTAGAGTATAACCTTTTGACCCTTAACGTGACAAAGACCAAATATCTTACCTTTGGCATAAAAAATAGACCTCTACTATCGGCCAATCATACACTAACTATTCATGACTGTCATAATGGTGTACCTTGTCACTGTTTACCTCTGGAGAGAGCAGACTCTATCAAATGTTTGGGAGTAACTATAGACTCATCACTTAGATGGGATAAACATATAGAACATGTCACTAAAAGAACACGTCAGTTGGTATATATCTTCAGGAGTATAAGAAATATTGTCGACCATCGAACTATCAAAACTATTTACTACGCACTATGTCAATCCATCATTACTTATGGCATTCTTATTTGGGGCAACTGCGCAAATTCAATATTAAATTCCCTTTACAAGAGTCAAAAACTTGTAATCAAAATTATTTTGTCCCGCCCTATAAGATTCCCTACTCGAAACCTTTTTGAAAACTTCAAAGTCCTAACTCTACATCAACTCTACACTAAATGCCTTATTTGCTACTTTACATTTAAAGACACCGATAAAACACGATCACAACAAACAAGATCTACACGTACGTCATCTCACTTAAACTACCATATACCTCATCCAAACACTAGCCTTGCTCAGCGACACTATTCATATCAAGCTCCCACTATTTACAATACCATCCCAGATTCTATTAAAAATATCAATAACTACCAAAGGTTCAAAAGGGAAATAACCCTATGGATCATCGAATCAAACCCACCACAGTAACTTCTTTCTCATTTCTTTAACTTATTGTTTGTTTACTGTATGTATGTGTGTGTGTGTGTGTGTGTGTGTGTGTGTGTGTGTGTGTGTGTGTTTGTGTGTGTGTGTGTGTGCTGTGTGTGTATTTTATATGGTTCAGTATATTACGTGTGTATGGAGAGTGCCTGTGCATGTATGTTAGGAAGTGTATGATCAATTGTGCTAAATCCACTTTAAAATAATGTTGTTTAACTTACAAAACCAAAGACTGCATCCAATATAACACAGGGATTATCCCTAGCATATTGGAGAGCAAAACCTCTAATTGACAACAAAGCGCAAGAGAGTGTCAATGGTCTGGATGTGTCTGTGTACCCTTCCATTGTCTCTGTCTCAAATATATACATAATATTTTTTTTTTTTATATATACCTTTAATATTGATGTCAAACCTCTTAATGTACAATGTCATGTTTATTATAAATAAAAAAAAAAAATAAAATAGTATATTGGAAAATTTTGTCTGTCAACCCTTTGAAAATATACTTTTTTTTAATTATAAATAATTTAAATTTAATTTTTTTTTTATTAATATGAAATAATCAAATTTGATCTTTGTTAAATCGTATTTTTGTTTCATAAATTAAAACATAAAAAATATTTGACAAAAATATTTTTAAGGTATGTTTTTCTTTTGATCTGAATATTGCGCGGTAGATTAATTAAGACTACGATAAATGAAGAATATTTAGACTTCTGAAAAATACCAGCGTTGAATTCATTGAGTACCTATGTGTCAAATATTTGATGTTTTGTTTCCGAGAATAATGTCGTAAAAACCGAATCATTGCAGAGAAATCTTTTCCCTTCTCCTTGGCCTCTGATTGAGGATGGCGAATACACTTAATCACCCAACATATGGTCTGTCTCCATAAAGGACGGTCTTGAGCAGATCGAACGGCTTCTGTGACGGACTTCTTGGGGCCCTCCTGGCATTTTTAAAAAATAATCATGGTACGCTGTAGGCAGATCATTGACAGGCGATCTTTTATGTGCAGTTCATTAAGTTAAGAAAAAGTTCATGTAATTCGTAGCATTTTTTACCAATAACACATCTCAATAGCTTTCATGCTCTTAATTTTATTTTTATCGTACAAAGGATAGAACACAGTACATGTATACAATATTATCGAATAACAAAAGCAAAAATTCAAATATAGCATGTACACATATTATACAACATATCTACTATATACACCCAAACATCAAAACAATAAAAAATATGACATGTGATTTAGTGTGGGTGTGCGGATAAAAGTGAATAGCAATGTGTTTATGTGTGTAGATAAATTAACTGTAGATGTAGATAAATTATGTGAGTTACTTTAATATGCACAGTAGACACGAGAATAGACGCACAGTAAATGATATGATGCTTCTGTACAACATTATAAATAATAATATCGACTGCCCCTCAATATTCAATACCATTTCATTTAATATTCCTACTCGCAGAACTAGACATACACATTTATTCCACCTTCCAATTCACCGCAACAATTACGCACAAAACATGACTATTCATAGAATGTGCGATACATACAATAACAGATTTCAAAAGTTTGACATCTTCCACCTCAGCTCCACTACATTCAAATACTCTATACAAAAGAAGATCAATAACCGCTCATTATAGGAAACCTTGACGGCATTAATTCTCTTTTTTCTTTGTTAACTTGAAATGTTGCTCTTACTTACATACCAACCTATGATCATATTTTTATTTTTTGCAAACTTGTATTATTTTATGTCAATCATAACGACAAAATGTAATAGGCCTTAATACTTGATGTTACTATTGTATTGTACTATGTCTTAACGCTGTTTTTTGTCCAACTTTAACATAAATAAATAAATAAATATGCCTTTAAATGTCTCCATTGAAACATAAATAATGTCAAGATCATTTTTTTACGTCATTATATTGGCTACCCAATAATATCGACTTAAGGTCGAATTCTTTGCTGCATTGGTATTAAATTTGTGTATATAAAATAGATACGTTTAAATAATTTCAAAAATATAAATTAATTTGTTGCATTAAATAAGTGTTGCGCAGTGATGTGATCCTTGGTATAGGAATCGTCCAGTCTATTGCGGCGTAGCGCCCATACTCTCGCGTTAGTCTGGCGTTGCTACGCGCGGGAGAGCTATCCGCTACGCCGCTCTACGGTTGCCAAGGCAACGCACGGTGCCTCGCTCTACGCCCGGACACGCTTCCAACATCACACAGCGGATCTGTGAGTGGGAACACGTGACGCGACGTCGTGGAATCGAACGCTCTACCTTGTGTTGTTTGTTATACCTATTGGACACATGAATGACGGACGAAATCGTTGGAAAATCGAAAACCGGTTAGCAAAAATCGAAAAATTAACCGGATAGTAAAAATCGAAAAATTTACCTATTAGTATATACCGAAAAAATAACCGGTTATATAAAAACGAATATTAACCGGTTATAGAAAAACGTTAATTGACAAACGGTAATAAAAGTGTTTATTATGTATAAATAATATGTTATTTAATTATTTATGGATAGCGGTGGATCTACATTATCAGCTATGGAGAATAGGTGATAAAATGTTTGATGGGTATCGTTTAGAGACATATAACAAGTTCAAAATAATTGGTTGCTTAGAAAAAAACTATAATTAAAATTCTGTTTTATATTATTTTGTTTTTATGTAGACATGAATTGGTAAAAATTGATTATTGGAAAAAATCGATTATTTATTACTAGGCACTACAGAAAGAAAGCTTTCGTCTTGGAAAATAATTCACAAGTAGGTATTAACTTTTTTCCAAATAAAAGAAAAATAAAATAATAATTATCCTCTGTATATGAATATCTCCATTAAAAAATAATAATTGTATTTGATGGCATATTAAATATGAAATGTTTTATGTATTATTTTATTAATTAAACACATAAAAAAATCTCTTCGAACCGATATATTGAAATATTTTTTTAAGCAATTTCAAAAATATTGATTATCATTAGATATTTAAAAAAAAAAATACTTCGATCTAAAATGAAGAAAAATAAGTTAACGGTTTTTATTTTTAGACCAAAAAGTTCAATACAACCTGACCTTTTGAATTAACTTCTTTAATCTGATCGAATAGATTAACAAATGTTTTAATGTAATAATTTTCCCAATAATTTTTTTTTAATCTTAATTTGGGCAAAGCCACCAATAGAAGCGGGATTTTGCTGTATAATTTAAATCAAAATTGTTAGCAAAAACAAAATTCAGAGAGGTCTCTGAAAAAAAGATTTTTAAATGAACAAGCAATCGTAGAATAATGGTGATTGAAATTTGAAAATGCACTGAAAAAAATATTATGACAACCGAACTGGCTACCTCCGTTTTAGCCAAACCTTTGTTATCAGTAATAAAAGTTTATCTTTTTATTACTGTACTGTTTGGCTGTGTGCACAAAACATTTTGTTGTACAAAACCAAATGATTTGTGATCACTAAGGTTTGGTTAATTTTAACATGAAATTTTGTAACTATGTATTAACAAAAAAAAAATTCAATATAATTGATTTTACCACATGGTTAGCGAACCAATTTCTATTTTGAACTATTTTTGAAATTAATTTCGTTATCATGATTCCCAAAGATAAAAATGGATGTTTTATAAGCAATTTCATTTCTGATTTTCCACTGAAATGTCCGTTGTATCCGAATTATTCGGACCTAGTGGTATAGAAAAATGGGTATTTTGCGCTCAAGTGACAAAGGTGTGTTGAACAAACTGTCAAAAAAATCGCCAGAATCCGAAACGACGGGAGTATTGAATATCGAAAATTGATATATTTAACAAGCGTGATTCGGAAAATCGTTTAATCGACAGTGCAAGTGGCTCCCTCTGTGGTTTCGCGAACAAAATTTAAAAGTTTTTTGACAATAGAATCAAACAGACATTTACTTTTAAACGGCTTTAAGTACTATTTAAAATAAAATATATTGAACTGGTAGTCACTGTAGTACCTATTTTTAAAGTGTGTCTTTAATTGTTAACTAAGGGCCGGTCTTATAAACGAAAGACCAAATATTCGTAAGTATGTTTACGATTTACTAACGGATGGATGTTCCTAAGTAGATATTACTATCGGCGGTATTATAAAACTATTTTAACTGTCCGTTTATTTGACAGTTACAGTCTAATTAGACTACAATGGATTTTCAATAGATTTGTAATAGACTATAATGGATTGTAATGGATAAAGCGGGGCTGTCATTGCAATATATAAACAGAGTGTTTAATTTTTTTGCGTACTTCAAACAATATCAAAAATTACAAAAATGGTGATAATTCTTTATTATTTAGCTAGCGCGCTGGATAAATAATTCAGTGGACGCGGGTTCAAATCTCGCCTCAACTGATTTTGTTAAAACCTAATGCATATGTAAGTACTAAGTAGTTACAATTATTTATTTATTCATTTTTTTAAATAAATAAAATAATCAAAAAAAATAAAACGAAATTCATTGTCATCAATGTCATGTTGAAATAATAAAATATTTGGTCAAACATAAACTTGTTATCAAATTCGTTTTGGTTATTCAAAATCACTGTCGGACGACATTTTTTACCGAAAAAAAAGCAATTCAATATAAAAGAGTATATTTCAGAACATTCGTAACATTAAAAATGTACCGCAACTTAAAAAAAACAAGTGTGGTAAAACTCAATCCTTCCATAACTAATCGTTAACGAACGCTTAATCGGTGGTCCGACCGTCAGTAAAGGCTATCGGTAAAATTTTACTAAAATTTAACTAACGGATTGTTATAAGACGAAATATAGAGCATTTGTATCAAATTTCGGTTTGTTTGGTCTGAAATCTAACTAACGGACGTTTATAAGATCGGCCCTAAGTAGTGGTAAAAGTGTTAATTACATCGAATGATATTTTCAATATATGGAAGTGAGTTTACCGGATGCATTAAGAATAATGCTATTTTTGTTTTTTGGATAACATCTAAAAAATACAGGTATGTGTTTTATTTTATTTTTAAATGTCCTGATTTTAACAAAATATTTGTGTTCTATATTCTAATTAGATAAATTTTCTATTTAGATTGATTATCTAGCTGGATAAATATCGAAAAAACATTAAATGGGAGAAGAATAAAATAAAATTATTTTTACGTAGCTATGGCTATTCTGCGCTGGTAATACCAATTACTTACAGAAAGATTCGCCATCTTGGCATTAAACTCACCACTTGTACGGGTTGTAAGAAAGTGTTCATATTTATTATTTCCACAATAAATTCCATCTTTGGTGCCACTCAATGAAATTTTATAGATCCAAAAAAAATGATTTTGATTTTTAATAAAAAAATCAAATGTGAGGTCTATAAAAGAATTAACATAATAAATACTTAATAAAAAATATCGCGTATTCCTAGTGTTTCTGGATATTTTTTTATAACTGATATGACTGTAAAAGAAAAAAGTTTTGATAACTAGGTACATATACTGTCGGTATATTTGGTTTTATAATCAACATTCTATGTTAATACTGTCATTTACCGTCTATTTCAATAAACATCTTCAAGAAAAGGTTAAAGCAAAAAAAAAAATCTGAATATATTCCTCTTCTCTTCCTTTCCTTATCCTTTAGTTTTCCTATCATTGCTATGAATTGTTCCTATATGTTATCTTCTTTGGTTTTTTTTTACTTTTCTCCTGTTATCTTTGTTTATTTTTGTAATGTCATTAATTTTTAGCCATAGTACACACTGCTTTGTATATTTAACATTGACTCTGGTTAGTTGGAAGAAATTGCCATTAGGCAATAAGCCCGCCAGTGTACTAATTATGTGTACAGAAAGTAAATAAATAAATAAATAATAAAGCGACAGATTCAAACGCTGAAAGAATTGAAAAATCAAGTTTCATCTTCGGAAGTTAATAAAAATTAACAAGAATAAAGAAGTATATAGTAAAATAAGACGAAAAAGAGATTAAATTAACCAAAGCTGATAAAACAAAGGATGTTGCTTTAATCCTCTCGTTAAAATGTTAAAGGATTGAAAATACGCAACTTTCTCTCAATTTATAACAAAGTCTTTATTGATTATACTTTAAGAGATGGGTATGGATTCCGTGGCGTGAATAGGGATTGTAACTTTGGTATATTTATCAATTTACCAGATGAGTAAACAGTTATTGTACTTGATAAAATACATATTGTGATAAATGAAAATCATTTTTGCCGTATGAAATTAAGTAGCTGAAAAACAGGTAAGGATACCTAGGTAATTTGATTTAAATTAAGTATAAATACAATAGATTTTTCTTTGCATTGCATAGTACAAAAGATAGTGTTATCTTCAGATAACACTATCTTTTATATATATTTTAAAATAAATTAATAAACTTTGTTTGTTTCCACTAGTTATATTTTTTAAAACACAACATGTTTCGATAACCTCCGTTATCTTCCTCACAGCATTTACATAGGAAGAACGGGACGGACAATTGAAACCAGACTTAAAGAACATAAACGCTGTTTAAATGGACTCGGTTTTTCAGAATTCGCAAACCACCTAATACAAGAAAATCATACATTTGACAAAACAAACACCCAATTATTACATAAACACACATACGGACTGAAACAAAACAATCTAGAGACATTAGAAATACACAAAGCAATTAATAATCACAAGAAAATAATAAATAATCAGACGCAACCCTACACTTCACCACTACTGTCCATGTTCCCGTTAGGTCAACGCTCACCCCCTCCCTTGCCCTCGCTTTCTACTACACCCTTGACACTGCCACACACCACGCAAAATTAGTTTTCAGTTAGTATTAACTCACCTCTCACCTGAGGAAGATAACGGAGGTTATCGAAACATGTTGTGTTTTAAAAAATATAACTAGTGGAAACAAACAAAGTTTATTAATTTATTTTAAAATATATTTAAAATGAATTTTCACAAAGTGAACGCCTCTACCTTAGAACACTATCTTTTATTTTTGATAGGCCTCCGCATCTGCATATTGAAATTCAAGAAATATCGTAATTTCAGGTAAAAAGCACATTTCAAAAATTCTACTGAAAAAAAATCTTTACATACAAATACGGGAACTGTGGAAAAATGTTTCGATTCTTTATTGCGTTGAAAAGTAAAAAAATGAATTTTACACAAAATGATTACAATATAAACGGGTAGTTTGTGGCCAACGCTTAACTCCTCTCTAGCAAGTCACCACAAATTATTCAAATTTTGTGTGGAAATTTTTTTGGCAATTTCATGAAACTAATTTTGTTAAATAATTTTTGATTATTTTTTTTATCATGAAAACTTAATAATTTTGCTATGCCATTTTATGAAAGAGACGTGAATTTGAATATATAAATATAAATTTTCAAGTTTCCTGAACTAAGGATCACTTTGAAAATTTTGACAGTTAATGAAATATAGAATCACTTTTCAGATATCCATCAAAATTCTTCTAATCGAAGCGAGTATTAGATAAAAAAAAATCGCAAAAATTAAAAAAAATGGAATGAGTACTTTAGTCTATACCTAATGATTGATAAAGTATTGATTTAAAGTATTGACTTAAACATAGACAAATGCCAAGTCATCAATTTTAACAGGAAAAAGAAGAATATTATTTCTTTCATTTACAGAATAGATGGTAGGGACCTTGGAACTGTCGATCACATCAGGGACCTGGGGATAGGTTTTAGTAGTAGTCTTTCTTTCAACATGCATATTGAAGAGATAGTGGGAAAGGCGATGAGGACCCTAGGTTTTTTATTGCGTCTGGGAACAGACCTTCGAAGTTTGCAGTCGTTCAGATCGCTTTATGTATCACTGGTTAGACCTCAACTTGAGTACAACACAGTGATATGGTCACCTTATTGTGCTATTCACTCCATAGCGATTGAACGAGTGCAGCGCAATTTCTTACGCTTATTAAATTATAAAATAGGTCGTTCCATAGAAAATATTGACTATCCCGACTTGATGCGTGGCTTTCAGTTACATTCGTTGGCCGATCGACGTAGGTTATTGGACGTCTCATTTTTGCACAAGTCAGTGAACGGAGCAACGGACTGCATTGAGCTTGTAAGTGCAATCAACTTTCATGTTCCGAATAGACGGACTAGACAAGCTGTGCTTTTCCATGAGGGAGCCGCTTCCACTAAATATATATTTAACTCTCCAATACCGAGATTGCATAGGCTAGGAAATGAACTGTGTGTTGATGCAGATATTTTCGGGGATAGCTTGCCTGTATTAAAAAAAAATATTAATAGGTCTTTCTAAACAGGTCTTTCTAAAATTCAAATTTATTTCTCTGTGTAAAAACATCAGTTTAAATTTTGTTTTGTCAATTTATTGTTGTTTCTGTATTTTTTATATATTCGACCAGTAATTGTTAATTGTTTATTTTTAAATGAAATTTCTTGTTAATTCTATTTTTTGTTTTTAATATATAATGTTGTTAATTTTAAAAAAATGTAATTCTATGTAACATGTAAATGGCTTACGCCGTGTATTGTATTTAATAAATAAAGTAAGATAAACACGCCGTACAAACCACATAGAACATAGCAGACACACACATATATACATTGTAATGAAACTTTCAGAATACAATCTCAGCATGATACTAGTTGATAATCTACAATAAAATTAGAACATTATAATTTTTGAATTCATATCTTCCCACTATATCCTCTTGAGTTGGTGAGCAGTAAAAATATGTTTATAATATTGTTTTGTCTGGTGTAGATTAATACAAAGTGGGTATTGAAATTCTTCGAAAGAATGAAGTATTTAAAGGGGTCTTTGAAAGCGACGCAATTAATTATCCACGCAAAAAGGGCTTAACTAGGTCTCTGCCATATATTAGGAAAATTTATTACGAGTGCGTAAATTAAATTCTATGGTACGTAGATTACCTTTACGCGTACGTAATTTTCATAAACTATACGATTTCCTAAAATACATACAACCTTTATGATGTAGAACCTATAATAAATCATTGTACTTTGTTTTGTGATCCTCTAAAAATATATTTGATAGTGATAAGCGTAGTGTTTAAACCAAGAAAGATACACTAAATACCCAAAAAAACGATTGGGTTTTAACGAACGCTTTAATAGTCACTTTTTTTATTTTTTTTATTTGTAACATAAGAAATAATATTATACAGGTACACATCAAAGTTTAACAATACAATATTTTTACAAAAAAAAGATCCTTAAGAACTAGATGCGGAATGTAAACTGCTTCACTAGGTTAAAAACCTGTTCTGAAGCAGCTTATAATTATATAGGTATATTGTTTAGGTGTGCGTGTGTGTCATTGTATGTTAACGTAGAGTTGTTTATTTATCACTGTCTTGTCTGTTTTTTTTATCCACTTCTTTAATCCACATTTAAAGCTGTTTATATTTGTATTTTTCTTCAATTCAATTGGAAGCAAATTGAAAATTTTTACTCCAAGGAAATGAAAATTTCTTTGTCCATAAGTCGATTTGGTTCTCGGTATCTGTATATTTGCTTGTCTAGTCTGTCTAGTCTGACGTGTAGTTTGGGTCGATTGGAAGTCGTTAAGGTGTGAATAGATATAAGTGCAAATGTTTTTAGCATATAACTGTGGTATGTCTAGGATGTCAAGTTTTTTGAATAGTTCGGCTGAGGGTGTGCGAATAGGTACATTAAATATTATTTTCAAAACGGATTTTTGGGCTTTAACTATTGAATCTATATTTGTTCTGTAAGTGCCACCCCACCCTATAATACCATATTCTACTATTGATTGGTAAAGTGAATAGTACATTAATTTAATGACAGATTTCGGTAAAACATTTCTGATGGAGCGAAAAATGAAATTAATTTTTTTTAATTTCATGCTTAAAATTGAGATATGGGGTTTCCATTTTAAACATTGGTCAATTGTTATTCCCAAGTATTTCGTTTGTCTAGTTTTTTTTATTTCAGTACATATACAGTTACTTTGTTGGTCTTTGCAGTCATGAATTTTCAGTGGTCTATTTTCATTTGGTTGTCCCTGGTCCGTTTTGGTAAAAGTTATGTATACTGTTTTGTCATTGTTTAATGTAAGTGTGTTACAGTTTAGCCAGTTTTTAATAAGATGCATCCCACTTTCTGCTTTTTTGTAAGTAGATTCCCAGTTTTTATCGCTAAATAACAACACAGTGTCATCTGCAAAACTTATGATTTGTCCTCCTATATTCATATTGCATAGGTCGTTCATGTAGATGAGGAATAAGACAGGACCAAGTATGCTTCCTTGAGGTATTCCGTAGTTTATATTGGAAGGCGAACTTAGAGTGTCTTGAATTTTGACTAGTTGTTTTCGGTTTGTCATATAGCATTTCAATAATTTTAACTCATTTCCGGTAATCCCTAATTTTTCCATTTTTTCAAAAAGTTTAGTATGCGATATTGTATCAAAGGCCTTTTTAATATCCAAAAATATACCAATTGTTTTATTGCCTTTGTCAACATTCTGAGTTATATATCCAGTGACTTCAGAAATAGCATCCGAGGTAGACCTTCCTTCTCTAAAAACATACTGATTGTTTGACCAGATATTGTTTTTGTCAAAGTAGTTTGTAAGTTGATTTTTTATGATTCTTTCTATGATTTTAGAGAGAATGTTTAGTACACTTATTGGGCGGTAATTATTTACTTCGTCTTTGTTTCCATCCTTGAATATGGGTACAATTTTTGCGGTCTTCATAGACGTTGGGAAGATGCCGTTAGTTATAGATAAGTTAACTAGATATGTAAGCGGAGCTATTAATTCATTGTTAAGGAGCTTAATTGATTTTTCAGATAGATGGTCTATTCCTGTAGCACAGTTTGGTTTAATTTTTATTATTGCTTTGTTTATTTCATCCGATGAGGCCTTTTCAAGAATGAATTTATTTGTAGAGTGATTATTGTATTGTGCAATGGGGTCGTTTTGATTTGTTAATTTGATATTTTTGGCCAAGTTGGAACCGATAGTGGAAAAAAAGGAATTAAAATGGTTTACAATATCATTAGGATTTTCGGCAAAGGTAGTTTTAGTATTATTTATCTTGAGTTCTTTGATACTTGATTGTTTTGTTTTAGTTGTACATGTAATTTCCTTTATAATATCCCAAATTCTTTTGGGATTATTTTTATTTTCAATCACTTTTGAAGTGTAGTATATTTGCTTTGCTTTACGAATAATTATGGAACAGGTATTTCTATATCTTCTGTAGTGGTTAAGTAGGATCATGTCATGTGGATTTTTAATGCATTTCTGGTGTAATCTATTTCTTTTGTGGATGGATTTAATAATTCCTTGGGTTATCCACGGTTTAATTGGTTTGTTTTTATGTGGAATATTTACATATGAGAGTTGACTATGTTTTCCTATTTCTTTTTGTAAATATTCTTGAAAGATATTCCAGGCTAAATTCACATCAGTTATTGAGGTTATATGCTCCCAATTTTGGAGTCCTAGAGTTGTTTTAAGGCTATCATAGTCAATTTTTAATTTAGTGTATTGTAAGTTTGTATCTTGTTTATGTTGTGTTTGGGTTATGTTAATAAAAGTTGTGTAGTGGTCTGTAATTGATGATTCGTAGATTAGTGATTTGAATGTTTTTTTAGTTCTAATCATTATGTGGTCAATGCAAGTTTTGGAATTTGTTGTTATACGAGTTGGTTTATTTATTGCACTTTGTAGGCCGTGGTGTATTAGAAGTGTTTCATAATCTAGAAGTTGGGGATGCGGATTTTCATTTAACGTATTTATATTTAAATCTCCTGCAATGATAAGATTTTTAAAATTGGTCAAAGGTTCAAGTGAACAGTTCAAATTATCCAAGAAAAGGGTGATGTTGTGAATTGAAGGTGTTCTGTAAATAGCAAGAATGCATGTGTCATGATTTATTTGGATTTGTAGACAATTTGCGTTTGGTATAGCGAGTTCAGTTACGTCAACATTTAGTGTGTTTTTGATAAAAATCACTACACCATCATTTTTAGTGTAGTTATTTTG
Organism: Molanna angustata; assembly: GCA_963576475.1. Classification (NCBI taxonomy): domain Eukaryota; kingdom Metazoa; phylum Arthropoda; class Insecta; order Trichoptera; family Molannidae; genus Molanna; species Molanna angustata. The sequence goes on along the minus strand of OY754964.1, from coordinate 3,677,607 downwards.
TGTTGTAAAAGTCTTGTAGTTTTCTATGTGACTTGGTATGTGGTTATTTGATACAAAGCATTCGGTAAGTATAATTATGTCAAGTTCAGTTTGTAAGTCTTCAATCATTACAACAAAGTCATCAAAATTTTTATTGAGACTTCTAATATTTTGATTTAAAATTTTCAAATTATTGTCTCCTTTTAATAAGAGACGACAAAATTCAATGTTACAGATAGTATGAGTATAGTTTTCTAAGAAACTTAAATCTAAACTTTCTAAAAATGAATCCATTTTAGATTTAACACATAGTATTATTATTTTTTTATAGCGAGAGTCCACCCATCATCCTCCCGAAAAGCACATTTTATATACCCACTTAAGTACTTTTTTATACTTTTCAAATTTTTAATCTGAAGAAATTATATAATACAATAGAAAATAGAAATTTACATTTGAAGTATACAGTTTTACATTTGAAGAATACCATTTTCCATTTGAAATTATTGAGAAATGAGTCGATACATTATAAGACATAAAGAACGTGATAAGGTATATTTTATGTGGGGTAGAAAAATCAGGTTGGAATTAATTTGGCAATTGATGAGATAATAAGCTAGTTGGTATTATTTATCACATAGGTATATAAATGAATGTCTGTAAAACACAGTTGTATATTTTTATCTTGGGTCTATGAAATAATTTAAGGTGATTTATATTTATGTAATTTATGCTACTCGTTTCAAATGGTAAGCACCCAGGTAGATATATATTTCTTTTTAAAACTGTTTATTCTGATAGTATGCAAAGTAACACAATATTATGTGCCTATTTTGTTGAGAACATAATATATGATTATCCCATTGTGTTTATTCATATTTTAAACTGGGTCATATTTTTCTTATTTTATTAAAAATATTAATTATGGTGGTAGGTAGAAGTATTTTTGCCTTTTTCTAATGTCAGATTATACACTGTGAGTTGACAGTTTATTAATTTATAGTAAAAGTGTATATCATATGCACTACACATAAACAAGGACCCAAATGAGACAATCACATAAAGAAGTATTTTTGTAGATATTTTTGAAGAAGAATGAAGGGCGGTTCAGTCGCTGCTTAATTAATCTTTTTAAGATCTTCCAGATGATTTATATAAATAATTTTATCATTGCTACTCTTTCTCACCATAAGTTTAGAGTGATTGTACCATACATATTTATATTCTTTTTCTCTTGCCAGTTGTTTAGCTTGCCACATGAATCCTTTATAGTACGGTGAGAGAACCTCCCCAATATACACCCTATAGTTGCAGAGTTCTTTTACTTTACTAACATCAATTTTTTTTCTTCTTTCACTAGTCACTAGCGAGTCAATCCATAAAATATTTAAATTTTGTAAGGGAAATTTTCAGCATTTTCATGAAATGAGTTTCATGAAATGCTAGTAATGAGTTTCCAGAGCTTGGGGTCACTTATAAATATTTGACAGTTAAAAAGAGAAGTACTGATCAGATATCCTTTAAACTATAATGCGGTCTAAGGTAGTAATAGATTATACAGATTTGCGAAATTTGAAAATAATTGAATGAGAAGGTACTTTCGTAGAATAAACACGCCGTACATTGTACGGCGTACATTGCGTAGAAATTTTCAAAATATAATCTCAGCATGATACTCGTTGATAATCTGGAATTATAAAAATCACCTTAAAAATTTGAATTCATAACCCCCACTATATGCCCTTGGGGAAGTGAGGAGTAAAAATTATCGAATGAAGAATGATCCTTTAACAGATGATAATATAAAAGTAGAAAGCAATCGAAGAAAAGTGACGAAGAAAAATGAACAACCGACACAAAAATATTTTCTGAAAAATTAAGATCATTGAATAAAAAAAGGAGAAATATAAATTATTTACAATTTAATATACTGTTTGAAATGAAAATTTCTTTAAGATTAAAGGCAATAATCGGAAAAAATGGGATAAAAAGTGTGGGATAACCAAACTCAGTAAATCAAACAAGGAAATGTGAGAGGTTAAAATATAAAAATGTATAAAAGGCCGTCGATGTTTGCCTAGACATGATTATATGATTTATTTTCATATTTATGCATTAATTATTTGAAATGCATTTGTCAACTGTCAAAACAAAGAAGTCTGATGAAAAATAATTTTTATTTTTAGAAAAAGGGTGTAAATCAAACCCGACAGACGTTAGCCTTTATTGCTTTTTTGTTTTATGCTTTATAGCTTTTTTTGTTTTATTGTTTTTTCCTTTGATGCCTCTGCTCTTTGTACATACATTTTGTGATATATGAATGTGCTGAATTTTCCCCAATAAATAAAAATTAAATCAAATAAAATTCTTTAGCGTGATATATTACGCTAAAAGAAAATGGATGACTTGTAATTTAGGGTATTATAAGAGGAAAGGTTTTCTCACGAACATGCCATTTTATCGTCTTATGAGTCAACTTGTCCAACTCGTGTCGGCTTAGCTGGGTCCCATTGTACTTTTATACCCCACCACGATGCGAATACTAATTTCCTGATCTTTACTTCTTCTTGTTCTCCCCCTTTATCCCTTGCCTATCCTTTTAACCCTTATTCTAGCTTTTTTAATAAAACTTTTTAATATAAGCACCCTTGAGGCTTATTGTGTAATTGTTCAATTGAAATTTTGACCGTAATGGTTGTACTTGAAGAGTAAAAAATATATTTTCTACAGCAAAAAAAGGTATTCGTACGCTTCGTTTATAAAATAAAAAGTGTAGGGTGAAACATGTCGGATGAGTTACATTTTCAAATAAAAAAACTAAGAATTTAATTTTGAACAAACTACGAGATACAATATATTTGAAAACTGTGCCTAAATGTGGGGCTTTTATTAATCATTCAACTATCCTTTACAAAGTTAGTAATATAATAGTAATAATATAATACATATGTAACTACACTTTTATCTATAAATATGACAATCCTTAAAAAGATTTTCCCATAAACCAATTCATTATTCCGTTATTTTTCCTTTTTTTTAAGGAAAATTAGTAAAATAAAATTTTAAAGATCGACAAAGGATTAAAAAAGTTTACACAGATGAACCCCAGTATTTGTCCTGCATGATGTGGGGTCTTGCGAATTTACTGTGTTCACGGTTCTGAGCGTTCTTCCATGCTGAGCATAAAATACATATTAAATATCTTGCCTCATCACTTCTCCGTTCTGACTGGCCGTGTGTCGGGCACGATAAAAAGTCGTGTGATATAGTGGTAATACATTTTAAATGGAGCTGTTCACACTTGTTACACACGTGTAAATGTAAACAGCATATAAAATGTATTGTCACTAGATCACACGACATTTCATCGTGCCCGATACACGACAAATGGGAACGGACAGTTACTCTGGATCTTCTACCTGGAACATTTATGATTTGTGCATCGGCAAATTTAAATAACATTTATTTGAAAAAAAAACAATAGCTTTTCATAAAAAAATTAACATTGGCTTAGAGTAACAAATATATAGTTAAAAAAAAGATATCAATTGACAAAAAACTAAATCAAGAAAATAAAATTTGGAAAATGAAAAAAGTTTATATTATATGACAAATCTTAAAAAAAAGAGAAAATTCCCAAGAACCACTGGAACAAAGAAACCGCAATAAACCGCCCGTAGGTTGTAAAATAATAATTAAAATTTATTTGCTCTAAATTAGCCCCTAATGCGTATATTATAATATAATTTACAATCCACGGGATACCACAACGTAGATAGAAAAGATGACCACTGATATGAAAGAAATAAGTTGGTAGTCAACTTAGGAAAACAGCGAAATCGAAAGTAGCAAAATATAATTTTTATAATATAAGTTGTAAGTATTTACGTGTAGATTATAGCCTTGAGCTCTCTACGTTTTCTAATTGAATCTCTCATGAACATGTATTTTTTTCTGGTTCAACCAGAACCCGTCTAGGGGTTACCTGTCTTATATCGAGAGAAATATATTATATGTGTGTGTTATTATAAATGGTACGAGAGTAAATTATTGATAAGTTTGATCACTCAATAATAACTCTTCGACAAGTATTATTACTGACTTGATAAATTAAATAACGAACTGGACGTGATTAGAAGGAAAACCATTTATGTATGAAAGAAATGAGAAAGGACCTTCCTACCAAATTATTTCGTCTCATTTCTTAATAATAGAAAAGACTAGAACAGGGATATTTCTCCGAAAATACCTGCTCCCTCTTCTTTTCCTTCCTTCCCTTTGCTACGTTATATTTACTATAGAAGGAATATTTATCCCTAAACACCTGGGGGGAAGTCTGGTCCGACCGGCGAAATCAAAACCCTAGTGATTACCCATATCATGGATATAATTATCTTATGGAGTTCTATGACATATAAAGATATTGTACAACTCCATATAATAATTATATCCATGATATGGGTAATCACTGGGGTTTTGATTTCGCCGATTGAACCAGACTTGCCCCCCAGATCTCGATTTCCTCTTTTTTCATGTTCTTTCCCAATCCTTTTTTTTTGTTATGATTTTTTTTTATCTTGATTTTATCAATATTTTCGTTGTTCTTTTTCGGCTTTCATTTTTTGTAGATGTACATTTATAATTCTGTCACTCTGTAATCTGGTCTTAATGGCAATAAGCCCGCTAGTTTGCATTATATTTGTTTGTTTTATGTACAAAAAGTTAAATAAATAAAAAAATATTGTCTTAAAATTTTTTATAAATATTAAAAATAAAAAACGTTTATATGTAACTTAATTCCACTATTTATTAAGACTACAACCTAGTAGTTGTAGTCTAAATAAAGAGTGGAATTAAGTTGAAACGTTTTTTATTTTTAATATTCATTAAAAACATATGAAATTTTAATGGAAATCCATCAAAACTAGCGATCAAAAAATTAAATCTTTAAACGGGTAAAGTGACAAGAAAACGAATACTTATCTTTAGCTGGAATAAGGAAAAAATGAATTTTTTAAAATATTATTTTATAAATATCATAATTAGGTATATATAATATCAAAAATTATTTGATACTACGTGGAGCTTTCACGAACCAAATGTTTCGAATAAAAAATATACGATTCCATTTGTGAGATTCCTTTCCACATGCAGATCTTTTCGTGATGGCTAAAGAAGGTTGGAAACTATTTATATTCCCAATGGCTGTTTAATGTATATGAGCAGGTACAAAAGTTCACCCTGCTGCTTGTCAGAGAAGTCTAATCAAGAAAGGATATTGAATTTATTTTCAAGAAGTAAATCGGAAATGTTCATCGCTGCAACTGAATTCGTATAAATGAGGAGAATATCAAACCAGTCATTCAAAATACAAATTCTATTTTCTACAAGTAATTCAATTTATTCATCCCAATTCAATTAAAAAAAAGGAATATTTTCAATGTTGCCCTGACGTGCTTTAAAATGCATTCATATATTTTAAATACTTCGCAGGCAACTAACAGGGAAATTTCAAATATTAATTTAACTCGCACCCAATAACAAGTTGTCACATTCTGGAGACTTAAGATATTAATCGTCTCACAGATCCAGACTAAAAACTGTATGTATGTATAAATGAACATACGTCCTACGTACATAATGATTACACAAGGAAATATTTCCACAAATAAACTGCTTCTCAATCTTATCGATCAAAAACACATGTAGGTAGATTTGATCGTCAAATTACTGCACTATTATTTAATAAACGTAGATATTTTTTCTCCATTTTGCATCGCTTAAGAAACACAGACCTTTTTTTTTTTTTTTTTTAAAGTTTATTTGGCAGAACTATTATTTATAGGTATAGTTTCCTGCCATTTACAAGTATATTATTGTAGTATATACAGTTGATGAGCCACGTCGTGTGGTGGCACACACACACACACAAGCAGATTTGTAACAATAACACAAAATTATTAGGATATCAGTGGCGGAGAGTGAAAATATAATTTAAGCAAAGAATTAAATAAATGATATCTAAACCGAACAATGTTACCAATTATAAAATAAAATAAGATTTGTTAAAGTAAAAATCCCTTATTGGACAAACGAAAGAACACACAAAAAATATATATATATATATATATATATATATATATATATATATATATATATATATATATATATATATATATATATATATATATATATATATATATATATATATATATATATATATATATATATATATATATATATATATATATATATATATATATATATATATATATATATATATATATATATATATATATATATATATATATATATATATATATATATATATATATATATATATATATATATATATATATATATATATATATATATATATATATATATATATATATATATAGGTATTTTCTTTTTTTCAACTAAAATTAAGAACGAAAAGAAAAGAAAAAAAAATATACCAATTTCGGTATTCGTTCTCGATCTGCAAATGAATAGAGAAACTATTAACTAAAAAAAAAAAAAAAAAAATATAAAAAACAAAAAAATAAAAATGAATATTAGGAAGATGAAACGAGATAGAGAGACACATCCCTCTACCTGCGCCTATCTAGATTTTTATATTATTTTTGATAATGAATTTTGAAATCACGTTGTATATACTGGGATTAAATTCCGAGAGTATTGCATTCATGGATGTTGGAAATGGTACCTTGAGTTTTGTTAAGTCTGGAATAAAACCCGGATATTTTCCCCTATCCTTACATGAAAAGAATATGTGGTTGACAGATTCCTCTTCCTCTCCACAGTCGCATATATCCGTTGTTATCACCCCAATTTTAAACAGAAACTGTTTGGTGCACACATGCCCAAATTTAATCCGACATATGACTGATGTACTCTGTCTGGACAGAGTTATTTTATTAAACCACGGAATACGGTTTATTGTGGGTTGTATAGCTCTATATCTCGAGGGCGACGCATTCCATCTTGTCTGCCAGTTTTCTAGTAAATGTTCTCTACAGGTGAAAAATACATCCGAGAAAGGCACCTTTTGATGGGAAGGTGAACTAGGTAATTCTGATGCTTCTTTGGCTAGGCAGTCTGCAGTTTCATTTCCCCTTATACCAGCATGACCTGGGATCCATCCCAGGACAGCATTACAACCCCGCTCATGAAGGCTGTGCAAGAGTTGCTTTATTTGTAAAACGGTACAATCCAAAGGGTAGTTGAAAGATGAATTATTTATTTTTTGTATCGCGCTGAGAGTCACTCAATATAATTGTGCTTTCAAAATTGTTCTGAGAGATGATATTTAAAGCTTCCAGGATCGCAACGCATTCGGCAGAAAATATTGAGAGTTCCTTCGGTAGAGCAATACGTTTTTTGTGTCCATCATATTCATTGAATACTGCTGCTCCCGTAGAGTTTGCAGTTTTGTCCTTGGATCCATCAGTAAAAACGCGAATGTATTCCTTCCACTCTTTATTCATTATTTTATCAAAATTTATGGATGCATTGGATACATGTTTGGAAGAAAAGAATTTAACAACCTGGGGACGATAAGTGAGTGAAGGGTAGGCAACCGTGTAGATAGGAAGTGTTTCATATCTTTTGATTTCTTTGACGTATGAGTTCAAAAATCCGTAGCTGGATACTAAATTTGGTGTTGGTTTTTTTCCCCAAAATCTACGATTCTTTTTGACTATAGCATAGAGGTCGCGTATTTTGTTGATTATGGGATTATCACTCAAAATGCAGCTCCTTATGAAAAATTTATCCGCTAAGTATTGCCTTCTAAGGTCCAACGGCGGTTCTACTGCTTCAACCTGTAATGCTTCAACTGGCGAAGATTTCATAGCTCCTAGAACAATTCGGAGGGCCTCATATTGGACTCTATCCAATTTTTTGCTATTGCATTTAGATAAGGGTGACATTAGAAAACAGCAATAGTCTAGTTGTGATCGTATGAGAGAGTTATACATTAGCTTTAGGATCCTAGGGTGAGATCCCCACCAGACTCTTGAAACTGCTCTCATCGCATTGAGTCCTGCTTGGCATCTGTTGGAAATGTAGAAGGTGGCAGCATTCCACGTCAGTTTAGTGTCCAGAATAATACCCAAAAATTTTAACTCTTGTGTCTGAGGTAGTGGACTATCGTTAATAAATATATTGCATGGCTTGGGTTTTCTTGCTTTAGAAAATATTATTTTTTTACATTTGGAAGGGTTAAATGTGAGTCCTAAACAATTAAGTTTGTTGGAGAGTATCCTTAAGTTAGAGTTCATTGTATCTTCTGTTTTATTAATGTCATTACCTACACAGTATATAAAAAAATCATCGGCATAATTAAGCAGTTTGAAATCCGCGGATAGGTCCTCAAATACGTCGTGGATGTATATATTGAACAATATAGGGCTTATGACAGACCCCTGCGGTAGTCCCCTATAGACGAGTCTATTGTGAGTAGTACCACCGGGGCCTTCCACCAGGATCTTCCTTTCGCTTAGTATACAATGTAAAAAGGACACAATTTTGTTTGGTATGCCGAATTTTCTGAGTTTGTCGCCCAATACCGGAAGCAAAACGTTATCATAAGCACCAGAAATATCCAAGCTAACCCCCACGACATGTTTAGAATCAGAGAAGGCCATCAGAATGTCAGTAACGAGATGAGCGACGCTTTCCATCGTAGATTTCCCTTTTCTAAACCCGAACATTAGAGGAGAAAAACTCTGACTTTTCTCTGCAAACCAATCTAGTCGTCTTTTTATCATGTGTTCTAGCACTTTGAGCAGGACGCTTGACAGAGCAATCGGCCTGAAAGAAATATCTTCTGGGCTATTGCTTTGGTTTTTAGGTATAGGAATGATCACCTGACTTTTCCATGTATTTGGCACTATGCAGTTGTCAAAGCAAATGTTCATTACGTTTAGAAGGTAGGAAATTGTTGAGCTACCACTCTTGTATAGAAGACTGTATGGAATTTCATCAAGTCCAGGAGCCGAGTCCCTAACAGATCTCAGGACAGAGCTGAGCTCCTCCAAAGAGAACTGCGAGACCAAGAAAGAGTGGTCATCCAATTTTTTTGTAGTGTTAGAGATATTCAGGTCTATTGTATACCTTTGTACATTTGAGCTATCTAGAGACCAAATCTCCTTTAAGTTCGGGACATAAGGGGGAGCCAACTTGTTGATGAAGGCGGAGAAAGGGAGTTCAGAGATATGGTTTGTTTTTCTGCTTTTATAAGTGCCCCTAAATTTACGTATGTTAGACCATACAGTACTGATTGGTGTTTGGGGGGATAAAGAAGTGCAAAAAGCTATCCATCCAGCCTTCTTTTTAGGTCTGAACAATTTCTTGGCCTGAGCCTGGGTATTTTTAAAAGCGATAAAGTTTTCAAAATTCGAGTTGTACTTATATCTTTTAAGTACCTCTCTACGATTCTGTAACATTTTCTCACAGTCGTCATCCCACCATGGGACAAACGGGTGTTGGGTCTTTTTGAAAGGAGTTTTATTCTGAAAGTTGGGAATTTTATGGAGCATATTATTCAGAGAATCAGAGCATTCATTTATGTTATCATTTGTTGGATGAGGCAGAGAACCACAAGATCCATCACAAAATTCTTTAAAATCTCCCCAATTGGCATTCCTTAACACTTTCCTATCAATATTCTTTTTGCTACCAGTAGCAGGATTTGTTCTAATAAATCTCTTTACAACCTTGATCTCAGGGGAGCTCCATTCCAATAGAATTGGAAAATGGTCGCTACCACCTACTTCCTCCAACGTATTCCAACAAAACACAGAAGCCACATCGCAACTGGTAATTGATAAGTCAGGGATGCTAGCCTGCTGGTTAGGAACCGGAATTCTTGTAGGGGAGCCATCGTTCAATACACAAAGATCAAAGTCGTTCAGATATTCCACGATTCTCCTGCCCGGTACATCTGTATTATGGCAACCCCACAAGGGGTGATGCGCGTTAAGGTCTCCTAAGAGTACCAATGGTTTTGGAGAGTTCTCTAAAACCTTTTTTAAATATGTGGAAGATTCTTGTGAAATACTAAGGGAAATATAAATAGAGAGAAATGTAGTGTTAAAGATCCTAGCGCCAACAATTTCAAATGGACATAGTGGTGGCTTAACAGAAATAGGGGAAAAGGGAAGGCTGTCCTTAATTAGCAATGCTGCCCCTCCATATCCTGCAGGCCGATCATCCCTCAAGCACGTGAACCCCTCTACGCCAAATGTTCTTTCTGGCTTAAGCCAGGTTTCCGAGAGAGCCATTATCGATGTATGATAGTCTAAAGCAATTTTCAAAATATCCTGTTTGTTGCATATAGCGCTCCTGCAGTTATATTGTAGGATATTGATAGAATTATTTCCCGCCATTAAAAATTAAAAAAATGTATTAGTATAAAAAATAAAAAAATAAATAAATATATATTAATTTATAAGCAAGAGCGATGTTAAAGAAACAAAATGTTATTATTCAGAGTGCTCGGTAAACGTTTCTTTTCTTTGAGATGATAAACTGTCAGTTGTATTTACAAGTTGCCTGTCGGCTCGAATATTTTCAAGTTGGGACATTATAAATTTATCTGAAGTCGGGGAAGATATAAAATTACCGGCCGTTAGATGGTTTTCGAGATTGGTTATCGCGGTGATAGCTTCTTCAATTAGGTTGTTTGCTTTAAAAATGCAGCCGTCCTCCGGTTGGGGATAGTTGCCATCCGGGGCTACTAATATTAATTTTAGCTCATCAACAATTTTAGAGAGGTACTTTTTTTTACTGTTTTCTTTAGTTATTGATGATAGTTGAGTAACCCTCATTTTTTGACTGATTTTACCTGCAAAACTCTCCGAGCCTCTAGGTGGTGATCTCGGTATGGACCGAGTAGGGGACCGCGGAGGTGGACCATCCTGTATTGGTCTTTGATTGAGATTATGCGCAGCTACTGCCGAATAGGCCGGTTTACTTCTTGGGAATCTTAAGCTTGCTTCGTAGTATGATATGGAATTTTCCGCCATTACTTTTTTTATATTTTTCTGTCTCGCTATTTCTGGGCAAAGAACGCTGACTGCAGGGTGCCGACCTCCACAATTCACACACGATACATGATCGTCCCCAATCGTACACTTGTCTCCTGTATGGTTACTACCGCATCTGTAACAAACTTCTTTACCTCTGCACTGCAGTTTAGTATGACCAAATTTGCAGCATTGGTAACACTGTACTGTCGGGAGGACGTATGTCTCTACAGGTATTCTATTGAAAAATAAATATACATGGGAAGGTAATTCCTGTCCTTCAACAGACATCACGATTGATCTCGCTGGTTTCCAAACAGTTTTATCGTTTTCAAAAGTTTTAAATGTTAGTCTGCGCAGTTTTATAATTTTTCCAAAGCCCCTGGGTGTGGAGATGTGTTGGAGCAAATCCTCCTCAGACATGTCTACCGGAATATTTCTCAATACCCCCATTCGTGATGACAGATACTTTGGGATGAATGCAATATACCCATGATTACTCAGGTTTTCATCGTCCAAAAATCTATTTGCGGCTTCGATGGTATTAAACTCTACGGCGACCTTTTGTCTTCCCACGGATTTTATTCTCGAAATATTTTCAAAATTTTTCCTGTATATAAACGACCCAAAGGAGACTGAATCCATACTAGCAAAACCATTATCCGTCTGTTTTTGTACGTGAACTACGAATGGACATGAAAAAGTAGAATTATACCTAATTTTGTACTCTCCGCCACTGGAGTCTTTTATAGTAACACCGTTGTTGCTTTTTTTGTTTGCCGGAGCTGTAATATCATCGTCCCTTCCTCGCTTACCGACAAGCGAGGTGGGGAGGTGCGACACCTCCCCACCCGCAGTCTCCATTTTTAATCTAGTTCTTGATATATTTTAAAAATCAGACAATAAACGAAAATGAAAAAAAGAAAACATAAATGAACGAACGTTCATATAAACGAAATAACAAATAAAGTATTTATAAATTATTTAAAGGAAAATAATGGAACGAACTCACCAAAACACTGTCAATATACACAACAACACGTTTAACACAAACCAAAACACGTGCGCTCCGCACGGCACTCCGGTCTTCAACACAGACCTTAATATCCCTCTCAGAAACGAGAATATTAATTACATTGACAGACAATTCAGTAAATGAGAGGATTTTATTGTTGTCTTTAGATGCTGGATGCTGGAAATTTTATGTGAACAATGGTGGAAAAATCGCGAAATAATTATATAGAGTCTTTTGCGCTGTAAAAATGAATATGCTAAATAGGTAGGACCTTTCCGAAGCCATTTGCATTTTTATTATTTCGAGTCATTAAGCTCGCAATTCATTACGATTAATATTATTATTTCTCTGGAAATATCTCTCATCTCTCTGGCATTTGTCCAAGAGATTTTTTCTTTCGTAAATGTGGATACTGTTGATTTGACTAAATGAATAGTTTTTTTTTTGTCATTTTAACCACTTAAGATAAAACGAGTTTGAACTTGAGTAGCTGAAATAAGGCAACAAAATTGTTTGAAGAATTTTCAAACAATACATATACCTACTAACAAAATATAAGAATTTCTGCTTTGTGAGGTCAGAGCACTTTGATATACAAGTTAAAACATCCAAAACAAAGAATCGACTTTCTGCGCGACATTTTGTGGAATACTTTGGGTTAAGTTTATTTGAATCATTATCAAGGATTTCAGTTCAGTAATGAATGCGCATCTTTGCACAAATTTTAAAAATATACATTAAGTAAACATTCAAGTTTTAGGACATATATCTTAAAACACGAGTTTTCTATCGATTATAATACAATTCATTAATCCAGTAGTGTTTTTTTATTAAAAAAATACTAAGGTTTGTATAACTAAAGGTTTCCTAGGAAATATGAAAGAAATCCTGATCCTTTTCATACACACATGACTCGGGTATGACAAATTAACAATCAGAATTATTAGACATATTCATCTCTATAAGTTATGTACTTATATTCACTATTCATATACCTATTGTCTATATCTGTCAATCTACGATCTTAATAAATATAAAAATATATAAAACATGCATCAGACCCATAATGACCTATGAAATTGAAGCAACTCAGAACAATAAAGATGAAAACGCTAAGACTTATTTTGGGCAGAACCCTCAGAGACACAATTCCCAATGAGGAGAACGGCAGAACCTGCAATGTGGAGCATATTGTAAGGTGGAGCAGGCAGAGAAAATGATACTGGAGAGGTCATGTAGAGTGAATGAATCCAGAAAGGATGCCAAAGACGCCGATCACCGGGAAGACCAAGGGCCTGTAGAAGCAGATCATAGATTTATCAATTTTATTTATATTTTTCATAAAATTTTATTGGCTTTTCAACAGACCACACATACAACAAGTATCAATACAAACTTAAAAATGGGGTAAGTCCAATTACAGAAAACGCAAATTATACAAAAAACATGATTATATAAATTAAACAAACCCACTTGAAACGAAAACGAAAAAAAAAATGGTCACAGTAAGGAAAAAAGGGAAAACGGAAGGGGAAGGGGTATGCGGGGCAAGAAGAAAATCGCTCGCATCCATTAGAATCACTAGCGTCTGGCTCTAGAAAAATTTAGGGACGGAAATCGCATGCGCACAAAAATGACAGATAGTGTGATCGGTTGAAACAGATGAATCTAGGGAAAATTATATGGGATGCAATAAAATACGACAGCGAAATAATAATATGATGTGTATATAAATCCCATTCCCCTCAATTTTTTGTTAGGTTCAGTTAGTCTTTAATAATTATAGCGACTCGCGTGAGCGAGTTGCTTTATAAATTAAATGGAAATTGGTCGCAGAAAAAATGCTATCAACATCTTTGCCATTTGAGGTTCGGAATAAGTTTATAATGTATTCGTATTTGATCACGTTTTTAAAAAAAATATATTCACAACATAATATTTACGTGGTTTTAAGATCCCTACTATTTTTAATATGGATTATTTATTATTTATTCAGTTAAATATTAGTGCGCACGCGTATTTCTGACTTCCGCGTCTTGACCTGTCTGACGGCAGACGCTAGTTTAGCATCTCACTGTCGGATTACCAGTATCGGTATCAAACCAGGGGCCTGAGCCAAGTTTAAAACACTTAACGATATCGCCAAACACTATTTTTTTTGTATGGGATTTGACGTTTGTTGTAGCATTTTTTTCTACAATAACAAACAACAAACGTCAAATCCCATGCAAAAAAAATAGCGTTTGGCGATATCGTTAAGCGTTTTTGATTTGACTCAGGGGCCTGCCCCCCTAGACAACATGCCATTAAAGCTAAGCGTTATATCGCTAAGCGATAGAAATGTATGAAATTTGTGGCTGTCACGTGTTGTCATAGCGACCAATTTCATACATTTACTATCGCTTAGCGATATAACGCTTAGCTTAAATGACACGTTGTCTAGGCCCCCAGATCTATTAATCGAAATTGAGAGTTGAAATATATAATATATGTATAGGTATCTAAACCCTGAAATGTGAAATTATAGGTAATCCTCACACGATGGTCGAACAATTTTTTTCTGCCGTAGTTCATATGAATTACTGTAATCATGTAATATCAAAAGAGGGAAACGAAAAAAATGATCTTATTGACCATCCTTAGAGTGATGTTTTCTATATTCGTTGAATTTAAGTGAACCAATAACTAGACTTTATAGATCGCACACTTAATTTTCAGTGTACGTTAAACTTATAAATATACTGTGTATTGTTAAATCTTAAAATATTAGCATGGATATTGTGATGGGCTCCACCCTAACCTTAACTAAATATCGTCCTAAACTATTTTCTGTGGATCCATAACCTCCTAAACTAGCTAGCTAAACTACCTATTAAAATCTAACGTCTATTTCCTAGTACTATAGCTAATTTCCCTAACTAGTTTATCCTCTACCTGTAAGGTAAATCTAGAATTTATTACATCTATTTGAATATTCTTTATTGAATGATTCTATCGTGAAAGAACATCGTATTCTTCTATCTTATTTCGCTAATTTTATATGTTTTTCAACGGATTTTGGCCAATGATCGTCTAGTAATTATTGTTATTATTCACGTTAAAAAAGGACCCTCTACGTTGTGTTTTATTTACGAGTTATAAACAGACGAATATTTATAATAAAATTTATATATATTATATTAATAATTAATAAATTAACAGACTCCACGACTGTTGAAAGATAGTTAATATTTACATACAAAATTATAACTACAGGATTATTAAATTCGTATAATGTAATGATAAAACTTCGATTCTCAACCCAAATTATGTAACTTAATTGTTACTCAATTTGATCGATTTAAGTATATTAATATACCTACAGAATAAATAGGATGACGAAAAATTATCATAAAACAAATTCATTTGATTCTCATAAAAAAACATAAATAAAATTCAATAGAAAACACGATATATGCTTATTAACGCTTTTTTCACACTCATGGAGGTTAGTAAATAACGAAATTCAGTTTTCCTACCTTTTCGTATATCATGCTGTAATGAAAACATATCAAAACAATACCAAAATACATTATATAACAAAAGGCAACATTTATATGCAATCGACGATCTTTCCATGAGTGTGACGTAAATAGTTTTATATCAAATTTTGTTAGATGTCCAATATATCTTTATAATGTTAATTTTCAGGACACGAATTTTCCTTCTACAGTAACAGATTGAAACATGAATATTTTGATTACTTTAGATAAAATGGTTATTTCAAGACACATAGGGTGATACTTTGATTTCCATTAGCGATGTCTAAGTGACATTTTAAGGCTTCTACAAAATGGGCTAATAAAGTTTTGTGTTTTTCACTCGATTTTCATACTTCATCTGACATTTTAAGGTTAGGGAAATTCAGATTTTCAAGAAGATCATGCTAATTTATCATGCTTCATGCAGTTTGAAACGAGCACCTATACCCGCTCGCTTCCATCCTGGTCAACCATTTCAAATTACTTCCAGGTCCGAGTGCATTAACAAGGATTAATTAGACTACCTGTAAAACATGCATTACTATATATTGATATAAATATATATATCTCCAACATACTTCAGCTGCGATAGGGACATTTCGACCCTTTGAAATATCGATAACCCCACAACTCTAGTGTTCATTTATTCATTTATTTATCTATATGACAAATAAACAAATAAATAAACGATATATGAAGTAATTCGAAGAAAGGAACGAATGGTCAGTTGGTTATGTCTTTTGAGACATCAAAGGTAGAAGGACTTGGTAAATTAGATTAGTATTATATTAGATTAGTGAAGTATTTTACCACGATAGTCGATAAATAAAATACTGGTATTAAGGACAGGAAATAATACTTATTAATTTTCTACGAGATAGGATAACTTATCAATTTAACATGCATTTATAGGAAAGGAGTTATTGAGTTTTGTTAGTATTATAATGCTATTAGTAATTTAAATAAAGAAATAATTTATGAATCACTAAATTCTACATGCACACAATTTTTATGGAATTAGGATTATACAAGTTTACTTCATTTCACTCTGTCAGTTATAAAAACACAATACTTCAAATATAAAATTAATAAAATATAGAAAAATTCCAAATAGATTATAATGTTTAAAATAAGATTATGTTTATTCAAATTGTACTTGAAAGAAAATTCAAAATAGTTTAAAAAAGATTATATTTTCCAATTTATATTAAATTTTTCATGTATTCTCATCTTATTACGTCAAAAGAAAATAGTTAAATTGTTAGTAAATAATAAAAAAAAAAGACTCATCGATCTCCAGCGTAATTCTTCTCGTACTGCACTGAATTTAATTTACGGTAGCGAATAAGTTACTGATTATTGTTAATAGAGAATAAAAAGGAAAATATCACTTTACTTCACGATATAAATACACAATTAAATAATATTATTATTTAAAAAAAAAACAAACTCTTTCGCGTGTCGCGAGCAAACGACCGCCCCCCTTCTCCCCCCAAATGCTATCTTAACGAGTGCATTTAACTCCTTTCAAAATAAGACCCCCCTACCCAGCAACTAACTCCCGATTCTCTTTGAAAAATCGACCGTCTCTGTTCGCGGCTAGAGACTCATTAAACTTTTAAAGTAAGATCAGACCGCTCAACCCCATCTCGTAGGTACACTTACCTACTCTCCTATTCCCCAACAACACCAGCAATAAAACATATCCCCACACATATACGCACATATGAATACCTCTCTCAATATGCAGATACCAAATCCGATAAATTACTCAAAAATAGATTATGTGCACCGTAAGAAAACAAATAATTAATCGAATCAAATAAAGTCATCACATTCTCCCCCCTGAAGTTACGTAATTTTATTAGGAAAATTGTGGAACTTCACACAGAAGAAACTAAATAGTCAACCGAAATTCATAAGTAATTCGATGCGTTGTTCTAATCTAAATAATGTATTCGAAGAACTTCAATAGTTATATATTTCTATTATAAAATTAAGATTTTCTCTCCTCCGATTGTTACTCCATTCAACCACCCTGAAAAGTATTGTCGACTAAAATGAACAAACAACACTATTCCTTCTCCCCCCCCGACCTTAACTGTCTTTGTCCCTTTAGCGAATTGGCAAATATTAAACAAATTCAATATAAGAACTCTCCCCTCCAACTATAAGTCCTGATATCCATATCCAAACTTTGAAGTGTATAGATAATAGTGAAGACACTATTTTGAAATTCCACCCTTTGTCTATTTAAAAAAAATATGCGGTCACCCTACCTTCTCAATCGAATAATGTACCATTCGATAAAATATTTTGGTCACCCTACTTCTGTTCCCGCGCGTATAAATATGTCATTACAACACAAGTACATACCATATACCATGTTCCCAACGCACGCCACTTATATATCTTCATATCAACAGAAAAAAAAAATGCAGCGCTATAAAATCTATAACTTATTACTTAGCTCGTAAAAGAATCCAATTAAACAAACAAATATTTATATCACAAGTGCCTAACACATTGAACCACTCGAAGTTTAAAATATTTTTTTTTTTTTTTTAGATAATGCCATGAAATTTATGACCCATGGGGAATTAACACTAAGTTCCCAAATTATCAACATATAATCTTATCAGTAATTTAAAATTTATTTATTAACACAAAACGAATCATATATATAACATGACAATATAAACTAACAGCTTTCAACATTTATATGAACCCCTTACTTAACATATCTCATATTTCCAAAATTCAATTGTTATATAAATCTGTCCAAATATACTACAAACCAAATAAAGTCAATAAATACGTCCAATGTATGGAATGTCAACTTGGTCACTTTGTCACATTCCTCATACAAAATTGACCACATCCCTTTAAAATATAAATCAAATAAATTATTATTTTAAATATAATTCAGTACCCCTAAATAAATTAAGAGGAACTGCAGAACTACTAAATACTACATCATACAATAAAATCAATCAAGGCAGATGAATGTTCCTACATCAACAGTTAAATTAATTTTGATAAATATAAACCCACAATAACTAATCTATTCCCAAACCCTACAGTTTAAGAACCTTTGAAATGAAATATTATCTCTGTGAAATGGTAATTAAAAGTTACGATCGTAAAATTATTTATTTTATTTCTCAAAGGGGACAGAGAAAACATCCACTTATTCAATATATTAGTCAATAATCATTTCAGTATATGTATCTCAACTACGAATCCTCGCTCTAATAACGCTAGAAGAAAAAATGAAATCCTAAATCATACATCGTAAACAGACTTATCTTAATGATGCACGAAGATACACATACCATATTTTTTTTCAGTGAAACGATAAATAAATATCCCTTCAGATGAGGATATTAGACGAGAATGTACGATTGAAAGAAATATCGTAAGTAAGATGAAAAATAAATGTCCTAATGTGATTCGGCCACATAGAAAGAATGAGCGATGACCGTCTGACAAAAAGTATACAAAGCTGATAAAAAAAAGGAATGAAAAGTAGAGGTCGGCCAAGAAAGAGTTGGCACGAACAAACAAATAGGATTTTGAAAAATGGAGATGTTAGAAGTAAGAATAATAGATGAGCGTGTATGAGACGATGCATGGACGTGAACGAAGCGAAGAATGCATGTCAAAAGAGAGGAGTCCGGCGCTCGGCTCTCCCCGCCCACCCCAACCAGAGAAATAACGTGATGGCATGGTATGGTATGGCATATTAATTAACACAATTTATCTAACTACTCCATTAAAATTTTTGATCTACATTCAATATATACATAATTCTGGTAGGTACTCGAAATAACATTAAAGAACTTTATTCTATTATGAACCCAGCTAATATCTCAATCAATAATTGGTCATAAGTAACCGTTACCAAACAATAAATCCATTAATGCAAAATTCACACGCGCAAATGTTTCAAACAAATAAATAAATAAAATAATTCCCGAATCAATTAATCGATTTAATAAAATTTAATTACAATAACATTACGCCAAAACATATTACTTCAAACCACCATTAATATACTCTCAACACTGCACACGAAAACGTAATAACTCCCTGTTCTTACTTAAAAGGTACATAAAGTATCTACCCTTCAAAAATGTCCGCGACCCCAAAAATATAAAAAAAAGAAGTATTCATTGACGCATACTGCAACCAAATACATTCCAATTTATTACATCATAAACTGCGCCTATGCGAACAAACAAAAAAAATGTTATGTCATAAACGAAACAAAATTGATTTGTCACAGTAAAATTTCTTAAATTAATTTTTTAACGACTATAAAATTTAACACAACACCTTTTTCCCACAGAACTGAAACTTTAAGTCGTAAAATATAGTCGTAACTAAATATATACTAACAATGAACAAAGAGAAAAAAAACTACTATTAATTTGAATATTATGTAAAATCAAAGACTCCGATTCATCCAACAGCAAATGCACTCAAAAATGTATTTTATGAGACCACAAAATTTCATTCCCCTTTTAAACACAAAGATATTTTATTATACCAACTGCTTCTAAAACAACGAAGACTGTAAAAAAAAACAAACAATTAAGTGTATCACACCCCTAAATGCGCTTCGAGACAATGACCCCTCTCAGTTACACTTATGTTCAACCAATTTATTTGTTTATGATTCTATACCATTCAAAAGACCAACAAATAACCTATTTATTAAACAAAATATAAACATAGATAACCAATTCTCTTGTCATGTGTTACTTCGAGTGTAAATCTAAACGAAACAAACAACTCACCCTCAAATCTTAAATTACATACTACTTGCCGTATTAAATTACCGTAGTCGGTTTTCCACTAAATCAACGAATCAAAAGAATAATATAATCAACCTATCATCTATTTGTCAGGCTCTAAGTATATACCTATAGTCTATTCTAATACAAAATTTTGTAGGATTACGTGAGAAATATATGAATTTTAATTTAAATAATGTTTTGAAATAAATATTTTCATTATTTTTTTTTTTCAAACAATAAATGAAATGTCCAAAAAAAAACTGAACTAAATAAATAAATGATAACAATTCTGTACGAATTTGAACTGTTTACTATAATATACGTACGAGCTGATATCTCTCTCTTCACTGAATTAACAAAAGAAACCAAAAGTACCATCTTCCCAACAATTATAACATGAATTGTAAAATTACAAAAATATCTCCATTTTTATATAAACAATCGTCAACACCAAGCTAATCTAAAATTAATCCAAATGTATTTGAAATGTAAAATATATAAACATTACCCATTCCACTGGGGAATCGAATCCTAGACACCAGCGTGCAACCAATCGAACTCAACTTATACTTCACCAAAAGTAATTATAAAATACGAATTTCCTATATAATTCTTAAAATAAATAATATACTTATTCCCCACATTTCCTATAATGAATATTTTCACGGCCATCAATTTCAAAATTCCTAATTGATATTTACTATCACTGTAACGAAAAGGAAATTTATGAGAAACCTAAAGAATTGTTCTTATCAACCTTAATATACAAATATAGCCACAATAAGATTAATATTTTTCAACATAACATGTATTTACGAAGACAATAATAAAACAAACAACGATGAACACTTCCCTGCACCACGCGCAAACAATGGTTCTACCTTCCAATGGCAACTTCTTCCAACCAACCATGACCCCCAATCCAGAAAAGCAACATCCGCCCGAGAAACGAATACAAACAAATCTTTCCCTCGCTGGGAATCAAACCCAAAGCGCCCGCACAGAAACCTAACGACTCACTTTTCATAAAAAGAATAAAATTTATAATCCAAACTAGTTCAATACATTTTATTAATAATTATATTCTATAAGCACCTACAATAAACTAATAGGTAGACGAAATTAATTAACTACACATTCTAAAAGTAAATGTCCCAACAATATTCTAAATAGCGTTTACTGATACAATAAACAATCTGTCTTCAAAACTTCATATTGTATCTACATAATATAAACATTTTAAAATGCCTGTATTACAAAGAGGGTTATTAACCTGACATAAAATATTCTTTATTTAATTGAGACGAATAAGATACAAATCCACTCATTTATATTCCTCCACCATCAATATACGACCATTCCTGTTTATTTTATGAATTCACTAAAGTAATTAGGTACCAAACATATTCCCATAAAATATTTCATAATAAGTACTACAGAGCTTCGATGACATGTGTAAACAAACTCTCTTCTCCAAATTCGACCCCAGAATTTAGAATATTAAATATCATGTGAGTCTAGCAAGGATCTTGAATCGGATGACGCCATAAAAAAAAAACAGTTCTTACTAAAACAAAATATATGGACCTTCCCAAAATTAAGTACCTAAATATCTATAGTAATGGAGTAATAAAAAAATTAAAAATATGCATTTATAAGTTAAGCAAATACAATTCATTATAAGACACGTGTCAAATCATTTTCTTTATTTTTTTTCAACAAAACCGGAAATTAATTCTACTCTAATACTTTTATCATCAATTTAATTGAACTACTTATACAATCAACAGTCCAACTAGGGATTATTCCTGATAGTTAACATAATTCTTTTCTATGTCATAAAATCTCAAAACCAATTTATACAAAATTAAGCTTCAATTTTACCAGCAAATCTCCAAAACATCAATGAGACGTCTTGGAAGAAATTATCTTTCACGTTATGACTCTGATCACTAGTCTAAATTTGTTATTCTTAGTATGGTAATATTTATAACACAAATTTAGGTACCAATATTAATATCAAGATAACTCAAACATATTATTTATGATAAATTATTTCCTAATTTTCATCAATGTACATGATTAAATAATTATATTTATCCCTCCCCACAAATGTAATGGTGCGAGACAAACAAACAAAGCCCCAAACTTTTCATTAGGTATAGAGAACCGAACTCCACACTCCTCTATCAAGCATATCAGACAACTTTAGTTCAATAAATAATAATAATAATAATAATAAACACTTCCTTGCACCCTGCGCAAGTGGTGAGTTGGCAACTTCTTCCAACCAACCAGTGTTTCCAGCCCAGAGAAGCAATATTTGCGTGAGAAATGAATTTAAATAAATTTCTCCTCTGCTGGGAACCGAACCCAGGACCATCAATAATGACATCATTATAGTCTCCGCTACTTATTTATTTTATTTATCCATCCATTAATTAACCTATTCAATCATCTATTAAGTGTTTAAAATTAATAAGATTACCGCTCCTAACACTGTTCATTATTAAATAGTTTCAATTTTAAATTAAACTATAGATAATATTTTACTCAATAAAATAACCAAAATCTAATATACAGTGGACACAACCAATTCTACCTGAAACTTATATTTACATGCGCCAATGACTTCGATCTACGAAAATATACGTTCAACTAGATAATTTTCTTTTCTGTCCCCAACTACTTTATATATGTAGATTATAATTTTCCTAGATTAACAATTATACAATCCCTCAAATAAATAATTATTTAATTTACATATTATTTATAGATAAAGACACGAGTAAATAAACGATTCTCTACCTCTTTCTACACTTATGACAAAACAATTCTCCCCCCAGAGATTTCAGCCATTTATCAAACTCTGATAACTTCATACTATTGCGAGTTAGGCAAAGAGGATAGAACACCACACTTTCTCCTAGACGAGAATTTAATGATTCCACCGTAATGGTATGAATGAAACGAATGATTTCGTACCTTCACGAGGCAAGCAAAGAGGAGAGAACACCACACTTTTCCCTATACGAGATTTAAGATCCTGCCGTGATGGTATGAATGAAATGAATGATTTCGCATCTTCACGAGGTAGGCAAAGTGGACACAATACCAAACTTCTCTATTCTTTTCTCTATTCAAGATTCGTGATTCTGCTGTGATGGCATGAATGAAACGAACGATTCCGTCTCCTCGCAAGGTAGACAAAGAGGACATAATACCACACTTTCTCTAGACAACTAATTCTAATGCTTCCGTAGTAATCCCAGTCAATATTTAGGTAATAAATACTGATATTGGTCACGGACACCAAATTATGTGATGGGCTCCACCCTAACCTTAACTAAATATCGTCCTAAACTATTTTCTGTGGATCCATAACCTCCTAAACTAGCTAGCTAAACTACCTATTAAAATCTAACGTCTATTTCCTAGTACTATAGCTAATTTCCCTAACTAGTTTATCCTCTACCTGTAAGGTAAATCTAGAATTTATTACATCTATTTGAATATTCTTTATTGAATGATTCTATCGTGAAAGAACATCGTATTCTTCTATCTTATTTCGCTAATTTTATATGTTTTTCAACGGATTTTGGCCAATGATCGTCTAGTAATTATTGTTATTATTCACGTTAAAAAAGGACCCTCTACGTTGTGTTTTATTTACGAGTTATAAACAGACGAATATTTATAATAAAATTTATATATATTATATTAATAATTAATAAATTAACAGACTCCACGACTGTTGAAAGATAGTTAATATTTACATACAAAATTATAACTACAGGATTATTAAATTCGTATAATGTAATGATAAAACTTCGATTCTCAACCCAAATTATGTAACTTAATTGTTACTCAATTTGATCGATATAAGTATATTAATATACCTACAGAATAAATAGGATGACGAAAAATTATCATAAAACAAATTCATTTGATTCTCATAAAAAAACATAAATAAAATTCAATAGAAAACACGATATATGCTTATTAACGCTTTTTTCACACTCATGGAGGTTAGTAAATAACGAAATTCAGTTTTCCTACCTTTTCGTATATCCTGCTGTAATGAAAACATATCAAAACAATACCAAAATACATTATATAACAAAAGGCAACATTTATATGCAATCGACGATCTTTCCATGAGTGTGACGTAAATAGTTTTATATCAAATTTTGTTAGATGTCCAATATATCTTTATAATGTTAATTTTCAGGACACGAATTTTCCTTCTACAGTAACAGATTGAAACATGAATATTTTGATTACTTTAGATAAAATGGTTATTTCAAGACACATAGGGTGATACTTTGATTTCCATTAGCGATGTCTAAGTGACATTTTAAGGCTTCTACAAAATGGGCTAATAAAGTTTTGTGTTTTTCACTCGATTTTCATACTTCATCTGACATTTTAAGGTTAGGGAAATTCAGATTTTCAAGAAGATCATGCTAATTTATCATGCTTCATGCAGTTTGAAACGAGCACCTATACCCGCTCGCTTCCATCCTGGTCAACCATTTCAAATTACTTCCAGGTCCGAGTGCATTAACAAGGATTAATTAGACTACCTGTAAAACATGCATTACTATATATTGATATAAATATATATATCTCCAACATACTTCAGCTGCGATAGGGACATTTCGACCCTTTGAAATATCGATAACCCCACAACTCTAGTGTTCATTTATTCATTTATTTATCTATATGACAAATAAACAAATAAATAAACGATATATGAAGTAATTCGAAGAAAGGAACCAATGGTCAGTTGGTTATGTCTTTTGAGACATCAAAGGTAGAAGGACTTGGTAAATTAGATTAGTATTATATTAGATTAGTGAAGTATTTTACCACGATAGTCGATAAATAAAATACTGGTATTAAGGACAGGAAATAATACTTATTAATTTTCTACGAGATAGGATAACTTATCAATTTAACATGCATTTATAGGAAAGGAGTTATTGAGTTTTGTTAGTATTATAATGCTATTAGTAATTTAAATAAAGAAATAATTTATGAATCACTAAATTCTACATGCACACAATTTTTATGGAATTAGGATTATACAAGTTTACTTCATTTCACTCTGTCAGTTATAAAAACACAATACTTCAAATATAAAATTAATAAAATATAGAAAAATTCCAAATAGATTATAATGTTTAAAATAAGATTATGTTTATTCAAATTGTACTTGAAAGAAAATTCAAAATAGTTTAAAAAAGATTATATTTTCCAATTTATATTAAATTTTTCATGTATTCTCATCTTATTACGTCAAAAGAAAATAGTTAAATTGTTAGTAAATAATAAAAAAAAAAGACTCATCGATCTCCAGCGTAATTCTTCTCGTACTGCACTGAATTTAATTTACGGTAGCGAATAAGTTACTGATTATTGTTAATAGAGAATAAAAAGGAAAATATCACTTTACTTCACGATATAAATACACAATTAAATAATATTATTATTTAAAAAAAAAACAAACTCTTTCGCGTGTCGCGAGCAAACGACCGCCCCCCTTCTCCCCCCAAATGCTATCTTAACGAGTGCATTTAACTCCTTTCAAAATAAGACCCCCCTACCCAGCAACTAACTCCCGATTCTCTTTGAAAAATCGACCGTCTCTGTTCGCGGCTAGAGACTCATTAAACTTTTAAAGTAAGATCAGACCGCTCAACCCCATCTCGTAGGTACACTTACCTACTCTCCTATTCCCCAACAACACCAGCAATAAAACATATCCCCACACATATACGCACATATGAATACCTCTCTCAATATGCAGATACCAAAGCCGATAAATTACTCAAAAATAGATTATGTGCACCGTAAGAAAACAAATAATTAATCGAATCAAATAAAGTCATCACAATATCTTATGGTATTCATGTTTAATCTTTCGCGAGGTATAAATTTCACTTAGAAATAGGTATATGACATTACTCTCAGTTAATGT
This sequence comes from Molanna angustata, assembly GCA_963576475.1. Classification (NCBI taxonomy): domain Eukaryota; kingdom Metazoa; phylum Arthropoda; class Insecta; order Trichoptera; family Molannidae; genus Molanna; species Molanna angustata. Next base: position 3,651,274 of record OY754964.1, on the reverse strand, counting down.
TATGAAAAGTATGTATGGTAAAGTATAAAGGTTTATTTATGTTATTACCTCAGATAATATGTGCCCTTTTCATCTGACCATTTACTCAAATGGATTACTTTTGAACAAAACGTGGGTTGTAAAAATTCCAATAAAGACCAGACCTTAAACCGTAAGACGGAATATAAATGGAGAAACAAAGGTTGGTACATACCTACTGTACCTATAAAGAAATTATATTAAATTAACTTTCATTTTGTCTGTATACACTTTAAGAAACGAAACACCGAGCAATTTTGAAATAAAATTAGAATACATTTCATCTTGATTATACTCTAGCCGAAGATAATCTTTTCGAAATTATTTTTTTAAGAAAAAAATGAATCTGGAATTTTCCAGATGTATACTTATGTACGTACACGAAATTTCGTGGACATTAAAAAAGGTAATATAAATGAGTGTTGATGACGCGGATATGAAATTATGTATAATGTAGACTGTATTTTTTGCATGGGTGATTTGTTGCAAACACTGCCAGGCAGAAGGAAAATATATTTATTTATTTTAATTTACAAAGGACAGCACACAGAACATGCATACAATTATTGAAAGTAAATAAGTAAAAATACAAATATAACATGTACCTCTTACGTACTACATATACCTAGTACATAATATTTCAAAAGATTACAAAGTGTGAATTAATGTGGTTGCGCGCATGAGAGAATAGTAACAGTATGTATGTGTGTGTGTGTTTGTATTATGGGTTTATACATACGGCATCGAACCCGTATAAACCCAATCCACGTTTTGTTCTACTTAAATGCACAAATTCTAAATAGATATGATGTAAGGATTTTAAATATAAAATAAAAGAAATGAATAAACTTACAGTTTTTAATTCCCAACAATTACAAATTAAAATAATACTTTAAATCAAATATATAGATCGATGATCGGCGGTAAAAAGTACTGCAGCGTGGTCCGTACAAAACGACTCGGCGTAGAGGGGTCTCCAACACGAATGTTCTATCGGTTGGCGCAGGTCGACAGCTCGAACGGGTGATCTGCGCCTGCGCAAATGCGATGCGCATAACGGCTGCGCAGTCGCTGGCTGTGGTCCTTTGAGGCACCACATGTGTGTGAAAGAGATATCTAGAAAGAGTGTGTGCGATTATTCCTGTACAATTTACAATTTTACAATTTTATTGGAAAATGTAGCGAGTGTAGGGGAGCGGTAAAATTACGGAAGAGAAGGACACGGTATAGAAGGAAACTAATTTATGGGTGTGGGGAAAAAATTATAGCATTTCGTGAAATGATTTTGCTAAAATATTATTTATATAAATATTTTACTAATAATTCTTCAACTTCATTTTATGAAAACTATATGCCTTTTAATCAATTTGAAAAAATAATCAATTTTATGTTTTCTGAGATTGGCGTCACTTTCTGGCTGTCACTGAAATATTAAAAAAAAAATTGGGAAGTATTGATCAGATATCCTTCAAAATATTCTAAGCGAGTATCAGATTTATAAACTATCGAATGAGTAATTTTGTCTAAAATCGATAAAATAGAATAAACACCCCGTATATATAACATAGTACACAGCACACACAACATAATATATTGTGATTAAACTTTCAGAATACATTTGCAGCATGATTCAAGTTGATAATCTGTAATAAAAAAATTATATTTTATTATTTAATGACATTTTTAAGATAACATAATAAAGTCAACCATCGAAACCCTCAGGGTTAAACTGAGGTTGACGAGTTCAGTATTTGGTAGTTGAATATACATTATACGATGCACGTTCCAACCTACATACATACGTCAGCCGAGCAACTCTAAGAGCATGCTCTTAGAGCACATAGCTGTCGTCATCGGGCCTCATCATGTAAATATTTTGGGCATGTAGTGTATATATTCAAGATATAATCATTCATATTATTTAGTATTTTTGACAGGAGATATTCCCATGTTTATATGCCATATGCATTATTGTACACAGGTAAAATATATTTCTTTAAGTATTTTAACAGTCGAAGGTTTTTTTCTACGTTAGTTAACTTTTACAAAATAAGAACCCTGAGAACTATAGACCCTATTCATTATTCTGATACACACTTTTTACTATATATTATGATTTTTAAAAGTTTTAATTGTATGTAGGTTAGAGATATTTGCTAAATATGTAACTGCGAATTTATAACTCCCACTTTATCCCATTGGTGTTGTGAGGAGTCAAAATATTTAAAACAATCTACTTAATCCTTTCAAAAGAATAATTTCTTCTCCAACATGTGAGTACTTACATCATATCCTACGTACATTTTGTCCTGCTAGCACTTCTATTTATCTGAATCCCGACATTTCAAACTATTTATTGCAAGCCTAGTTAGCAGAATAAAACTATTTATTTGTTGATGACAATGACCTGAGCCAAAAGAAAAATGATTTTACGTGTAAAAATGCATTCAATGGTTTCTTGTCATTGATCTTCTTTTAAATATCACCAAGGCCAAAATCTTACATCTCGTTGAAACAAACTTTCTTGGTCCAAATATATTTCAACTCTCTTTACTGTTCCTTCATTAATTTTCAAAATGTTTATCGTGCATCCTTCATAAACCATATTCACGCATTCAAATAACTTCCATGCTTTGTTATTTATTTAAGAATGCTTTCGGTCTCATACTTTTACCTGATTACGTTCATTAATCTTCATAGTGGTCAGTCTTAAATAAAGCTAATGTAAGATCCTTTGTTTTCTTTTGATGGATGGAGACCCAAATCAACTGGAAGAAGGTGGGTATGTTGGACTATTGAAAATCAAACTTATTGAACGCCTCGGAGTTATGTGTGGTTCCTTTAAAACCTTGAAAAGAATCAGAATACGGGCACAAAAGGTAGATTTAACAACAAAATTTCCCAGAATGTTGGATAATACAACACAATGGTAGAAGTTTACTGTTAATGAAAACGTATTAGGTGATTCAATGTAGGTATAATAAATTTCGTTATTTTGAACGTTACCTATAGGAATTCTGCTGACTTTCTTTAAAAGCGAAAATATGATTATAAATATAAGAATAAGGATTGAAATAACACTTTGTGGGGATTTAAGCGTGAATAGCTGAATAAGCTAAATCTCTTTAATGAATATTACACGAAGTATTTGAAAGCGAAAGTTTATATAACAATTTTTAATACTAGTTGCATGTAACACATGAGATCCAACTGTGGATGGTAAGAGTAGGTATATAACTAAATGGTGTGTATGCATGTATGAAGATTAAAGATCAAACTATTTAGAGTTCCCGTAGATATTTTGTTTAATACAAATTATATGAATCGATGTCGTCACTAAATTCAATTTTAACAAAAAATCATGAAAAATAGGTTGAGATGAACGACTATAATGTATCTAAGTAGGTACTTTTCAAAGAAAATTAAATGGTATAGTTGGAGTGTTTCGGCATTGTTCGATAATATTTTAAAAATAATTGAAAATATAGGCAATTAAGCTCATAAATTTGTCAAAGCAAATATGTTTTTCTTATCGAAAAATGTTTGAGAAACTAAGGAATTTTTTTGAATAAAAAATTTGAGAATTTGTATTTGTCTATATTTATACCAATTTTCAGAGATCGAGTATTTGTAGCTTTTTAGATAAATGGAAATACGAAATAACAATAAATTCAAATGCCGATAACCCCTGACTGGAACAAATATTCTAAATTCTGAGTATAAAGTTTTGCAAATCTAAAATTTTATATAATTTCTGAAACACATTGAATGTTCTACTCCGAATTCTGAGTTCACCCATATTATAATATATTTGCTGCGAAGCCTGTAAGTTGGTATTTTTTTACTTCAAAGTTGAATAACCATGAAAAATGAAGACCTAAAAAATCTCGCGAATATCGGCTTCTATGTCGATCTGTCAATAGAAATAAATTCTCTTGAACAAATCGACAGTTGGACAACGTAAAAGTGAAAGCTTATAAATGTTGAAATACAGACTCAAATATTTACGTAGGTATTCTAATAATTATTGAGAGTATTTCTTTATTAAACCGGAGAAAAATGTCTACGTACTTATCAGCTCAAATTGGAAAATTACGATAACATGAGAATACCACTACATCCTTTATTTAGTTGCTTCATTCTACAAAAATTGATTTCAAAAGCACAATGCGAATCATGAAATCCGTAGATATAGGTACATTTTTTTACAAAATAAAAATAAATGTGTAGCAATATCGGTTGAAACCATTAAAAAGGATTCTTTTCATCGTTGAGATTCAACAATTCAAAAAAATTAACGAATGGAAATTGAAAAGAATGTTAAGCAAAACTCAAGATACAAAAAATAATTTCAAACCGTCTATTTTTTATAACGACATTATTTGAAATTATGTACAGATTAAACTAAACGAGTGGATTTTGGCCAACACTAGACTCTTCATGACGTAGACTTCATATATTATATCAGTCACCACGTATCTGGACACTAATGTTAATTATTTTATAATACTAGGCCATTATTATAAAGAGTGCGAACAAATCGCAAATACATAACGCTCAATTATCGAATATGGTAGTATTCACTGGAGTGGCGCCTCCCAATACCTATTTAATACCTACGTCTGATTGACGGCTTTTCATTGACTGATGGATTACAATCACTATACCACAGAAGCAAGGTCGTTATTGAAAGTTTATTCTATAGATACTACCACGGGAGACGCTCAGAAGAACTTGCATCCCTGGTCCATCTTCCATCCATTCACAATAGAGTCACTCGTTTTACTCAATCTCAACACCCGTTCACAATAAACCTTCAACATATACAAACCAGTCGCTTCTCACACTCTTTTATTAACACAGCAGCCCGGCTGTGGAACGATCTTCCGAATTCTGTGTTTCCACCTTATTCTTTTCGGGTCTTTTTAAAACCCGAATCAATATTTTTCTGAGCAGATTGCAAACCCTCGCCATCGCTACGTAGTGAGCTTTTTCAAAAAATACATCAAACCTTAAATGTGCCGGATAAAAGATCCAGAGTGAGACCAAAGCGCAGATGGAATAAAGTGGTGAGGTAGGATAAGTTTGGTAACGAAGTAACCCCAGAAAATACGCATAACCGAGGACATTGGAAGCGTAAAATGCAGAAAGCAGATCCCCATCATGTAGAACAATTACTGAGGAAAAGATGAAGACAGTAAATTTCACATTTTATCGTATTTGTCGAATAAAAGTATTTAACTGTCAAAGTATGGATTTTTTGTCCTTTCAAGGTCAAGTAATTTCGAATGACGGAGATCTTAACGCAAACTGAAAAAATGTCTAAAATCTGAATATAATATGCAAAATGGTGTGAACATAAATCTCGTCATTATGAAAAATGTCGTCCATTGTAGAAAGGAGGGTAGGTACGCTGAAAAGCTTTCGTAGCATCCTGACCACGAAATGAATATAAAAATATTTTCACACCGCATTTATTTCACGTTTGACGTGAAATTTAATGAAAATTTCCACACAAGAATGAAAAGGGTTCATATTGTACAGTGTACAGGTATTAAATGTGTTGTAGAACTTTAAACCTTAAAATTTCATCAAAATATGATTAAGAGATTTCTGGAGTCAACAAAGTCAACTTAACATTATTATGTCCTTTTTTTATCTTATGTATCGGTTGTGTCCAACACAAAAATCTTTCCAGCACTTATATTCAATAACATTCTTAACCATTTACCATGATCCAACATTCTGATTTTTCAATACACACTTGCCTCCAATAACCTTTTATAAAAATAACAAATGGGATATGGCCAAGACTAAAGTCTTTCCAATTCTTATATGAAATTTCATTTTAAAGCATATCCCATAGTCCTATCTTTCAATTTTTTTTATATATACTTGCTTCCAATGAAAGTATTTAGAAAAACAAATTACTCGTGGCCAACACTAAACTTATTCCAACGTTTATATTAAATTACATTTTAACTATTTCTCATATTCCGATCTTGTTTACATTTTGTGTACATACTTGCTTTCGATAACGATTTATAAAAACAAGCTGGTTGCTTGTTTTTATTATATTCTTTCCAATGCAATTATTAAATTCAATTAAATTTTACAATTATTTGCTTCCGATGGAAATTTATAAAAATAATTAGTTGTAGCCAACAGTAAACTTACTCATCCCAACGCTTATATTCAATCACATTTTCAATCATTCCGTATAGTCCAATTATTCCGATTTTTTATACGGCCTTCTTCCCTATGATAGTACCTACATAAACGAGTGGGTTGTGGCCAACGCTAAACTCCCCACTAACAAATCATCCTATAAAGTATTCAAATTTTGTATGGAAAATTTTCATCAAATGACTTTGTTAAATTATTTTTTATTTAAATATTTTATTATGAAAAATTGATAACTCTTAATGCCATTTTATGAAGGAGATGTGCCTTTTTACCAATTTGAGAATAAAAAATTCAGTTTGGGGCTACTTTTAAATATTTGATAGTTAAAAAAATTGAGAAGCACTATTCAGATATCCTTCAAAATATAATGGGGTCTAATTTTCTAAATTTGAATAGAATCGTACTTTAGTCTATAATCGATAAAGTAAAAATGAACACGACGTACATAGCACACACACACACAGATACATTGTGATGAAACTTTCAGAATACAATCTAGCATGATACTAGTTGATAATCTGCAATAAAAAAATACCCTTAAAATTGCGAAATCATAGCACACACACACACACAGATACATTGTGATGAAACTTTCAGAATACAATCTCAGCATGATACTAGTTGATAATCTGCAATAAAAAAAAATACCCTTAAAAATTGCGAAATCATAACTCCCCACTATATCCCCTTGGGTTCGTGAGGAGTAAAAATGGGTTATGACCCAATCAATCAAATTCAAACCAATGTCTGTTATATGAGACTGCAAGGACAGGAAGGACTGAAGGGAAAGGACGGAAGGCAAGAAACGAGACGAGAAGAAACGAGAAGGAACGAGAGGATCTGTAAGAACGGAGGGGTCTGATTTTTTGAAAACTTACTTGTGTTTGTTAATTTTTTAAATTTTATGGGATATTTTTTACTCATTCTGAATTATAACAAAAACGACAAAAAATACAAAAACGATTTTCTTGATGAGTAATGGTTCACATTTACCTTTCCGAGCAACGCCCGATATTTTTTTTTATCTATCGAAATTCGTTGTTGATTGCAATTTTTTGTATCGTGCTTTTTTAACAATTTTATTGCTGGCGAAGATGTTTTAATGGTAGTTTTAAAGGAGCACCAGAGATTAGTTCTCGTCAAAAGACACACTCGCAAAATTTAAGCTGTTCAAAGTGTTTTTTTTTTTTGAGTCGTATTTATTTTAACTATTATACTTTGACAATTTTATTCACTTGCCTAAATAAATTTTCCTTATAATAAAACCACATTTTTTTATTCTTTAAAATTAATGACAAACATAATATTCTTGAACTCGATAATATTTGTTTTATTTAATCACTGTGCCGAGATTGCGAATCTAGAGAGAAATGACCGAATACAGTTACCAAAATACGGAGCGGATGTTGGTGCAAAAATCAAGAACTGATTTTTTGTAAACAATATTAAACAAAAATTGTTTTGAAATGTAAAGCATTGTTGACTCTCTCGTTTTCTAATTATTCGACAACGAATCGAATGAAGTTTTAGATTTGGTTTGTTTGTGAAATTTTCCAACGGTAGTAAAAACTCATGACCTGTGAAACCATTTCTTACCAAAGTACCAAAAGTCCCATATCAAAGAAGTTTTCTTGAGAATTCAAAGTAAGATTTCGCCTTAAGCAACGTACACTCAAGTCAACGTTCCTACGTTGTTAGTAAAGTTCTATACCTACTTCATCAGCGTATAAGTTCATAGAACTTAATTTAACTAAACAATTGGATTAGGTAGGTACTTAATTTTATTTATTCGAGCCGTTCCCAAAAATTAGAGAAACAATGAATATGCAGTAAGAATGCTTATTGTATGTACAAAATAAACATCGATCTTACTTATTATATTTCGTTAATAGTATAGGGATGTGAATGCTACTGGGAGTGTTTATTTTATTAGGAATATAATATATCAGAAGGTTGCGATTTAATGTGCGTGTTTAAATTACTTCCCAATAACATACCTACACCTCTATATAAGATATTGCAATTTGATAATCAGTTAATTAGGTGAAATAGAAATAGTAATTGAGTGATAAAGGGTTTCATATAAAAAGCGGACTAACTTGATTTACATATTATATTTTCTATTTAAATAATTTACAATAATATTAATATACTGACACATTTATATATGCAATTTCACACATCATTTACACAATATCTCACCATAATATGCAACCATTCCTAACTTATCTTAATATACTACAATAACTTCAGCGACAACCTGTAATTGGCTTTATTATTAATCAAATCATATTTTTTTATATAATTTATTATATGCTGTATGTTGTAAAATATAACGCTTGACAAATTTACAGATGTTCGCGATGTTTGGGTCGATATTAACCGTCTTACTTATAAACGTATACTATCTAAAGTACCTGATAATAGAACGTGATTAACGAAAAAGTTTACTTATAAACCGTGACTATCTTTACTACACCTTTATTTCATAGACGTCAAGTTAGGATAGGTCGAGGGGTTGTTTAACGCCTGACTAACGCGTCGTACCAAATATTTCAAAATGGAGGATCTTTCACATATTTGAGATTGACAGAAAAAAATAATCCTTATAACGTTTTTCCTTGTTATTCTTCATCGCAATCGTCTTTAATTTGACTCAACACGGCACAAGGCGGTGTTTGTTTTCATTTTTCGATGTCAGCTATCCAAAATTACATGCGTTTTTCTATTTTTTGACATCTGTGAAGCCAATGCGGCCATATTAAAAAAATAAATGAGGGTGTTCGTAAACAATTCGGTGAACTAGTTAGTCATATCTTAGTATACGTTTATAAGTAAGATTTTTTAATACCGATCTTAACTATTTTACTCCTTTTTATCTAGTTGCGCGTTAAGTAAGCTATTAACGAAATCTAATAAGTAAGACCGTAATTTTACAATTATTACTAAAGAAATGACACTGTAGTCGTCTCGTCGGTTGATGGGCGAAAGGCAATCGGCGTTGCATATTCGGTTCAGGAACTGATGTCCTTCGGCCATCTTCGTCAATTCGAATGGGAAGCGAGACCATCCGACAAATGACATAGGTGTATGATGTCGCCACAATATCTTACTAAACGCGCAAGTAGATAAGCACGACTCAACTAATTAACATCGGTATTAAAAAGTCTTACTTATAAACCTATACTAAGATATGACTAACTAATTCACCGAATTGTTTACGAACACCCCCATTTATTTTTTTCATATGGCCACATTGGCTTCACAGATTTCAAAAAAAAAAGATAAATGCATGTACCTAATCTTAGGATTACTGACATCAAAAATGAAAACAAACAACGCGTTGTGCCGTATTGAGTCAATTTAAACACGATTGCGACGAAGAATAACAAGGAAAAACGTTATAAGTATTTAATTTTTCTGTCAATCTCAAATGTGCGTCGGATCATATGTGAAAGATCCGCCATTTTAAAAAATTTAGTATGACGAATTGGTCAAGCGTTAAACAACCTCTCTATCTGTCCAAACTTGATGCCTATGAAATAAAGGTGTAATAAAGATAGTCACGGTTTTTCAATAATGTTTTCGTTAATCGCGCTCTATTACCAGGTACTTTAATTAAGGTTTATAATTAAGACGGAAAATATATAATTATTACTTTATTCAAAACAAAATAATTAATGTAGGTATAATTATCTTAATATATGAAAATCGCGTGTCACGATGATCGTCCACGCTAATCTCCGAAACCGCCCATTCGATTTCAATGAAATTATGTAAATGAAATTAAATATAAAATTTAATTTTTATTAAATTTAAATTTAAAATTTAAATTAAACTTTGATTAAAATGATAATGTAAATAAGGTTCGATTTCATACGATTTCAATGAAATTATGTAAATTAAGTTTTTGATCCGATAGGTGGGCGCTATTTTCGATGTATAAAAAAATATTTTAATTTATTCAACAATTTTTTTTTATTCTCGTCCAAAAATATGTATAACCTCAAATTTTAACTTCCCTACACTCACCCCAAAAAAATATAGGAAAAAGAGTCGCAATTCATTTTTAAGTTGTGTAAGTTTTCAGTAGATGGCGTTATGATCAAATCTATTGACGCCTGTATTACGCATCTAGAGAACGTACCACACTCAAATGTACGAAGAAAATTGGGTAAATACTTATGTAAATTGAGGTCTACATAGAAAGTGGTCTGTGGCAGAACAGCGTCTGTCAAGGCATGCTAGTGTTACTTTAAAAAAAACGAATTTTCAAAATCAAGTTCAGTCAAAAAAAAATATCGGGCATTAATAAATATTTGAAAGGAAACCTTTTTTCAAAGTCAAGAATGAATATTCTATACAACATGTCCAAGACAAAAATGCGCCTGGCGCACTTAATTATCTTGAGAATTTTTTTCTTATACTTTCATTATTTGTCCCCCAAAATTAATTTGTGTCATGCACACTTATTGTACTTATTATTTGATCTTTTGGGGATATATGTTTATTGGTTATTTGAAGTAATTTCCAGAAGGTTTAGATTATATTTTATGTGCGTGTACTAAAAATGTACTATCTAATAATGAAATTGAATTGATATTATACAAATAAAAAATTATTAATATCATCCATTTGCATATATTATATTTTGAACAATATTACAATTAAGCCAGTAAATAAATTTCTACAGCTGTTCGCGATAATCATGTAACGATATTTTCGACTTGGGCTGTTGATGCATGAATGAATGCTTCAGTCATTTACGAGCAAAAATGCGGTCATCAATCGTTGATTTTCGGTTAACTTCGGAAACGGTCGGTGCACATCGCAGACAATTAGGAGTGCAGCTACAAGCCAATGATGTAATCAGCAATGCCAAACATTGAATAACGTTGTTAGGAATCAGCATTTTGATATACCGATTTTGATATATATATATATATATATATATATATATATATATATATATATATATATATATATATATATATATATATATATATATATATATATATATATATATATATATATATATATATATATATATATATATATATATATATATATATATATATATATATATATATATATATATATATATATATATATATATATATATATATATATATATATATATATATATATATATATATATATATATATATATATATATATATATATATATATATATATATATATATATATATATATATATATATATATATATATGTTATAATATTTTTATCTCGGTTTTCCCGTGTCAGTAGGTCTTGACTAAGACCAATTGTCTTCCGACGTTTCGCCTGAATATCACCAGGCATTTTCAAGGACTTAACGAAAAGCACGCGCGCGACACACGTCTACTCACACTGAAAGCTCACCGTCAAGTGACTCGTAGCGTACAAGATGGCCGCTTATGTCAAATATTGTTAGCGCGACGTGATTGGCTCCTTGTGACACGCCCACCTGCTGTCGTGTTCGTTGGTAATAATATTTTATCATTATTTTTGTGTTGTGATTTATTGTTAATTTTAGTTGTGACATTAATATTATTATTGTTGTGTTTTGGGGTTATTTTCGCTATGGTATTATTAATATTATTATTGTATTGTTTGTCATATAAAATGTTCTTCCAGGTACTAGGCAAACGAACTCCGTCGTCCCGATTGTTCATTATATCCCTTCTCTTATATATTTCTATAGCTTCCCTGTAAATTCTGAGAGGTTCACTGTTTAAACTTGCTATTATTTTTGAATGGTCAAAATCTATTGTATGTCCTTCTGTGAGCGAGTGTTGTACAAGTGAGGATGTAAGTTTTTTGTTTCTCATGTCGACTCTGTGCTCCGCTATTCGTGCTTCAACTTTTCGATTGGTTCTTCCTACATAAGTCTTATTGCGTGTCACAAGGAGCCAATCACGTCGCGCTAACAATATTTGACATAAGCGGCCATCTTGTACGCTACGAGTCACTTGACGGTGAGCTTTCAGTGTGAGTAGACGTGTGTCGCGCGCGTGCTTTTCGTTAAGTCCTTGAAAATGCCTGGTGATATTCAGGCGAAACGTCGGAAGACAAATGGTCTTAGTCAAGACCTACTGACACGGGAAAACCGAGATAAAAATATTATAACATATTTCACCCGTGAAAACATCAAATATAACATATATATATATATATATATATATATATATATATATATATATATATATATATATATATATATATATATATATATATATATATATATATATATATATATATATATATATATATATATATATATATATATATATATATATATATATATATATATATATATATATATATATATATATATATATATATATATATATATATATATATATATATATATATATATATATATATATATATATATATATATATATATATATATATATATATATATATATATATATATATATATATATATATATATATATATATATATATATATATATATATATATATATATATATATATATATATATATATATATATATTGTATTATGTAATTACAAATCACCATTGTAATTTCCCGGTTTCTTTGTTGAAATATTTCGGACAATTTGATGTTCTTTTGATAACGATGAAACTACAAAAGAGTTATTTATTAATAATAAAACAATCATCTTTCTTAACATTAAGATGAAGGAAACTTCCTGCAAATATTATTTCTTCACAATATCATTGACCAGCATAATAATCATTAAGACCAAGTCTATAGGAAGGACAACTTACAAAACTTTGCTCAATAGCAATAACAACCTACAACTACAAAATTATGCTTCCCTAGTCACTTTATATCTAGCTGGTACTGTTTGTACGTATGTATGATTGCAAAATATACATTTTTGATCGGTAATAAAATATTTTACAATAAAGGTCGTTCGCAAAAAATCGAATCTGTGTAGAAATACTTTTTAAATCTTAGATATTTGATAGATTTAAAATGGAAACCACTCTGTCAAACAAAAATCTTTAGAATCACTGCTTAAATCATGATATATTTACTTGTACAAATCTTACTGGAGTACAAATATTGAGTTGGTTAGTAGGATATAAATGTATTCAAGTGTGTATTTTCCTATAATGAAAATAATTAGTTATTTTTATTATTTATTTAAGATTTTCTTTGTGGTGAAAATATGATAAACCTTATTGTATTAAATCAACAATATACCTACTTAGTGAAACACGATGAAATGTTGTCTAAATAGAAATGAAATAAGGATAATTTCAATGTTTTTTTTCATTAACACGCTGAAAGTTCATAATTATAAAGTAAATATTAAATTTATTTATAAAAATAAATTTAATATTTACTTTGAAATAAGGATTATTTAACATGAAAATGATGAATCATCTAGCGCTAATGACGGTCTACAAGGGCTATCTGGTGTCAAAAGCCTTAATCGTATCGAAACATGCATGAAAAATAATGATGCGATGTTTAGTGGAAAAGACCATAACTATTCCAAATTATGCTCGAAGTTACATACATACATACCATCACGCCATGTCCCTTGCGGGGTAGGCAGAGAGAACAGAACGCCACATTTTTCTATCCTGGCACGCATCACTCGCTTTGTCCACATTCATGCATCGTCTCATACATGCTCGTCTATTGCTCACACTTCTAACATTTCCGTCTTTCAAAATTTTGTTCACATGGTCGTGCCATCCCTTTCTTGGGCGTCCCCAACCTCTCACTCCATTCCTTTCCGCTCTGTATATTTTCTTCATCAGGCGCTCCTCATTCATTCTCCCCATGTGACCAAACCATCTCAATGTGTCCACTTTCATTCTAGTAATGACATCTTTCTTCATGTTCCTAGAAGTTATGCGTAAAATATTGGTCGTTTAGACATACCTGCATATTTTTGTCAATTTAAGGCTTTAATAGGAATTTTCTTCCTCTTTTCGTATTAGGTTTTTCTCAGAATGTGTGTCCCTCCCGCAAGCTCTCTTGTGATGACGAGCTCCAGCTATCTCACTGAGGTATTCTACCTAGTGGCAAAATAAATTCGTTGCGAGACAATTTTGGGTAACCTATCTCCCATTCACGCCACCTGGTCCCGCCAAAATAGTCTTCGGATCCTCCACCATCTGATGATGAGATCTTTCTTATATACGTCTTTAAATAAGAACCAAAATACTGTTTCCGCTGTTGCGTATATGTAACTTTATATTCGATTGACATACACATTGGTACAAGTAGGTAAACAAACCAAAATTGAATTAATATTTCTGGAGCAGTTCAAGGGTGACATCTGTGCGAGACCACTGTCACCTCATGTATTAGGACTGTTGCGTTCATTGTTAACAAAAAAAACAACTTCTCAATAGATGGCGTTACAAAAAGGTTTATTCGTTACTTCATAGATAGCAATGGTAAAAACAGCTTATTACCAAACGATCAGTTTCTCATTATTAACATATGTACCTACATACATGCCTCATGTCAGTTCTGTCAGTGCCCAGACCAAACTTCGGAACATATCCTGTGGGATTGTTGCCACCCAATGGTGTCCTCTTATAGATCGGAGCTCCTCGTTGCTGTCCGTGGGCCTCTTCAAGGTCCCATTGGTCACGCGGATTTTGTGATCTCAAAGAACAATTTTAAATCCTTTAAAAAGTGTTGTCATTGTTATGGTGCCTTACTATTGTTAGATTCCCAGTAGGTTATTTTCTTTTACACAGATCTTGGTCATACCCCTGATATTTCTCATTTATAAGATCTGAAGTCCACGAGTGTGAATCCTCCATTCACATTCGTCGATTGTTCTTTTGCACTATGGTGCCGAGATTGCTAATCTAGAGAAGGGGCCGTTTACAGTCCCCATATGCAGAGCGGGTGGTGATGGGAGTAGCGAATATGTACATACAACTTTTGACAATCGCATTGATAAGGGATCTCAATAAAAAGGCAAAATTGGTAAATATTGCGCGAGCGCATAAAGTGATCACGTAAACCAGCCGATGACAAATTGTAAGCACTGTAGGTGCCTTCAATTTCTGGTTCTCCTATAATATTCCACCTCCATCTCTATTGAGATATTAAAAATTTGTCAAACACTTAGAGATTTTTTCATATTGAGTTAATCTTGATATTGGGTCATAATGTCTCTCAAAAGGGACAGATGAAACGGTACACTTTGTCAAGAAGCTCTCATCTTAGTTGACCAATTTGGTACGAAATATAATGATGGTTTGTATAATATCTCCAAGTTGTGGAAATACCTTCCTTAAAATAAATTATCCTTTATATAGTTTCACACAAAACATAATGAAGGGACAGAAATTATTTGTCGTGACAGAAATTTAAACCTGACTGTCAATTCGGATGGGTAGTTTGAGATCCTACAAGTACATATTATGAGAGCTTTGTGGTCAGATTGGTTAGTTTGAAAGATACGATTTCAACTCTCATCCTTTGTATAGCGTAAGTGATACAAACGAAAATTATACCAAAGTAGGTAGTTTAAATTTTCAAGAAAGGATATTTCATAAGAAAATTTAGTTCATAATTGAAAACAAGTTCCCATATGGTTATAAACAAAATGAATAATTTTTATTTATACCTAAAATAATACAGGTTAAAACATTATATTATGATTCTACATTTTTTTGAAACATTAAGAAAAAAAAAAAAGAAAACTACATTTTTTTATTTATTTCGAAAGCTTTTTCGACTTATTCGGATATTATCAAGATAATGTATAAGTGTTAACGTTTTTGACATGCTGTCAATAAGTGGCATGGAACTAACTGTCTTTTGATGCGTCGAAATTTTAAATACTATATTCACACTTAATAACAATATAAAAGAACATGGGGGTTGTGGCCAACATTAAACTTTTCAGAATGCTTAAATTCATTCAAATTATAAAACGTGTTTTGAACTCCAATCTAGCTGAAATTTCTTTGTCAGTCCAATCCAGCTGTTTTTTTTATACACGCTTGCTTTCGATGACTATTTATAAAACCGTTGAGTTGTGATTAACACTTAACTCTTTCCAACACTTCAATATAATTTTAAGCCATATCCCAAAGTCCAATATTTATTATTTATACTTTTCATACTTGCTTCCAATGAATGTTTATAAAAAATACTATACCCTTTACTATGCTTATACATATTTAATCTAATTCCAAACCACTTCCCATTACATACATTAAGACAATGGATAGAGACGGAGGGGACTGATTTAAAAAAAAAACTAACTTAAGTTTGTTAATATGTATTTATTGCATTATATATTTTTTTCTCATTTTGAATTTATCATAACAAATAATCTGATTATTTTGACGATGTGTCTTGCACGAAACGCGTCGATAATTAAATAAATTTCAATAGAACTATAAACAAGTATTTTTTATATTACAATGGAGTTATCAAGAATTGTCGATCGACATACTAAACTTAGACAAAGAATCAGTTCAAAATTAAGAAAACGATATTCACATGTTCCTTCTCGAGTAATGCCGGGTAGAAAAAACTAGTCTGGAAGATGCCCTAACAAGGCGAAATAGCTATCGACCAATTAAAAAAAATATACGTAGAATCTAAAACGTACTGTTTTATTTTATAATATAATATAAAAAACTAGCTAATTAAAAAGTTTAAACTTGCTAATACCCTATTGCCCCTCCAGTAATTTATTGCATTATATAATTGCATTTTCATTTGCCCATCATGGATCTTCCTCAGAGCACATTCCTTCCATGAGGTAGTAAGTCAGCAGGTATGACATGTTCTGTGTTTCACCACACTCGCATAACATGTCCTGGAGAACCTAAAGCATTTCCCAAATGTGTATAAATTTGCCTTTGTTTAATGGTACGTGGCTCTACTAAATAAATATCATAAATTAATTTTATTTTTAATACATATATAGTTTCTTTTGTTCGAAAATTCAGAAACGAAAAATCTCATCTGGAGCAATAAAAGAAATACATTTATGGGTTCAGCAAAAAAAGATCATTTGTCTTGAATCGCAGTGAAAATAGGTTTCCATTTACCTGGTCACCCCCACCCAGCACCACACACCTACTCACCTATCTATATCTTCACCCCTTAATGATCCTTTTTGTCGGAGAAAAAAAAATTCACCCTTGAGAACATTAGAAAGGAAAGCCTCAGTTTACGTGATTCTGCCCTCCCCCTACAATACTTAATGTGAAATAACGTCGTCTTCATTTGTTTGTGGCACACAATGGCATACATTCACGTCATTTAGTTGTGGAACGTAATGTGAATTACTTAAAAAATCTAATCAACGATAAGTATCAAATACAATTTGATCGAGAGAATTTAGTTCTCTTAACATATCGGCAAAGTATCAAGCCAAGATACGCAAGATTTGTAGGCCGTGTCTATATTTTTCACGGTTTTTTCAACTTTGAAGTCATAAAACACTTTATTTTTTTATATATCTCAAAAACAATAAAAGCTAGAACGCTGATAATCGGTACAAACATAGACTAACACAAAATACAAATATGTTTTGTTTTAATTCGAGAGTTTCTCAACATTTTTTTATGATAAATTTGTGTTTAACTGCCTATATTTCCAAAGTTTTAAAAAATATCAAAAAAGCCGAAACAGCCCAAGTAGATAATTTAATTCATAATATATTCTTGTTTCAATATATACTTTTTTTCATATCACAGATGCCCTAGTGCCTTGTGAGTCAAAAATATAAATCAATTTTTTAGATCAATTAGTACCTACATATATTGATTTTGAAAAAAATATTCTTTAATATAATGTACGACAATTTCGATTAAATTGTGTTTCGCGCGCTCTTTACTATGGGATTTTCTCTAGCGGATTAAGTCTGAAACAACCGCACGAAAACGTGAGAGTTTTCTCTCTCTTGGCATTTTGTAACTCGAAGAGCTTTTCATTAAGTAAGTAAGTAAGTATATGTGTGACAACTTTTCCACTTAATCACTAACTTTTACCAACTTTTCCAAATGTTCAATTTTATAATTGAATTATGGTGTCATTTGACGAAATTATTGTTTTGTATTCACATCTAAGGACACCTTCAAATACTGTGCCACATAAATACAGAAAATACAAAATTTCAATAGTCAAGTAAGTTCAGCCATCAACTAGACTTTGTAATGGCATCTCAATCGATACAAATATTTAAAGATAAACTAAATAACTTTATATGTCAAATAGTTTGAATATTCCTTCTATATCATTCCGTACTCAAAACACTCATCAAACCAGTCATCATGTATGCTTCCGAAACCTGGGTGATGACTAAACAAACTGAAGAATCCATAGCGGCTTTTGAGAGAAGGATTCTTCGAACGATCTACGGGCCAATAAAAGAGAATAATGGTTGGCGTCGTCGATACAACAGGGAGCTATATGATACCTATGAAGAGCCCGATGTGATCAGTTCCATCAAGATAGGGCACTTAAGATGGGCTGGTCACATAATCCGGATGGACGACGACAACCCCACATACACCTCACACTCTCTGTGCCACAAGGTAGAAAGAGATCAGGAATCAAGGACTCGATGGATGGACAGTGTCGATGCCGATGCTTCCACAATAAATATTAGAAACTGGAGAACGAAGGCAATTGTTAAACGGGAATGAAGAAGACTCCTGGATTCAGCCAAGGCCCACCCAGGGCTGTCGAGCTTATGTCGATGATTATCATTCCAGGGCTGTCGATGATTATCATTCCGTACCCTCCTCCTTTTCCCTATTGCTATGTGGGGTGTTATTATTTTTTTCTCTCATTATATTTTTTCTTTATTCTTTACTAAATACCTATTATTGTATCAATTTAACTTTAGAGACTTCACGTTGCTCGAGCTGGTTGGAATAAATTGCCTTATGGCTAAAAACTCGTCTTTGTGCACTTCTTCTTCAGCCTGATTTTTTTCCATTCTTGGACATAGGCCTCCCCTTGATCCTCCACAACTCCCTGTCTTGGGCACACTGCATCCATCTCCCTCCGGAACATTTCAAGTCATCAGACCACCTGGAGTTTGCAGACGCCTCTTACGCTTGTTCTCGGTCGCCATTCTACGATTTTTTTGGTCCATCATGAATCCTGGCATCTGGCAATGTGCGCAGCCCAGCGACCCTTTCCGCTACATCGGCTACTTTGGTTCTTTCTCTTATCATGACATTCTGAATTCTGTTATTGAAATACCAAGCAACTTTCTCTCCATAGCTCTCATATGTTAGTAAATAAAGTACATAAATAAAAACCTCGACTGATTTCATTCACCTATAGGACTTTTTATTACACATATTGTATACACGTAGTTATATTTGTTTATTGATATAGTTACCTGTATGTAAAACAAGTACTTACATAGATGTCACCTAGAAGTACTTATTTCATTTTTATTTGAATTGGTTCTATATTAATGTTTTAGTTTTATATTTGTTTTAAAGTGACAGTTAAGATTCTAAAAAGGAGGAACTAAAAGCATTTAATGTCGTTTCTCTTTTTACAGGTAAAATTATATTTGTTATCATTATTATTTATTTATGTTTATGTTATTATTACTTTTATTGTATTTTATAATTATTTTAATAATAAATTTCTCTTTTTACAGAACAACGATTTAATTTGCTTAATACACTCCATTATAAAACGACATTATTGTTTAACGACAAAATCAATATACATAAAATGGTGAAACTTCATTTTGAATTTAAAATATTACCTGGAATTGATGGAAAAACAAATGTTTATAATATAATCTCAATCACCACAACTGATTACAAGGTTTATGCCATACCAGAAGATCTACAACCAGTAAGCAATCACAAAGAAATAATAAAAACAAGTGCCTTTATTAAAGTAAAAAGAAGTATAACAAAAAGGTATCAAGTACGAAGAGTTTGGATAACGTTAATAGATGAGTTACAAAAAACATACATAGATGAAGATGGTAACTTACAGTTTGATAATATATATTTGGAGGAAATTACACAAAATAAAATACAGGAGACAAAAATTAATGAAAATTTTATAGCTAAAAAAGATATTTGTAAACCTAATAATATAAAAAAATTAGCAGTTAATTTTGTTATAGAAAATTTTACGGCAAAAACTTCTAACGTATCACAATGGATAACTATTTTTGAAAGTGAATGTACTCGTTTGGGAATTGAAGAAGATATTAAGAAAATTGAAACACTTAGGTTATTTCTGGATGAGTCATGTCTTGACTGGTACAGGTCAATGCTTATAAAATATACTGTAAACTCAGAATGGTCAACATGGAAAGATAACTTTTGTAAAACTTATGCAGACAAAGGTTGGACACCAATCAGGTATGCAATGTCATTCAAATATATACAAGGCTCATTATTAGAATATGCTTTAAAAAAAGAAAGACTTTTATTGGAAATAAATAAATCGATAGATAAATGCACTCTTATTGATCTGATTGCTACGGGACTACCAAATATTATATCTGATAAAATTGATAGAAACAACATGAAGGAAACTAGTGATTTATTTAATAACATTAGAGGTTTAGAAAATTTAGCAAATAAAAATCATTCAGAAAAAAAGACTAGTATTCAAAATATAATAAAAAAAAATTATATCAGAGACAAACCATGCAGGATTTGTGAAAGACAAAATAAGGGAATTCGTTATCATCCCGAATCATCATGTTGGTTCCAAAACAAAAATAATGATGAAAATAAAAGAGAATATAATATAAGAAATGTTAATAACTCTGAATTAGAAACAAAAATTAATTAAGTAGTATTGTTTTATATAATTTTTTTTGGGGGGGGAAGATGTAAAACAAGTACTTAATTAATATAATTTTTATACAAAACAATACTTAATGTAGTACAATTTTTCATTGGCTAATACAATTTTTTTTTCTATATATTTAATCAATAATTGGAACAAGTTTTGTGATATGAAAAAGGTTTGATTCTGATTTCTTGTGACCTGTATCTATTCTGTATATTGAGTTTGAAATTTTTTCTAAAATTTTATATGGTCCAATTTTTAATTCATCCAATTTTTTTCTGTTTAATCGATTTCCGTTTTCAACAAATACAGTCTCCGATTTTTAATTCGCATTTTGTCCTGTTTTTGTCGAAATGTTGTTTATTATAATTGTGTGATTTTATCGTATTTTTTAAGGCAAGTTTTCGATCTTGGAATAAATCATTAAGTGTTTTTTCCTGTTTTAATTCATCTGGCAAAATAGTAATATTTTTTCCTTCTAATAAATATTTAGGGGCAAATCCAGTTACTGTGTGTTCTGTTGTATTATATCTTAGGATACATTCATGTGCTATTGTCGTCCAGGCCAATTTTCCTTTCCTTTCATTTACCTTACATCTTATTTTATTAACGATTGTTTGGTTAAGCCTTTCATTCAGGCCATTTGAAAAAGGTGCATTAACTGCGGTGAAGACAATGGGTATATTCTCATTACTTAAAAAGTTTTTAAAATCTTTTGAATTTATTCCCGGATATTGATCCGATAGAATCATACCAATTTTATTTCCTTGCATCGCTTTTCGAACAAGGTTTATAAATTCACTCGAACTTTGACTTTTTGAAGTCAAAATATAGGCATACCTCGTGAAATGATCTACAAGAAGATGTAAGTATGTCTTTGTAGAACGTGAGCCACCAAATCCACCAATTGTATCTATAGACATTATCTCAAATGGGTAAGTTGCAGGACCTAAATGAGACATAAGTCCAAATTTATATTTTCCTCGAGATTTGTTTTTTATGCATATTTCACATTTTTCGCAGATTTTTTTAATATTATCGGTTAAATTTTTTGCTGTGTAGAATGGTATAATTTTATTTTGCATTTGTTTTGTTCCTATATGACAGTAAAGATAATGTATATTTTCTATAAATTTTTTACTAAATTCCTCTGATAGTATTATTTTTTTCTTTTTTTCCAATTTTTTTGTAGTATATTTCATCTTTCAGTTTTAATTTATTTTTATTATTTTTCAAATCTTCATTATTTTTCTGATCATTTTGTATATCCCCTAGTTTTATTAAGTTTACGATTCTTAAATTTTCTTCCTGATTTTCATGTGGTTCTAACACCGGATTTCTGCTTAAACAGTCTGCTTCTAAATTGTATTTTCCTGGAGCGTATATTACTTCAAAGTTAAATTGAGATAGATAATAAGTTAATTCTCCTAGTTCTTCATCTGTTCTGGCTTTTATATTCATTCTTTCTAGTGGTTTATGGTCTGAGTATACCGTGAATTTTTTTCCTATGAGCCAATGTTGCCAATATTTTACTGTCTCCTTTATTGCTAAGCATTCCAAATATATTGCCTTTTTCTTTTTTTGAGTTTCATTTAATTTTCTCGAAAAGTATGCACATGGTTTTTCTTCTCCATTTTTTTGTGGTTGTTTCAAGACAGCTCCTATGCCCTGTATACTCGCATCTGTGTAAATATTTATTGGCAAATCTGGATTATATATTGTTAAAATAGGTGTTGAACAAAGTAATGTTTTAATTGTTTCAAATGATTCTTGACATTTTTCTGACCAAATAAATTTTTGTCCTTTTCTCAACAAATTATGTAAAGGGTCTAAAATAATTGATATTTTTGGCACATATTTAGCATAAAAATTTATTTTTCCTAAAAATTGGCGCACATTTTTTTGTGTTCTCGGAAGAGGAAATTTTTTTATAGCAATTAAATTATCTTTTAATGGACTTATTGTGTTATTCTTGATTATATGGCCTAAATACTTCACCGAATTTTGTGCAAAGTTGCACTTGGAAAATTTCAATCTAAAACCTTCTTTCAAAATTGCTTTTAATAATAATGATAAGTGATTAATGTGTTCTTCAAATGTTTTTGAAAAAATCAATATATCATCTATATAATTCACTGTGAAATCTGATAGTTTATGTTTCCTTATAATGCTACTTAAAATTCTTTGGAAAATTGCTGGTGAAGTTTTTAAACCAAATGGTAAACAGGTCCACTGAAAATGACCTTCTTGTGTAACAAATGCTGTTTTTTTTTTATCTTCAATTTTCAAAGGAATAGACCAGAATGCCGAGTTTATGTCCAATGTTGAAAAAAATTTACATTCTCTCGTTTTAACCATTAAATCCTCGATCAATGGGAAAGGTTGTGACTGAGGAATTATAATTTTATTTAAATCACGAAAATCTATACACAATCTTGATCTTTTTCCGTCTTCTTTTTTATATGCCAAAGTCACCGGTGCCGCGAAAGGACTATATGACTCTTCTATTAATTTGTTTTTTAACAAATTGGATACATGTTGTTCTATTTCTTTTTTATCTTCAATAGTGCATCTATACGGTCTTTTACTACAATATTTATCTATTAATAAATCAATATGTGCTTCATATCCTTTTACCATACCTATATCATATTTATCTTTAGCAAAGAGTGATCTATAATTATATATCAATTCATCTATTTTAGACTGTTGCTGGAGGTCTAGATGATTTATTGAAATTTCAAAATTGTCTACTTCTATATGTTCATTAAAGTTTATTTTATATTCATCATTACTTTCATCCTTTTTCTTTTTTATTATATCCAAATATTTATTATTATTAAAAGCAATTTTGAAAGAAGGTTTTAGATTGAAATTTTCCAAGTGCAACTTTATTTATTTTAAATAAATATATATTAATAATAATAAATATTTGGATATTTTTTTTCTTCCATTTCATTACCTGAGAACCCAGGAATTATTTTTTTATTATTTTCATTATCTACTTTGTCACTCTCGTTTTCTTTTATAAGGCTTATGTATTTTTTTTGAGTAATTTCTAATTTTTCATTTTGCATTAACTTGAAATTTTCTATGCAATCTAATCCAATCAAGAAATCATAATCGAAATTGTCTTTATCCATAACAAAAACATTTATGTTTTTCTCAATATCAAAAATCTTAATCTTTAAGGTTACAATACCCATAGTTTTTTTCACACCATTAATCGTTTTTAAATTAATATTTTTCTTATTATTATTTATTTGATTATGTTTCAAGCACAATAATCTCGAATTGATTAAAGATACATTTGATCCTGAGTCATAAATTCCCCAGATTCTTAAAGTATCATTTATTAACAATTTAGTTTTGATTAATGGTGTAATTATAAGTTTTTTGGATCAATTTCATTTAATTCTGTTTCTAATTCAGAGTTATTAACATTTCTTATATTATATTCTCTTTTTTTTTTCATCATTATTTTTGTTTTGGAACCAACATGATGATTCGGGATGATAACGAATTCCCTTATTTTGTCTTTCACAAATACTGCATGGTTTGTCTCTGATATATTTTTTTTTTATTATATTTTGAATACTAGTCTTTTTTTCTGAATGATTTTTATTTGCTAAATTTTCTAAACCTCTAATGTTATTAAATAAATCACTAGTTTCCTTCATGTTGTTTCTATCAATTTTATCAGATATAATATTTGGTAGTCCCGTAGCAATCAGATCAATAAGAGTGCATTTATCTATCGATTTATTTATTTCCAATAAAAGTCTTTCTTTTTTTAAAGCATATTCTAATAATGAGCCTTGTATATATTTGAATGACATTGCATACCTGATTGGTGTCCAACCTTTGTCTGCATAAGTTTTACAAAAGCTATCTTTCCATGTTGACCATTCTGAGTTTACAGTATATTTTATAAGCATTGACCTGTACCAGTCAAGACATGACTCATCCAGAAATAACCTAAGTGTTTCAATTTTCTTAATATCTTCTTCAATTCCCAAACGAGTGCATTCACTTTCAAAAATATTTATCCATTGTGATACGTTAGAAGTTTTTGTCGTAAAATTTTCTATAACAAAATTAACTGCTAATTTTTTTATATTATTAGGTTTACAAATATCTTTTTGAGCTATAAAATTGTCAATAATTTTTGTCTCCTGTATTTTATTTTGTGTAATTTCCTCCAAATATATATTATCAAAAATAAATATTTAAAATAAAATTTATACAAACATATTTAGGGATTGGTCAGTCAATTGTTAAGTTTAACCATAGTCTCCACCCACTGCCATTGTTTAATACTCTGTTTGTAGATACTGACCAATCAAAAAAAAACTATAAGCTCAACCCTCTACCTATATAACCCGACAGAAACTCCACGCCGTCATAGTCTTGAAGATGCCCTAGCAAGGCGAAATAGCTATCGACGAATAACAAATATACGTAGAATTTAAAACAAATTGTTTTAATTTTAATATAATGCTTAGTTAGTGTTTTATTAATCAAATTTTGTTTAATTTGATCGTTCCATGTAACTGTTTATTATAATTTTATTTTAATTTTACAATAAATAACATTGTACTGTCCAAAGTCGTATCAATTCTTTGAGAGTGATAAAAATTAATTCGTCCATACCATCACGGCACACCCCACAATGTGTAGTCACCAGCGACAGTAGTGAGGGTGTGCATTGCCTTATAAGATGAAGCAAGACAAATGCGTACATAAATATGTTGAACCTCATTGATAAAGTAGGTAGGTATGTGAGATGTAATTTTACCGTATTAAAAGTTATTTTAAAAAAATGGTGTAAATTGCGATTTTTCTTTAGGGCACCAGCTTATAATATTGCTTACACTCTACTATTTAAACTATCGTTGTTTTCGAGTGTCCCGTAAGAACCGGGTAATTGTAATCGTTCGACAGTGAGGTTCGTCACACTTGACTATTCCTGCCACCAATTTCCATTCAATTTATAAAGCAACTCACTCACGCGAGTCGCTATTATCTTTGGATACCAACTAAACCTTACCAAAAAAAATGAACGGAAATTGAGATTTACGTACACATTATACAATTATTTCGTGGTCGTATTTAACAAAATCCCGTATAATTTTCGGTTATGTTCAGCTAAGCTTTAACGATAATAGCGACTCGCGTGAGCGAATTGCTTTATAAATTGAATAGAAATTGATTGCAGGAAAAAAAATATCAGCACTTTTGTCATTTCAGGTTAGGAATAAGTTTATTATGTATTTGTATTTGTTCAAATAAATTATACATATATCGCCCATTTTCGAGAACAACGACGTATGTCAAAAAATCCGATTTTTGAGTTAATAATGCAGAAATGTTGTGTTTATCAATATTACAGTGAATATATTATCACAGAGAAAAACGACACGTGTGCTGTTTCTCTATTAAGAGATATTGTACTGAGAATTGGAGACGACATGAATATGGATATACACAATATTTCTGCATTATTAACTCAAAAATCGGATTTTTGGCAATATAAATTATTTTTGTTTAATTTTACGAGTTACTTTGACAGCTCATCCGATATTGGTAAAAATGACCTGGCGTATTTTAAAGGTCTATTGTTCGTCACCCATTCCGAACTTTTTAGGTGAGACGAGACTGGTGTGTAGGTGTATAATATACGCACATGTCACTATTCATTTTTTAAGGTAATGCAAACCCGCACATTAGTCGCTGGTTACCCCATATTATGAGATATTTCATGATGGTATGAATGAATGAATTATTGAAAAAAAATGCCGCTTTATATGGACGATGCACATTAAACGAAAATTGATTCATATCGTTATGTTCGCTACTTATATGAAGATAAATAACTCAAGTTTGAATGCAGAGAAAAATATTCACCTTGCAGAATGAATAGGTGTAATATACATTCATATTATGTATGTATCATAGGGTGAAAATACAAAGTTTTTTCCCCATTTTCTCTTCATTCAAATGAATCGATATATTAATGTGAACACGTGCAACCTTATACCAACACAATAACTTGAATCCAATGAGGAATAAATTGATTGACCAATAAAGATTTTTTCACTGAAATAAGGTGTTGGTACATTTCTTATTAATTTAAATGAGATATATATGATGTTTCAAAATTTTGTAGATAGTTACATGATTTTAAATTTGTTTTGGATTTGAGATGGTGTGTAATAATAGGTTTAAAGGTATTTGTAGTATGTAGAGCTTGCTAAAGTGCCAGAGTGGTCACTTGGTTGGAAGCGATTGCATACCAGTGTGAGCTGGTATACACGCCTGTAATTGAGGTGGTAAGGTCGGTCAGTTGGACGTGTAGGTATTACCTGTTTGTCCGCCTTCAGCTACATACAACCCAAATGATATCTCAACCGCTTGGTTCGAACCTGGAGGCCGTCTGTTCGGAGAGTCCCGATAGCTTAGCCACAGATTGATCGACCAAGCAACTGCGATATCGTATACAATAGATTCAATATTATTATTAAATATTACTCAGGTAGAAATGGTTGACAGATTGAAAGATGTAACAGGAAATTGAACTTACTCTTTTATTTATCAAGTTGATGATTACAATTGGTGCTTACTAATATTACTTGGTACAGAAATGTCGAGTTATTATTTAATGAATATAAATGTAAATTTGAAACGCGGACGATTTGAACGACGACGAGCGGTCGGGCAGCGTGATGCCTAGCTTCGAGATCTGGATGACGGAATGGTCTGGGCGCGCTGTGCTTCCCCTTAAATAGGAGACGGGCTGTGAATACGGCGCAGGGCAAGATGGCGCCTGCCGGTGTAACTCAGCTACGCGGCGCAATCGGCGGTTGCGCCACAGTCTACTGCTATGCAGTTATTTTATTTTATTTTATTTATTTATTTTATTTTTTATTTTATTTCAATTTACGGTTTGATAACCTTTTACACATACAAGTATACATAATATATTAAAAACAACAGAATTAAAAAAAAAAACAAATAAAAACAAACAAATATATAAAATGAAAATAAAAAATGAATAACAATATAAAAAGGTGAAAACATGTAAGAATATGTAAAAAATAATGAAAAACATTTAAAAAAAAAATATGTAAAAAAAACATGCGAGAAACATTCAAAAATATGTAAAAAAAAATAAACAAAAAACATGTAAAAATATGTAAAAAAATAAACAAAAAACATGTAAAAAATAATGAAAATCATGTAACATATATGTAAAAAATATGTAAAAAATAAACAAAAAACGAAGTTGAAAAAAACGTTATGTTGAAGAAATCAAATTAATACAATTCACCCACCAACTTTGAGAATTTGTTTGCAATAATCATGAATTTTATATAGTATTTGAATAAAAAATCACTTTAGATTTCAAACAATTTTTGAGAAACAATTTTTCGTTTTGAATATAGTATTTACAATACCAAAAAAAGTCTTATCCTTTAATTATTAAATAAATTATAGGACCAAGAAATTTAGCTCTTGACAGTAGGTAAATCACCATATTTCTTCTATAATTATATCTAGTGATCTTTTTATATCCTCTTCATCTTCTTCCTCTTCAGTGTTATTTTTAATTCTGTCCGTGTCATTTTGATCTAAAAAGTAAGAAAGATAATTAATTATTATTCTTATAAAAGAGGCCCAGTGAATATCCTTTGAACCCCATTTTTTTCTAGATCTGCCAATGAATTTTTTTACATATTATATTAATTATGGCTTTCAAAATAATTCTTTAAAATTTAAAATAAAATTTGAAAGGGTACAAATTTTATGTATCCTTAAAAATCTTTATCAAAATCATTTGACAATGTTTTCGTTCAATTTTATTGTACATAAAATCATAATATTATATAAAAGGGGTACAGGGACGCCCAGGATAAATAGATGGATTTCCTTAAACTATTCCACCCTTCTGGATGAAAACTACATCCAGCAGTGGAGAGATGGCTGAGAAGAACAAGAAGAAACAATCAAATCATTTCCTTTTCCAAAGTTGTTGAAAATCTTGGTATCTTTATCGACGAAGATCTCTCATGGCACGAACAAATTTCTCATGTCAGTAAGAATCTGTTCTTTAGTATACATTCTCTCAATAGACATACGTCAACGTCGTAATATTCATTTACTTTCTCTACTGTATAATTTAATTAACAACACAAATTCACCACAATATCTCAAGAATAAGGTTATTTTCTTGTCAAATCACGGTCTGCCTCTTCGATCTGCTGAACGTACCATACTAGGTATCGCCATTCATTCTACTGAATTTCTCAGTTCCTCTTTGGAAGAACAATCAGCAAGACTACGGAACACCTTAAGTAATGATACTACGACATCTCAATCGATTCAACTTTTTAAAAAGAAACTAAAGCTGTTTTACCTGTCTTATAATTCTTAACTGACACCCCATATCCATCCTCCCTCCCCTTTCTCAACCTCTATCTCCTTCCTTCCTTTGTTGCTGTGAATTTTCTCTTAATATTCTTTTCTTTTTTATAAATTTAATGTACATACCAATTTACTATTAATGACCTTACGATGCTTTGGTCGGTTGGACGAAATTGCCTTGTGGCAATAAACCCGCCATTGTACACAGTATTGTACATAAAGTTTAATAAATAAAAATAAATAAGATGATAAAAAAATCTTAACTATAAATTTTATTATTAGATTTATGAAAAAGAATGTTTATACTATAATTTAATATAAATAATGGTAATTTTATTGTTATTGTGATCGTAAATGTTATGTATATATTATTGTCACACATGGATTCCTACAAAATGTACACAAATCATATCTGAACATAAATTCTTCTTTGGATTTAGCCCCTCGGCTGGTTGCGGTCCATTGGACCGAGAGAAAATTTAGGTTTTATGTCTCTTATACACTTTACGTTACAGTCAATATCAGAAAATTGTATGATTATTTTATTTATAACAATTCACTTTGTTTAAACCAAGTCTATGTCTATGCCAAATTTTTAATATCTTAATAGAGACAAAGTTGGTATACTATAGAAGAATCGAGGAATCAAGGCACCTACAGGGCGCTTGTGCAACTTTCATCAATTATGCTTTTTTATTGAGTTCCTTATTTGTATTATATGTTATTCTTCAAAACCCCTTCACCTGAGAATAAGCTGAAAAAAAACTATCAGCATCTATGAAGTGACGAAGAAACATTTTTTGTAACGCCATCTATTGAGAAATTGGTTTATCATTGACTGCTGACAGGTAAGAAATCCAATGTCGACGTAAAAAATATTCAATTTTATGTCATTTGATATATCAGGTTTCAAAACGACCGCTTCTTCCAAGTTGAAAAAAAAATACTTTAAAACGGGATGAATCAAATTTCATTCGTTAAACCGTCTTTGAACTCCAAATAAGTGAAATATTTTTTAACAAACAGATTTCACTTATCTCAATAAATACGAAGTTGAAGTATATGGACGGTGGTGATTAAGTTTTCGGCTTATCTTCAAGAGTTTAAAATTGCTGAACAAATTACTATAAATGTACAACTTAAAAAAATACATTTTTCAACCGATTCCTCTCATACAGTGTTCAGATTGCATACAAATATGTATATCTAAAATGTCATAGCTGCGACAAGTATTATATTTAACCTAGTTTGGACATTTACTGTGGCACAAATAAATCTCATAGCAGTGAATTGTAAAAACCAAAATATTTTCATAATATAAAAAATAATACCTTATTAAGAACGAACTAGAATCATCCGGAATGACTTAACTGAGAAACGAATGATAAACACGGTGGATGTTCGTTTTTTAAGTTAAATTAAAATTTTATTTTTAAAAAATTTAACTCAGTTTAAATTTATGAATATGAAATTTATTAGCATCCTCCTTTTTTTATTTTTCCCCTGCCGGGTGCCAATGATTTTTTTATTCAATAGACATATATTCTAACTTCGTCTCTATTGAGATATTAATTATGTCATATGTGTACTTATAGTATAGTATCTACTGGAATATTTATTTTCACACCATAAAAAATATGCACCATCTATTGAAAACTGGATCAACAAATTATGTATCATAGGATTTCCTTGTAGATATTTCAACTGATTCATAGATGTATCTCAAGATAGCGTCGGAAATTATATTCTTTTTGGTTTTCTTACAAAATTTTTATATCTATCAATATAATGAAAAATTCGTTGGAGATCTTATGAAATAATTATGAAATAATTAGGTAGGTAAGGTTTATCTCAATAGAAAAGTAGTAAGAATATTATCTCGTTTAAATCATGCTTCAATTATTACTGTTCTCATGCGTTTTCCAATATTTTTTTTATCATTTATTTTATAAATATGAATTAAGTAGGTACAATTATTTCACATCTTGCCTTCACTTGTGCGTGCATTGATATGTACGCACAAGTGAAGGCTGAAATAAGAACCCCAGCAGGAACCACTAGACCAATCGCAGTTACAGAGGGGGTACACCAGGGATCCGTACTTAGCCCATTCCTATTCTGTCTGGTGCTGGACGCGCTAACGGAGGATGCGCAAATGCAGTCACTATGGACTTTTATATACGCTGACGACATAGCAATCTGCACCGAAGACAAGGACTCCCTACACCGAGCGCTTCTGGCGTGGAAACACCAGTTACAGAAATGAGGCCTGGTGCTGAGTGTGAGCAAAACACAGTTTATGGCTTGCAATGTTCCCCAAACAGACACTGACCCGATTACAATTGATGGGCAGCAAGTCACAAAATGTGATAAATACAAGTATCTTGGGAACATGAGTCAGGAAGCCTGGAAACTAACATTCAGCACCGTATTGCCGCAGCCTGGCTTAAATGGAGAGAAGTGACTGGAGTAATCTGTGACAAGCGAATGCCAGTGAAGATGAAAGGCCATGTATACAAGACAATGATCAGACCAGTGTTGACATATGGTAGTGAGACCTGGACCGTCACTCGAAGACAAGTTCAGTCAGTGCAAACAGCCGAGATGAAGATGCTTAGGTGGATGTGCGGCGTCACGAGAAGAGATAAAATACGAAATGAATATATAAGCTGATGGAGAATAGGCTGAGGTTGTTCGGGCATATCCTTAGAAAACCGCCAGAATATATAGGAAACACTGCACTGGACCATCGAGTATCTGGCAAAAGATCCAGAGGGCGTCCCAAAAAACGATGGAAAGGCCTGGTGGCTGAGGACATGCAGGAATGTGATGTCTCTGAGGAAGATGCTCAGGATAGGGCGAAGTGGAGGAGCGCAGTGAGGAGAGCTGACCCCACCACCATGTGGGATGCAAGCTAAGGAAGAGAGAGAGAGAGAGAATTAAGTAGGTACAATATTATTGACATAGTTTACAAAATTATTTAATTTTTTGTTACTTGAAAGTTTTAATTTAACGTAGGTATATTCGTTTTTTAATTAAAAAAAAACTATTTCAATTTTTGTTCAAACAAGTTATGTAACAGGCATATATTTTTTAAAAATAATCAAAATCCGTCCTAGGTAAGGGTTGATTATTTAGCTACGCATAATACTTGTAATATACACGGTACAGAATACTTTTCCATTCGAATAAATCATAAAATAAAAGCAAACGGAAAAATTATTTTTATTTAGCATTCAAGCTTTAATAATTGACTGTGGAATAAATATTGTTGGAGTGGTATTAGACATAAATTACCTATATTGGAACATTTCAAGAATTTTGGGTAGATACATTTTTACTCTATGGAATACTTTTTGACAGTCATGATTTCACAATTTTTAAACCTATTTTTTTACGATTCTCAACGGGTATCACGTTGAGTGTGCACACTATAAGTTTTGTTGTAATTTGTTAGTACATTATATCATGTGACATGTGTGAGAAATGACTTAAAATTTAAATACATCCCCTGATTGGAATTGTGTTTAGGAGGCTGACACAGAAGTCAAACATCTTTACCGTTTGCCACAACGGTCTACATACAGTACTGACTATATTATTCTCTTCACTGGTCCTTATGCTGGTAATTTAGATTCTTGGTCTAGGCTGGAAATACATTTGTGCATATACTTATAGATTTAACTGTATGTAATCTAAAAAAAAATACATAAAATCCTTTTTTAGGTGATTACAGTCAATCATGTATGGCTAACCAAAATTTTGCTTCAAAGCCTCAATAGGTACATATTTTGTTCGCATAACTTTCCATTAATTTGTTATAATTTATACCTTTCTTTTAAGTGGAGAAAATTTTACCATTCGGTCATATAATATGAATATTCCATTGGGATTAATTAGAATAAAGGTACAGGAGATGAAATATTTGCAGTTGTTGGATAAGTGACATTTTTATTTATAACTTAACGTAATAAAATGTACATTTCAATACTAAATTATATAAAACTTCTAGATTCGAACTAATGAATATGATCGAATACATGCATGATTTACGTACCTAGGTATATTCCAATAATAATAATAATATTTTTAAAAACATATCGGCCTCAATGGTTCAGTTGGTTGACTGCTGACTCAAAGGTCCCGGGTTTGATTCCTGGTGGAGACAAACTTTTTAATTGCGTTTTCAGTCTGGATCTGTGAGGCGAGTAAGTCTCCAGAATGTGGCAACTATTAAATAAATAAATAAATATACATTATAAAACAATTTTTTTTTCCACTCATTGGGATGCCCTGATTCTCAATATGTGTGCACCTAGATGTTCGATTGATTTCCAGATTCCAGATAAACTATTCACAGATTACGTGAAAAATCAGCTTGAAATTACCAGTAAATAAACCAGTCACATTTTTCAGTTTATGGTACAGTGCTATTTAATTTTTTTAAGGTTCGATTCTAGTCCAGGAGAAAGTCAAATCAGATTTTTTTTAACCTAAGGACCTACAAAAATTATAGGTAGGTACACACGTTGAGCGGTAGTTGGAGAAATTATGATTTCTGCGACTGTATTATTATTTTTCCAAGTTCAGAAAATGTTTTGTGATTCAGTTTGATGACATTACGTCCAATGAACTAAAATAGGAACTTTTTAAAATTTTAGAAATAGGGTCATTTGAACCTAATTTCCTATTCTGTAACTGACGTTATTCCTCAATCTACAAAATTAGTGCACCGTAGATAATAACTTGAATTCGTATTGTCTATGGAGCAGACTTCGCATGCTTATTGCGCACTATTCGGCCATGTTTATTTATGTCATGTCGCCTAACCTACCATTTCTATTGTTCTGCACTAATATTACCTGCTTTATTATTTCAATATAACGCTACAAAAAATCATTTTTAATTAGTTTCCGTACATAACTGATGTTTCAACTTCTCAAATTATCCGGGCTAGTGTAAAAACAACTACTATAGGTGTGAACTAAAATTAGGAACGTTATGACAGTTGACTCGACTAAAATATGGTTATGGAATAGGGAGTATAACTAATTCGCAACATAATTCAAAAGTTCGTGACGTGACTAACTTCAAACGGAACGATCCCATTTCAAAATTATAGTGTAGCAGCGCCTTGTCGGCTGCAACATGTATGGCCTCAGGATTCTCGAATACTCCCGACAATAGACGAGGATCAACGAACTATAGCCCACCTCCGTTGATACGAGCTGATCGACAGATCTTTATTCATGTGTTGATCGTTCAATAGAGTAGAGTTGCGTTTAATCTTTATCTTTTAGTTCCGACCCACGACATCACAAATTAATTGAGTTTTTATTTATATTGTAATTTCATTTGTTTCGAATAAACCAGTGTTGATCATGTAAGTAGTTATTTGATTGAAACCCTTCATCACTATAAATTTAATTATGTAATGAACTGACATAAGCAATACCACACTTGGAGGTATATGTTTTAAATAAAATAGAATCCTTTTGAACACGCAACTTTGCAATATAATCCTTCTGATATAAATAAATTAATAAATATACACCCCCAAAATAGAATATCAACTTGGACTTAATGGAATAGGAACGCATCTATTTTAGCCGGAACGTTCTTAAAAAGTATCGAAATAGAATCGGACGTATTGTACGATGCAAGGTATCCTGTTAAACACAGCGTGCAGAATACAGCGTTTACTACATAGCGATTTGAGTAAACCTAAAGATCTCACTTAATTTGGGCAGTTTGGAATCAAATAAAGTAATGATGTTAAAACGATATCTCAAGGGTATTACTTCGATGGATAAAAAGACAATTGGTGTTTCTAATTTGATACACTTCGGTTGGTTCCTTTAGTTTCTTCGAATTGCTAACGAAAGGTCAATTATTGTAGGTATTTGAAATCATTCGAAATCTCTTAATTAAAGTATTTAAACGATGGTCTGCTGTCTTCTATTTAAATTCAACCAATTGGAAATAATGATTGTTTTATGTTTAAAATCCTCGTGGATCACTGGACCAAATATCCATCCATAATAAATTGTTTCGACCTTTAAAATTCCATATTATTGAACTCCATCAATTGTAATTATTTAAATTCAATAGGCTTTGGTCTAATTTCAATTAATTAACTATAAATTCATATAGTAGCAAATTGATTTAACTGCAAATGAATTTCAAAGTAAGTTATCTACCATTAAGAGAATTGATTATTAATTATTTTGATAGCGAGTATGAATAAGGAATGAACAAATTTTTGTTTAACAAAAGTAACATTTTAATTCATTTTTTATTTATTGATTAATTTATTTATTTATTTATGAATTCAATAATTTAATCACATATTTATATATTTATTGATTGATTTAATTAGGTATTTATAATTTTATCTATTTATTTATATATTTTTTTCATTGAATATTAATGTTTTCATTTATTTATTTATAGTTATATATATTTTTTATTTTTAATTAAGTTTTACATAAACACTCTGAAAGCACAGTAAAAACTATGTCTTTACCGGGAATTGAACCCGGGACCTTTGGGTCAACAGTCAGATACCTAACCAACTGAGATACGAAGGTCTACAATTTTATGTTGTATTTATTTTATTTTATTCAATTTTTATTATGATAACGACAAAGGTTTGGAATTGTTTTGACCAATACGTTTTATTTAGAATATTTGCCTATCTATATATTTTTTAATAAAAAAATGCAGTTCTAGTGTTTTAAATATTTTATCACATTGATGTGTTAAACACCTTCAATTTATAATTAATGAACGTAATATTGTTTTAAACAAAACAAATATCAACGTTTGTTTATTCCATAAAAATCCTTCATGATTTAATATCGGATAGTTATTTACATTAGAGATAACGTAAATCATTTATTGGCGTCGTCTCTCTCTAAAGTCTGAAACGCTATTTTAGTAAGACCCAAAACGAGAATGCGGTCTTTTCTATTCAAAGCATAAAAAACATGTACAGATTTACTTTTTAAATATTTATTTTAGTTAAATTTATTTTAGTCTAAATTGTTAATATAAAACAAATCATTTTTATAACATAAAATTAATAAAACCAGAAATAATAATGTATCTCCCGATCGAAAATTTTGACTTTCGATTTGATTTACTGTTG
This sequence comes from Molanna angustata, assembly GCA_963576475.1. NCBI lineage: Eukaryota > Metazoa > Arthropoda > Insecta > Trichoptera > Molannidae > Molanna > Molanna angustata. The sequence continues at coordinate 3,614,709 of OY754964.1, read as the reverse complement.
TTTCAAATTTGTATAGGTTAACATTTTTTCTTTTAAATTTGTAGAGGTAAACATTTAACTATAACCTATCGTACAATAGACTATTATCCAAATTCCCAACAAATCTTTCTCTTTCAAATACCCTCTGTTATTACAATCTATTGTTTGGTTGGAAATTAAAGTATTGTTTAATTTACCAGCGTCAAACGAAGGCTTGTTCTCTCCTGGAGGCATCTCTCAGTATGATGTTCGAGGAAAGGAAATTGATTAAAGTAAGTAATACAAATTCACGATGCCGTAAACTAATTACTTTCGTAATACAATAACTAATTGGATCTTTGTGAACTAACAACAGATTGATTATAAATTATTCTGTCTGCGTCGAGTGTTTTTATAATTACGACCAAAAATTAAATATAATATATTGAAAATGTTAAAGATGTGGTTGCTCTGTATTTTAAAATACTACCTAATGTTTTGGTGGAAAGTGTTAAATGGTTTTATTTATTGGAATATTTTACCGATCACAGGAACGTAAAATTGTGTGTCTAAAAATATGGTTAAGAGGGCGCCTACTGCCAGCGTACTTCTTGTTCAATTTGATATTTCATCATTATTAATAATCAAATCGTTTTGAAAAAAAATTATTGAGATAGTTTGGTTATTAATGAAGAAAAGTATTCCTTAACTGTTTATAATATTCTGCATATGTACATTGTTGTAGAAAAATAATGGCATACCCTGATTGTCAATGTTAATCTTGTATTATTCATAATATTTCATAAGGCGTAGAGAAATATAATTATTTTTAAATTAAAGAAGAAAAATTATCGAAAAATATGTCTTGAAATTTGCATTTGTGCGTCAGGATTAGTAAAGAAACCTAAAATACATTTATTTTCCATTCAGCGAAAGTAAGTTTATGAGCTTTCTATACCTTGAAGCATTAATGCAAATGTTAAGACATATTTTTCCAGATATTATTGTGTTTTTTAATTTAAAAATAAATATAATATTGCTCTACGCCTTATTTTTTTATATATATATATATATGATAAATTTCAAAAATCGGGGATCTCATGCTAATTATTTTTCTACAAGAATATATACAGACCATAATAAAACGAGTGGGTTGTGGCCAACACTAAACTCTTCACACCATAGTAAGCATTCATTTTTCTTCTTGAAATGTTGACAATCTCTAAATGCATTTTTATGAAGTATATTTCTATTAGATTCTTAGACAAATATAAGATTCCCAATTCCCAGAGGACAAAAGTTTTCACAATACACCATACACAGGAAAACATGGTCACGAAACTCATAGTATGTGCTTTCTACATGATACCTGTTGAGAAATATTAAGAAAAATTGCATTACTAGCAAGATGAGCATGTATTAGACAGTGTATCAATGTTGATGAGGCGGTTTATGTGTCAATATAGTAGAATGCGGTATTCGGTTCTCACTGCCTACCCCTTGAGGATAATAGAAGTGGAGAGTAAAAAATACACTTTTCTATAGAGACACATACAATACCAATATGAAGTTGATCACTCAATTTTCCCTTACGGAAGCTATTTTACTTCTGTTATATACATTTTTCATACAAATATTATATTTATATCACATCGAGATTGCAAACCATAGTTTTTTTTCTTAAAATTTTGACAATCCTTGAAGGCAGTTTTGAAGAGTGTACTTTTGTTAACAGTAGACAAAAAACTCGGTTTCCAGACCGTGAGAGCATTTTGAAAATTTGGACATGAAATCATAGAGAAGAAATTAACGGATATCTTTTTTTTTTTTTTAAAAAAAAAAAATGAATAGGTATGTCCTTGTTAAACAAGTACATATACATCTTCCTACGTTCCCTAAACTAAGCATAAATGCTTGTCCTACAGGTGAACGAGATCGGTCGAGGCAGGATTCGAACTCGCGACCCAGCGCGCTAACCGCTCTGCCATCCACCCATATCTATGGAAAACTAATCAGCTCTAGGTCTATGCTAAATATGAAGTCGATAGGACTTATAGTTTGGGCTGTAGAGAGGACAAAAAAAAATAATTCCGTACGCTATACGCCGTACGCCATACGCCGTACGCCGTACGCCATACATACAAACACATCACGACGAAACTCACAGTTTGCACTCTCTACATGATACCCGTTGAGAAATTGATGTAAAAATAAGCTTAAAAATTGTGGCAAAATAAACAGATTAGAGAGATTGAAATATCTGATGGATGTGAATTTACTGTGCAACATACAATATTAATAAATTATAGAGTTGATTCAACCACAATTCATTATTTTTGGAGAAGTATGTTTTTTTTTGGAGGGAAATGCAATTGCAATTTACAAGAAAATACTTACCTAAATATGACCGATAGGTATCTATATTTTGATATCGTCTGAATTTAGTATTAGATTAGTACATATATAATATAGTGACGTTTTCATGATATTTCACCCCAAGTGCGGTCTGCCTTTGATCAATTTTATTGTAAGGTTTAAATGAATTGACAATTAGAATTATATAGATATAACCATAAACCATGGCTTGAGAAATAGTTTATATTTATAGATATACATATGTAGGTGGGTTACATCTACCCACAATCCTTGATAGTTGAAACTGATATTGTTTTAGCCATGTTTGTTTTCAGAAGCTCAGTAATTAAGTTTCGGCTCCAAGTACTTACTTACTTCGTCTTTATGTCAATCTATCATTCATCTCTCATACCATCGTTCTTATTTTGCTTTACGATAAAACCAGCCACTTTCATACTTATTTCGGTTCAACGTTAATTATATCTTGTGTTTAATTTAGTTTCTAATTTAAAATAAATAAATGCTTAATTAAAAATAATTGAGAGATAACAATGTAACCTTTGGAAAAATAGTTTTAACCAAAAAAACCGATCCATATATTTAAACTGCCGGTGTATTAGGTATTTCTATTCATTTGTAGGTGTCGCCTCTAAATAGTTAATGAAACTTTATTCATTTTTTGTTTTCTTATAAATATTTTATTAAAATATGGATTATACGATGTAGCCTATATATTATATACCCCCACCAATCAAAACCTGATTCAGTTCTCGTCCAGCATTCTCTCAGACCAGTTGCTCTAATAAACATCATGTATCTGAGCACCAGCAGTGTTCCACTATAGGTACCAACATTCATATACACAAATTAATGAATTGATGCAAACAATTCTTTTCTTGATCTTAATATTTTTTTTTTGTTTTTAGTAGTATTTCATTTCTTTCATTTTTGGAGCGCGAAGCTGAGCCCTTTTTTTGACGCGGTAGCCCTTGCTCACTGTTCGCAGATGTCTTGCGACGACGCCCTATCCAACAAAGCTACGCAACACGTTTTGTAATATTTTCATGTTTCCTTCCCTTTACTTTAATAGTTAAGGAAGAATTGCCGACTGCCTTATGATGTTTATATGTGTAGCCATGATCCTATTTGTCTGGTTTCCCTTTCTAAGGGTTACGAAGGTCAGATGGCAGTCGCTTCAATGTAATAACCAGACTCGCCAATTCCAGGATCATGGTCAAAGCGTACCCCGATAGAAACGGGACAAAAGCGCTAAGGGAAAAGAAGAAGACTGCCTTATGATGTACAAAACCTGTGTGTTATAACAGGAATACTGAAAGATGTTTTATGTTTCAATTTACAATATATTTTAAACATATGCTTACAATATATGATTTGATATCATTCAATTTAAGTTTACTTCACTTATAAAGAAATAACTTTGTAACAAAATAATTTATATAGTGTGAAGTGAACCCGGTTTATCATTCAATCAATTAGGCTCACACGTCAACTGTACCATGGTATAAAAAAGTTGCCAGCACACGAAATCTGTTGAATGAATAACATAAACACTCAATTATAATTATTTCGTTTGTAGGTTCTGAAAATGTTTGGATATAACGTAGGTATGTATGTTGAAACAAATTGAGTAGGTTATACATATGTTTAAGCACTCCTTTGAGACTCATTTTGGTGTTAAATAGGTAGCTCAATGAATCATTTTTAACAAGTATTAGGTATACCATGTAGGTTAATTGTGTTTTTTTTAATTGGGTTACATACAATTTATCCTTGCTTGCATATATCTGCTTCAGTTTCATATGATTTGTTGGTATCAAAGCATCTCTTCCTCTACTTCTTTCGTTCTTCTGAGATTCTCTTCAACGCTCCACATAATATATGAAGTAGAACTTGCTTACTTAATACTCCCGACGATGACACCCTCTCCAGGTAGATCTCTCAATAATCACAACATATTATGGCCTATATATTTTGCATGCCACACCGATATGGTGTTTAACATGTTCCAGTTTCCTTCATTTCTCCTGAGCATTTAAGAAACATGACATTTGCAATGTGGTCCTTCCAAGATATACCTACATACCTATTATCCTGTATTCGTCGGTAGATTTACATTTTTAAGGGCATCTTACAAATATAGGATAGGTACATCAAAGCTATGATAAAAAAATTAACAGCTGATATATCAAATCGTAATTCTCCAATCAAATTAAAATATATAATTATCTTAATGAAATTCAAGTTCCGTTTGCCAATGTTCTTACATAATTGTTCTTTATCTTCTTTGGCTTCATAACTGAGGATGGAAGTTACACTAAATTACTCGATGAATGGTCTGTCTTCGTGTAAGATGGTCTTAGACAGATTAAGGGAACTGTCCAAGTGATCAAAACTGCACCAATTATTCTTTATACGTGTGAACTTCTACAATGTTTCCGACTTATCCTTGTAAGCTTACAATTCAAAAGTCTTTTGTTTTCTAATTCCGTTCAAAAAATTTTAACAACTTTATTTTAAGTACAAGAATTGAAAATATTTTTATCTCTCACAAACACCCATACCATCCACTGTTTCTTCTTTTTCGTCTGTAATGTTATGTAATGTATGTAAATGAATAAAACATTCAACATGCTAACTGTTATTTGATACAATTATCCTTCTCAACTCAAGTGTGCGCTTCCCGTGTAAACATTAATTCCCCATTGCGAATAAATTATTTCAATTTAAGCTTTATGTTGTTATTTACATTACATACATATGTACATACATAATATTGAAAAGCAAAACAGAATACCTATTCAGCAGTGAATTATAACTGAGTTTTATATTAGTGCTTGAGAGTCATAATTTCACATTTTCAAGCGGATTTTTTATAAGTTTCTCAATGAGTATCTTGTAGAGAGTGCTTACTTTGAGTTTCGTCGTGAATTGTGTGTGTGTGTGTGTGTGTGTGTGTGTGTGTGTGTGAGGGTGTGTATGTGTGTGTGTGTGTATGTGAGGGTGTGTATGTGTGTGTGAGGGTGTGTGTGTGTCTGTGTGTGTGTACAGACCATACTAAAAGGCCGATGTGTGAAATACATTAACTTGAGCAGATTTTTTCTCTAAGATTTTATCTGTTAAAACTGAAAATATTCTCTCACGATCTGGAAATTTGAGATATTTTAATTTTGTTAAAGTATTTATACAATATAAATAATTTCCACAAAACTGCATTCAGAGTTTGTCAATCTCATAAGAAAAATGTAATGTATTTTTTGTTTTTGTATGAAAAATATCAGAAGACATTTTTTTATGTTTGGTAATGTTGAGTTATTTGAATCATAATTTCTTCATATGATTTCACACTTTTATGATTTTTTACTATCCAATATTATGAATGTAATAGGATTCATCTACGTCTACATACTCTACATACTTCAATCACGCCATCATAGAAATGTACCTACTTCTTAAAATGCATTTAGGAATTGTCAACCTCACAAAAAGAAAAAAATGTACACTTACTATGTAGTGGAGAGTTTAGTGTTGGCCACAACCCACTCGTCTTTATTTGATTCTCCTTATAACGAAAATAAATTATTTTCGCGCAAGTACCTACATCATTGATTTTAATTTGACTTATTGAAGTCAAATTAAATCTAGAGGGCTCCATGAGCTACTCTTCGTGCCATGCATTGTTTTTTTTGTCATTCATTCTAGCGTTCTGCGAAGGGGCCGTTGACAGTCCCCATATGCGGAGCGGGTGGTGGTGGGAGTAGCGACTTATTGAAGTGGTTTGAAGTAGGCACTTATATTTTATTGCTACAACCGTTTCGATTTTGGGAATTCCATTGGTCGGTATCATAAAATATCAAATCCTAACTTTCCTTTGACCATTATTGTAATTCCTTAGTTCGTTTTTTACTTTCCACTACTATGAAAAGTGAAGTCGAGATTTCACAATTTTTAAACGTTTTGTTTCCACGTCGATTTCTCAACGAGTATCACGTAGAGAATGCATAATGCATATTCATGAGAATACATGCATAATGAGAGAATGTCGTCGTTATGTTTTTGTATGCGGTATGCGCGTGGCGTACAGGTGGAACGCATAACACAATGGTGTACTACGAAATATTTCGCATCTAATTTTTATCAAATATCGAATAATTTTTTTGTAACTTTTTACTTCTGACACTTGCGTGCAAAATGCGTGCATGGAGGAGTTTGAGATTTGGCTTTAAATAAAAAAAAATATTTCACATTACTTATGTACTTCACTTCGATACACCTGCATATTACATATAAGATACTGTAAACAAAAATTCAAATAACCTTGCAGGTAGTCCCTCTGCAGTAGTCATACACTTACGTATCCCCTCTCATTAATGAACATTACGTTTAAACTGTCAAAGAATTATTTACGACTCAGTTGTTTCAATTCGAATTTCAGAACATGATATGAAAGAAAATCACAAAATCTACTGTGAAATAATATAAAATGTGCTAATGCAATCACACTTTGTAATATGTGAAAAGAAAACTTTGTACCCTTTTATGAATACATGACCTTCTAGAACTACTCTTAGTGCCATGAATTTCTTGTCTATCTTACTAGCGTTCTGCTAAGAGGCCGTTTCCAGTCCTCATATGCAGAGCGGGTGGAGGTGGACGTGGCATTAATTATCGCTGATTAGTTTAAGGTATTTACATAAACGTCAATTTAAAATTTCAAAATTATCAAAACGCACGTCACATTCCGTTCCATTGGCTTTTCTTTGCAATGGAAATGGACTTCGTAGAAATATATTCTGGGATTGTGACGATAAATAAGACGATTTTCCACCACGCAATAGCGCGATACGTTGAATATTTTTCATCAATATTCAACAAAAAGCTTCTCAATATAATATATAAATGGATAATAGAAACAGCAGTAATCGGTTCTCTCAATACACAAAAAGAATTTTATTTCGAAATTAAACATAAAGTCAGACAATGGTAACGGTATATTTGAAAGCGAGATTTCACAAAAGAGTTTACAAGGGTTGGTCTGAGCTGGCCACTTCCGGTCTAGGGACGATTTAATATCACAACCCCGCTTGACTTAACAACCGCTTTAATTTTTACGATCTCCCTAAACGATTCCCCATTAAAAGCAGGATATGCACCACCGCTTCCCGTGGTGGGAGAGAATCAAAAGGTGATTACACCAGTGTATATACATATTACAACTCTTTTTCATCTCTGCAAACTTTCATAATATAAATTCCACTTGATCCCTCCATAAAATTTGCCAACAGTTATTAACGTTTTTAATACTCAGAATACTTACTTAATTGACAACTATTTTTATTAACGAGAGCAGTTCCATGATGGAGGACACTTCATGAGGCTTAATACTGTCTCACGATAGAGAAAGTTCAAAGATAGTTCCTGATATATCTTAACACAGCGGAGTATAGTTACTCTCCGTAGTTTTTTGTCTGAATTTGTTCTTGGTATTTGCCTTCGCCAAGAAAAGCTTTATTATATACGAAATACATTTTTGCCTAGTATGAATTATAAGATCGTAGTCGAGTGGATAGCCATAAACCATTATAGAATAATGAATTTTCTTGCGGCATCCAAGAAAATTGATTATTTAATGTTCAAAAACAAAATAAACGTCTGCAAGCCTCTAGGGGAAATAACCTATATATTAATAACAGGATGACCAAAGATTTTCTGGGAAAGCGGAAGAATTTTTTTCTTATTCGTAAAATTTATTTAATTATAATTTTCACACAGAATTCAAAATTTCGCTATTTTTGAATTTTTTACAAATATTTGGGCCTGAGGAGGTTTGAATGATGAACATTAAAAGTCAGTCAAAGAAAGTCTAAATTATTTTTGATATTTATTTATTTGTACCTTATAGATGTACCAACATCGTTGTATTATAGTTTTATTGCCGAATAAAACTTCAAATTTATTATATTTCTTTCAGTAAATTCATATAATGTCTTTGTTTATGAGCTTTGTACAACATTAAACGTATCTCGCATATAGTTTGTTTGAAAGTTAAAGAAGTAAGTCTACTTAAAATTACCAAGGTAAAATTACGTATGCAAGACTATACCGTCGGTAGGTACCCGTTAAAAAATTAAACCGAAACTTAACTTTTCAAACAAAGCTTTGGGAATTTGAACTTTTAATTATACCTAAATGTACATGAAAACTTTGACTTTATCCGGTTATTTCCCATCAGGCACTAGTAAACTGTAGGTACACTAGAAACAGATTAAGGTGAGTATTCATATTTTCAATCGTTTATTTGTTTATATTTATTCGTTTTTTTACTCCTTACTTACCCAAAAGGGAGTAATGAATTCGCAATTTTGAAGATTATTTTTTTTATGCCAGATTATCAACTAGTATCATGCTGAGATTGTATTTCGAATATTTCATCACAATGTATCTGTGTGTGTGCTTTGTAATATATGTGCTATGTACTTACTATGTCCGGCGTGTTTATTTTATTTTATTAATTTATTACACAAAATAAATATAACATACATATGTTAACTAATAACGCCCCACTAGGCTAAAGCCTGTTCTGGAACTGTTATTTTTACACAGTTGGGTATTTTTATTCAGCTGTAATTTTTACATTCTACTTCATCGATTTTAGACTAAAGTACATAGGTACACATTCTTTTTTAAAAATTTGTATATCTAATACTCGCTTAGACCCCATGAAATTTTGAAGGATATCTGAATATTCTTTCTCGACATTTTTAACTGTCAAATATTTCAATGTGTCCCCAAGCTTAGGAAACTTAAAATTTGATATTTTTATTTTCAAATCGCTAAAAAGGCACTTCACTTTTATGCCATTGAAGTATTATCAAGTTTTTATAATAAAATATTTATATAAAAAAATAACAAACTCATTTCACGAAAATGCCGTGAATTTTCCATACAAAATTTGAATACTTTGTTTAGTAGACTTGGTAGTAAGGAATATAGCGTTGGCCACAAACCACTCGTTATACCTACTTAGGGCGTTTTTTTTTCACAGAATAGTTAAATCAATACTTATTGTTATAATATAACTACAGGTTATATAGAAATATTCATTAAGAAATCTAAGAAGGAAGATTTTCTATATAATTTAGTCAAGTAAAAAAAAGTTTCCATTCTTTTGGCCACTACTGTACAAGAAATATTTAAATATCTTAAAACAGTTTTTTCAAGTGTAGTTATGTCATAGTTAAAGTTACGGGTGTTACAGGTATAAAGACCCCCGATGTTCCATACAAATTGTAAAGAGTACGATTCGAGCGTTTCCTATCTCATTCTTGCACATACTATATAAAAGATAGAAGATATAATGTGTCTCGTTTTCTATTATTTATGTATTTGAGGTTCCGAGTAATGGCGGTCGTCATAAAATTGCTAATATTATGGTGAACGCATTTGAATTTAGAATGTTTGCGAATGTCATCGGTAATAATATAAAGATATATCTCACCATTAATTTATACAACTCTCATAGCGCTAAAAATTTGCTGTACCTAGTCTTATACCACACTTTTTTTGTCAATACGTATAACATTATCATTTCATCGTTTATATTACGATCATAATTATATTATACTGTGTTTTGATTTGCGCAACAAAATTTGACAAAATCGACCCGTACAAAGGTCAGTCACACTAACAAAAATTAACAGCGACATCTATCATAACTGTCAAATTTAACTATAACTGCTGATTTTTGGCTGGTTATTTTTCTGCTAAATGCGCAGTTAAATGTTGAAAATACCCATTTCTGTGGCAACCAGTGGTAACGATAACTATGTATATCTCTATAACCATAACTAAGGTAGAAAAACCCACGCTTAGTGATCACATTTCAACAGATGTTAATTCTTTTTTCACGCGTCTTCTGTCATGTCCATGCACTGAGTCAAATTAAAACACTGTTCGTTATCGCCGTGCGCTATTTTTTTAATGGGATTTGACGTTTGTTGTAGAAAGTTTTTCTACAATAACGGTCAACAAACGTCAAATCCCGACGATGAGGATATTAGACGAGAGTGTACCTACATATTTTTGAAAGAGTTTTCGTAAGAAGAAAAAAATCCCTAAGTTGATTTGGCAACGTATAAAGAATAACTCAAGATTGATGTTAAAACAAGAATGAAAAGTAAAATCGATCTTATATTCAATTAAAAAAAATACGTCGATATTTTTTTTCCAAATATGTATATTTGAATATGACTTTGTTACAAGAATTGTAATAATTTTTTTTTAACATGTCTACGTAGGGGACGCCAGCTATTAGGATTTGGGTCCATTTTGCTCTTCCGAAGAAGCACACTACGTAGCGTTGGGAGGGGCTTGCAATCTAGAAAAGAGTTTATTAATTCGGATTTTAAAAAGACTCGGGTTGTGCGAGGGTGGAAACACAGAATTCGGAAGATCGTTCCACAGTCGGGCTGCTGTATTAATAAAGGAGTTCGGGAAGTGACTTGTTCGTATATTATGTTGAAGGTCCACTGTGAATGGGTGCTGCGATTGAGTAAAGCGAGTGACTCTGTCGTGAGTGGGTGGAGAAGGGACCAAAGATGCAAGTTCTTCTGAGCAATTCCCGTGGTAGTATCTACAGAATAAACTTAAAATACCGACTTTGCGTCTGTGTTCTAGTGATTGCAATCCATCAGTCAGTGATGGATCATCAATCAGACGTATAGCACGCCTTTGGACAGCGTCGAGGGTATTCAGTAGGTATTGGGGGGCGCCACTCCAGAGGTGACTACCATAATATTCAATAATTGGACGTATTTGCGCTTTGTGTAATGGTACAAATAAATAATAATGGTACAAACACATACTCAATTGAGTATATTTGGATGAATGGTTTAGAAAGTATACATACTTCTTCCATCGACAAGTGCGTTATGACTCAATTGAATGGTTTCAGCAAAATATTTGCACCATGACTATCATAAACTACCACATGACATCATGAAATACCCCACAGTTATATAATATGTACATCGCTTTCCCGAAAAACCGCCAAAAGGATGGAGAAATAGCTGGACGTCAGCATTACAGGGGTTACTTTCAGAGAAAGACGATCTATTTACATGAAGAAAAAGAAGAATAAAAGTAAAAGAATCAACAAAATTAATTGTAATCGCACGAGATGAATCAAATGTAAACAACGCTCTTTTGAGACGCCTCTGGAATTTTTTTGTTTTCTAAAGCGCCCCTCCATGGGCGTCCCCGCTGCTTAGAGAACCAATGTTAAAGACATTTGATATTATTATTTTTTTCTTATTCAGCTCAAATTCACGAGACCTTAACGAGATGGTGGCGGTTTCAAAGAATAAGACAATGAACTTTCCATTTTTAATAATTTTGACAAAAAAATCTTTTATTTTCTCTTTTTGTAAAGTCTCAGAAAAATAATTTCTTTTAAGACCGTTATGTACTTGAACATTTATTTTTTATCTCGTCGTTAAAAAGCTAAGAATTTTGGAAAAAAAGTTATAAATAGTTTACATCAATATTTTTTGTACCTACATTTCACAAGGTTTGAACCATAATTTTTTTTTTTTTCATTAGGTTAATAACATAAAATTATTTTGAATAAGAATTCGATATTTCACGTAGTTCAGCAATGAGGTTCTCCACCTATTTTAGGTGAAACGAGACTGGTGTTATGGGATACACGCTCGTGTCGTGCATCCTTTACTGATGTTATGCCGTGATGGTATAAATGCATAAACATTCAACATTCAAGCTTCAAAAGGTACCTCCATAAAAAATAAAAATATATGTTTGTTGGTTTCTGTGCCTTAATTAGATATCTGATTCCTGAACAAAGCGATGGAAACACAAGTTTATTACCTACTGTGTTAGAATAGTACTTTCACTATTTTCTATTATCCGGTTATTGGGTGTCCCGAAAGAGCTGGGTAATCGAAATTACAACAGGCAAAATAACATCTCACAAAGTTCAGCAATGAGGTTCAACATCAATTATGAATGTTGCCTTTTTAGGTGAGACAATACTAGTATGCGGGCGTACACGTATGTCGTGTTTCCTTTTATCAGATAATGCATACCCGTACAACTTTCGCTGGTTACCCCAAAATGTGGGATAGCCGCGATATAACGTAGTCCGAATAACGTGATTTCGAGGTCGGCGGCAAGCAAGTACTAGTCGGTATGTAGCAGGAATGGAACAGAGCAGTTGCATGGAAAGGAGGGGAAGAATCAAGACACGTGATTCGTATTCACGTTACCAAGAAATGTGTGTATGTTATGATCCTGGGTTTGTGAAACAATTTAGATCATAAGTATTAAGAATATAGCAATGTATGCGTTTGTGCGTTTATAATCAGGTGCGTTTTAAGTTTATATTTGAAACAGTACTTGCTAGGAGTTAATGGCATCAATTAAAAAATAACTAATATCCAAATGGACCATTGACTGGTAAATACCTATCCAGTACTATGAAGGGGTTATCCTATAAATATGTATATGTCGAATCAGACTAGGACATCGCTTTATTAACAGTCACCTCTACAAGACACATGTAAGGGATAGCCCTTCGTGTGCTTGTGGAGAGAAAGTCGAGACCCTGGACCATGATGTGTTCTTTGAATGCCTAATCCAACCCGAACATGATTTGTACTATACACTTAATACTCCACGACCAGTTAATATGTCACATCTTCTGTCATTAAATTCCCTGCATATTTATTTTCACATAGCAAAATTTCTGGGCCTTTCTGGATTCAGTCTATAATACAATAACCTCAAGTCTCAAAATAATTTAACAACATTCATGCAGTGTCCTTTTTGACTGCGAGTGACACAACCTTCCTTTCCCTCTTTTTTTCCTTTTTATTCTGAATTTTGAGTACCCACTAAATTCTAAATAGCAATTTGTTTTACACTGTGCAGCTTAAAAAGATAATGTAATATCCGCAAACAAAATTGGTCTATGATATATTGTTAAAATTGAATTTGTTGTAATATTTGTTTGTATGACTGTATGTTTGTTAGGTTCAAATAAAATCAAATAAAATAATAAAAAAAAAACATTTTTATAATGGCAGAAATCATCCTAATGATTGGGTGGAATGCCTCATAAGCTAAAAAGAAGAAAAAGACACAATACCTGCTATTAGACCGAGAAGTAATATAAAATAAAAAAAAATATTCTAAGTACTTACTATTAAAAAAAAACTATCTAGATTGATACTTTCACATTTATCCTTATGTAGGTACATTGTTTAAACATCATCACTGACTCAAGTCCTAGTCCATAATATAAGGCAATAATTCACGGTCTAGCCTAATAGGAACTATATGTATGTACTTATCCGATAAGTGCACTCCACTCATTGCAAACATTGGATAAATCCTTCAGCTTTCAATTCAAAGCAAAGCTTATCAATAGCTAATGCGAAGAGATTAAATCGAGTGCACCGAACCACTTTTAGTCATCGTTTTTTTGCAGTTATTGTTCTATCTTCAGAGACAAAAATTATATACTGAGATAAAAACAAAAGATAATATAATGAAAATCAATAACTTACTTATTGTATATTTGGTTATAATGAAAAGAGAAAATATGAGAAGCTTAGTACCACAGACGAACATTTATTAGAAATGAGAAACGTATAAATATTTATGTGGCGACGGAAGCGTGCCAAGATAGAAAAATATGGCATTCGATTCTCTTTTATTACACAATTAGCTTAGAGTATGTCTGAGATACAAAAATGACAAACTATTTTGTTGAAAATTTTTGTTGTATTCGTGATTGCCTTAGACGTGTGTTTCCAAATTTTTAATACCTCAAGAGGTAAGATTTTATATATTTCATCACATAATTACGTGTTAATTTTAATTGAGTCGTAAACAGCGTGAAATAATTTATACACTACGTAATAAAAAAAAAACAATAAGGAAAAAAATCCATTATTGATCGTAGGTATGTCATTGAATCAAATATATTGTATATGTAAGTATGGAATAAATTTACTATTTATTTTCCAAGGTATCTTTTATCAAATGGCCGATGCTGCGTTCATGCGAGAAACCAATTAATGAAGATATACTGAAACCCCAATATAGTCTTCAGAAAACGTTTGTATTTTCTACACATTGTATTAATAACCTATATTAAGAAGTTATGAAGATAGGTAGACACTTGATTGACAAAGAAATAATATTATGTTGAATTTTCGAATACATAGAATGTTTCCATTTTTTCCGAGATCAAACCGTCTGATACTAAGGGGTATTTATTTTATATGCTTTTCGAGCAGCAAACAATGGCGATTCAACAATCATCCAAAAAAGACAGCCACAGAAGATTTAAAATAATCAAAAATAATATACTTAATCCTCGTAACGAAGTGTATTATTAACCGATTGTTACAATGTCATTCATGACGAAGTAGGTATAGTTTTTTGTCAATTTAACCATCAAATATATTTTTTGACAATTTTTTTAGCATCTCAATAGAGACAAAGTTGGAATATTATAGGAGAACCAGGATCTCAGGGCAACTACAGGTCATTAGCCGGTTTACGTGATCACTTTATACACTTGCACAACGTTCACCAATTATATGCCTTATTATTGATTTTCCTTATCAATGGTATTTTTGAAAGTTCTGTAAATTTTAATAATGAGAAACTGATCGTTTGAAATAAGCTCAAAACACCATCACCATGTATAAAGTTACGATGAAACCTCTTTGTAACTCCATCTATTCAGAAATTGTTTTTTTTGTTCCTGTCTTCTTCTGTAATATCCCAACTTCATCTTGTTTGAGAAAAAAAAATACAATCTTTGCGTACATATTATATGCGACTTTTAAAAATATTATTCCATTATTATTCCACAGTGCATTGTTTATTTTTTAGAAGATGAACGTTTAATGCTGAGAAGCAGCGGCAAAGAATAGTGATTCCAATTTTTTCTATTATTGTCGTTTTCTGGTGTTTCGTAAGAGTCGGGCAATCAAAAATGCTACAGGGATTATTAATACATACATAGAATGTCACATAGTTCAGTAATGAGGTGCATTTTAAGATAAGATGAAACTGGCGTGTGAGGATACAGACAGGTGTCGTGTTTCTTTTTTTAAGGCAATGCACACCCACACATTCGTCACTGATTACCCCACATCGTGGGAAATGCCGTGATGGTATGATTGAATTAATAGAGGACGAACTTTTCGGCTAATTAGGCCTTTCCCAATTGGTCATCGAGGGAGATCGCGATCCACTTCCACGCCGGCGACGCTATAGAGCTCATTGGCCCTGTTCACCACCGGACGCAGCCGCAACATCGGACAAACACAAAATATCCACCATCCATCGGGTTCAACCACTGCCCCCGAGAATCCAACCACACACGTCAGGGCCTCCGATTGGTCTCGAAATCGGCCGCTAAGTACACTCCGTTTCAAGTCGGAGGGGCTTGTACCCCGACCCCTCGGTCCTCGTGTTGGCGTCCGAAGGTTCCGCGGGCTAACACCGGGGGCATCCGACGCAATCATCACCCGTCAGATTTGACGTCTCGTTGTCAACACAGGATGTCTGACCCGACGTCTGCGCCGGCGGTGTGCCCGAACCACACAACAACATTCGCCACAGTTGACGAGTAACTGCCGAGCGAGACTAGAGGCGTCCGTCCTGCTCTTCTCTAAGTATAGAATGACGAGGGCACAACAGCGTCGGCCGCCCACCCCCGCCTTTACTGCCTGGGCCCTTAGAGCCGCAACCTAGGCTTATATCCCGACGCATCGGTCCTCGTGTTGGCGTCCGAAGGTTCCGCGGGCTAACACCGGGGGCATCCGACGCAATCATCACCTGTCAGATATGACGTCTATTTGTCAACACAGGATGTCTGACCCGACGTCTGCGCCGGCGGTGTGCCCGAACCACACAACAACATTCGCCACAGTTGACGAGTCACTGCCGAGCGAGACTAAAGGCGTTCGTCCTGCTCTTCTCTAAGTACAGAATTGACGAGGGCGCAACAGCGTCGGCCGCCCACCCCCGCCTTTACTGCCTAGGCCCTTAGAGCCGCAACCTAGACCCAATTGGTCAGTGATAGGGTTTCATTGAATCTGTTTATTTGAATATTAATAATAAAGTCATATTTTCAGTTTATTTTACCTGATATTTTTAGACAGCTGTTCTTTTAATATAATCAAACCATATTTTTATGTGCTATTTTTTGCGGCCTTTCCATTTGGCCTGAGTCACGGTGGCGGTGTTATTTTGGAAGGTTGCGAATATTATTTTCGAAGAATGTAATCGTTGGAAAAAGGGGGCACGTTCCGGCATTAGATTACATCACACGCCCCTCTTCATTCTTTCATCTCCTTCATCAGTGTTTACCCTTTCTGAGTGATTGCTTGGATAACCAAGAAAATATGCCCTGGGGCGCTATCATGTTTCTCAAATATACTGAATATAAAAAGCAAAACAATACAAGCATCCTCTGCTTAGGTACATATATTTTTTTTAACAATTCTTATAAACTTGGAGCTGATCAGCTTTCCACTGAGAGCGGTACGTTTTCCTTCTATGATTACAATTAAACAATTTCATATAAAGATCCTCGGAGAAGAAAACTATTGGTTTTGAATGTCACCAACTTGATGTCGGTTAAACCATCGAAGGGGCTAAAGAGACTCTTCGTGTATTATTCTAAACTTTTTTATTTACTTTGTGTTTGATCATGTGACCAATGGCTGGTTTATTGGTATATGGTAATTTCTTCCAACCAACCAAAGTATTGTAAAGCCAAATATTGTTTAGTGGTAGTACAATAAATTTATTAAAAAAAAAACGTACAGAAAGATAAACACGTAACATTATTAAATGTCAAATCACAGCAACAAAGAAAATATGGTGATAGAGGCTGTAGAGCTTTAGTTTTTTCAAAAAGTTCTATCGATTGATACGTCGTAATATCATCATTTAAGGTGTTCCATAGTCTTGTGATTGTACTTAAAAAGAGGAACTGAAAAATTCAAAAGAATGAATAGGAGCTTCTAGTGTGGTACGATCAGCAGGTCGAAGAGCCAGAACGTGGTTTGATATTTTTGCGTGTAACCTCTTCGGATAGCTTCGCAATCGCGTTCGCTTTGAATCGCCTACGCAGGACGTCGATTAAAACACATACACACGTCATTATACAATTTCGCAAGCTAAAAAGTGTGTGTTCCATAAATCGATTCGCAATTCAGCGATCGGCGTATACAAATAAAATCGTTTAAAGTTGTTTGATGTCGAAAACACTTTGATTTTTCAAAGAAGTTTCTATGTCGCACCTTTTTATTTATTACAAGAAAATACAATCTCAATTGTAGATTTTAGGTATTGACTTTCTACCTGTAATAATATATATCCACCTTACAGTTACATTCTGAGTATTGATGTAAACATTAAAAAAAAAACTGAATGTATCGGTACCTCGTTTGTGTGTGTTGGGATAAAAAATTAGCTACCGGGTGTTATGAAAACACACATCAATTATTTAGAAAATAGTTTTAATGTGGTTATTTTTACTCTCCACGACTATGGAATAGTGGAGTCAGGATTTGACACTTCTTAAGCGTAATTTTGTACATCAACGTATTCTATTCGATTCTGTGTTGCTTCTCGGGTAACTAACAAGTACTTGTCAAATATTTATTTTACACGCACTCAATAACAAGTTGCCTCATTCGGGATAAATATTTAACACACGATTGAATACCTACTGCGTCTTTATCGGGAAACGAACGCGGGACCTTTTGCTCAGAAGTCAGATATCCAACCATCTGATCCATGAAGGCCGACTAATAGAATTTTGCTGAAATAGAAAAGTGCCCACACCTATGCATTCATGCATCATCTTATACATGTCGTTCAATACATCATTTTTTACCATCTCATTGAACTTTTTTGTTTTTTCATCCATCTTTCAATTTTTCGAATAGTTTGTTATCGTAACTTTTTTGATGAATCTACGTGGTAAAATATTATATAAAAAAATACTCAAATTATTTTTCATTCATTCATAACATCTCGGAATACCCCACAGTTTGGGGTAACCAGCGACAGGTGTGTATTAAATTATAAAAGGAAGAACGACACATGCATGTATCCTCACACACACCAGTCTCGTCTCACCTGAAAATGCGACAGTCAGAATGGGTGGTGAAACTCATTGCTGGACCATGCGATATATATACATAAGTTTTCGTTCCACTTATCACTATCGATAGTCGATATCGGTCTTTCAAATATCAAAATATCGCAAAAGATTAAAGCTTAATAGAGTAAGTAGTAACCCATATTTAATTATAAATCTCCGTTCCCAAGTGTCGTGTGTCGGGCACGACAGTATGTATATCGTGTGATTTAGTGGCAATACATTTTAAATGAAGCTGTTCGCACTTATACGACAACGATCTTTTATGGTCGACGGCAAGAATTGTCGTGTGTTTTGCCAGCGCCGCACCCACGATAAAAAATCGTATCTTGTCTTGATCACATATAAGTTTCTATGACGCTGTTCACACTTGTCGTGTGTCGGGCACCATAATCTTTTCCTGCTTTCCTTCCCCGCTGGCTCTCCTCGCCCTCAATCATTCTGTCGTCGACGTTCATCGCACACGGTCGCCTCGTGTAGAGTGACGAATATTAGCTCCACCTATTTAATCATAAAAAATCGTGTCCCGACATCCGACAAAGTGGGAACAGAGGGACGACACACGATAAATTATCGTGTGACGACACCCAACAAGTGGGAACGGGCTGGTAGACTAATTATTCAAAAATATTTTTTCGGAATAAGACACGTTTTGTATCGATTCATGATATATAAATGGTATATTAAACCTACATATTCGTTAGTATTTAATATTTAAACATTATTAGTTAGTATTTAATATTTAAATATTTAAACTCTGGTTTAGAGAAACTTCACCAAGACAGGTGGGTACAAAGTTCTGGTACATTATCTAAAAGCCGAAACTTTGTTGTTTCCTTTGGGAATAATGTAGACCAGGTAAATTATCAGTTTCTATTCATCGATGGATATGTTTTAGAAGGTGAGTTAATTTATGAAGTGTTTACTGTGCTTGCAAATCATTGTTTGGCTTCGACGGTATCGATGAGAAACTCTAAAGACGTACCAGTTAAAGTTGTAATATCCGCTAAGATTATAGATTAATACTGATATTTCAAAACACTTCCTGGAAATATCAGGTAACTTTCTCCTTATCCAAATAACATATTGAAAATATTTATATTATGTTTAAAGATAAATATGTAAATAAAGTTTTAAATAATTCTAAAGTTTTTGTGTTATCAGAGTGAAAATCCATTTCAAAATTAATAAATTTTACTTAAATTCTATTCCAAACGATTTTGCTGAGGTGACTCGAGATCATTCGGAAAAGGCTGACCATTAGACATAATTATTCATTTGGTTTAAAAAATGTAGAGGTTTTGTATTCGGAATGTAAAAGACGGAAACTTAACGCTCTATAAATGTTAGAAATTAATAAAAATAAAATAAAAGCAAAATTGAAAACATCCAGGTACCGACTGTATCCCTATTTCTTTAAACTCAGACTCACCTACATATTTGGCAACATTGTAAAATCACTGTAACTCCACCCACACAAGAGGCAACGCTGCAAACGTTGTAGTGTAGGATGATTTTTGTTTAAATTGGTTAGTTTCATTTTAGACCTTGATAATGCTAATTTTATTGGTTCTGCAGGGCTACTCAAGAATTTGATTACCTAACAAAAGAATAAGATCAGATTCAGACTTAAGAAATCTTTGAGGTTGAATTAATCTTCTTCTTCTTCTTCCTAGCCTTCCCTCAACTGCTGGATGTAGGCCTCTTCCATCTGTCTTAATTTTCCTCTATTCTGTGCTGCTTCAATCCATTTCTTTCCGGCGACCACAACAATATCGTCGGCCCATCTCCTCTTTGGCCGACCGACATCCCTTTTGCATTTCCATGTCCTCCACTTTAAGATTTTGGAATTCCATCTTAAATTTGGCTGTCTGGCCACGTGTCCTGCCCATTGCCATTTAAATTTTGCGGTCCGATCCATGATATCGGCGACTTTTGTTCGGCGTCTGATTTCTGTATTTGTTATTCTATCCCTCAGACTTATGACCAACATTTGCCGCTCTATGGATCGTTGCGCGCATTTTAATTTGTGGACAGTATTTATGGTCAGGGACATTGTTTCCAAACCAAATGTCATCACAGGCAAGATGCATGATTCATAGGTTTTCCTTTTAAAATTAATGGGGATATCCTTATTTCTCATTATATGACTGAGCTTTCCGAAGGCTGCCCAACCAAATCCAATTCTTCTGGGTATTTCTGCAACCTGGTTTTCTTTTCCCATTCTTAACTTATGTCCGAGGTAGATGTATACAGTTTAAAAAAAATGGCAATTCCATAGAAAATTTTCATCTTAACAAATTTATATGACTCAATGTAGATGAATATTAAGTTTACATTATGATCGAGTAATAATTTATATACTTTTAAGATTAAGACACGTAGCGTATTAAGAACGTGTCATGGATAGCCCCAAACAAGTGAGTTATACAAACGAGTGTAAGTACATGAGATGCCTTCGAGAAATTATTTTCTTTTATACAGTTTTGACTATAAGATATTTTGCCTTGAGTAACATCAGCTATTGGTCCATTCAAATTATTTGCAATTTTTTCTTGTACGAGTGCAATGTTATGCTTTAAAATTTTCGTAACCACCCGGTGTTGACAACAAAACAGACCTTCACAGATTGCAAAATCTATATGTACATATAAATGTATGTACATAGGTACCTAAAGTAAATTGTGTAAGGAATCTGATAGAGGAAAATAGAATTAGGTTTCTTTGACAAACTATTGTGGCAGACAGCAAATTGACTAATGGATGGTTGCCATGGCGACGCCCACACCTCATATCGGACCAGTAGGCGAGAGTTGATATTTTATCCAAAGGAGAGACAGCAAGCGACGATTGAGATCACAGATAAAATTATTATTGAAGACCTTGAATATGGTGGGGAGCTGGGGATGCGAGGACAAAAACAGACATTCATTCATAGATTGGAATTGATTTTTGGCACGTCTCTCATAAATTATTCATTGATAGAATTTGTCCTTACGTTTCAAACTTTTGAATATGTGACATACTGATAATATTATCACAATGTTTTAGTAACGTCACTTTTTCAGCACAAGAAATTATATGCTTTTTGGAAAAGAGAAAAAAAAACATTGTACAAATTCAAATAATTGTTATAATGTTTTACTAAATAAATAAAAGAAAATCAAGTCTTATACCTATGTATATTTCCTTTATTTTATTATTAACAAGTACATATACATCTTCCTACATTCCCTAAATAAAGCATTAAAATGCTTGTGCTATAGGTGTACTAAATCGGTCGAAATGGGATTCGAACTCGCGACCATTGGATATCTAACCCAGCGCGCTAACCGCTCTCCCACCACCCATCTATTTGTATTATAGTGGTACACTGAAAATATTATTAAAATTAATATCTATTTTTCCCCCAATATTCTCTTGTTTAATTCTGATATGTTATAAATAAACACTTCCTTGCACCCTGCGCAAGTGGGAAGTTTATTGATAAATGGCAATTTCTTCCAAAGAACCAGTGATTCCAACCCAGTGAAGCAATATTTGCGTGAGAAATGAATATATATACATCACATTATTTAACCAAACATTTGTGTGGAAGACTTTTTCTCACTTTATTATTTCCATGGCCAAGTTTAACTGGCGTACTTTCAAATATTTTTAACGACGGTTCGAATCCGGACGGGGCACGCACCTCTGGATTTTTAAAAAAATCTATGTGTATCACTAGCTATGTGTAGCCATGATCCAATTACGAAGGTCAGATGGCAGTCGCTTCAATGTAATAACCAGACTCGCCAATTCCAGGATCATGGTCAAAGCGTACCCCGATAGAAACGGGACAAAAGCGCTGAGGGGAAAGAAGAAGAAAGAGTTAATACTGAAGGTGTAGAACTCCATTATGCTAAGAATATTTAAACCAAATAAAATTAATTTTGTTCCTAAATATATTTTTATCATGACGACTTTTTCTCGTTTGAAATAAAAAAAAAAATTATTTCAAAAGAGATATAATTATTCATAGGAGTAAAGCAGGTCTGTATTTATTTTAGAAAGTTAAGTTGTTTCTCACTTTATTCAGATAAAATTTGTACAAAAGTTTATCTATTCTAGATTTTTACATGTGCATTTTATATCAGAACAATTCTAGACAACTGTATAAACAACATTTGTGAATCATTTTTTTTAATATTAGATCGAATACAGGTAGAAACAAAACAAATTAATTTAATTGGGCCATACATTTGTTAAGTCATCTTTTCACGCACGTGTAATTCTATTGAGATTTTTTATTTCGTTGAAATAATTTTGTAGTCTCCTCCCAAGACGTATCTGAAAAATGAAAAAATAAATAAACTGGATTTGTTAATTGCTTACTTAGAAGAAACGGACTTTTTACAATCAGCTTTGCTTTCAACAAATTAAGAAAAGTATTTTTCCGGAGAGTGAGAGAGCTTTAATTTCCAAGGCGATTTATTACATCGGTACGAGCTCTCAAAATATACCGAGTCTCGTTAAAGATATTTTAATGTTTTTTTTTATTATTTTGAATTAAAAAATATAATAAACTAGGGAATCGTCTTTATTTACTCGTGGCCTCTACCTTTCCGCGTTCATGCTTCGCGTCACTATCCGACCCTTAGCGATTTCTCCCACAATAAATTATTTATAAAAAATATTTTCTGATGCTTTGAGCGCTAATATATTCAAATTAGTTGACATGTTTTGTAAATATTAATTACCAGGGTAGAAACACTAGTTTACTTGTAATACATATATTACTTTTTACGTTTATTTTATTTTTGATAGCTTCTCGGGCAAATAACAGGTGCTATTATTTATTTGTTTATTTAATTTACCTTTAATCATGACAACAATAGGAAATCCTGTTCTAGGGCTAGCAGTTTACAATTGTTATTGACAATTATATACAATTATGAACCAGGTGATTGTTCCCGTTCCACACAAAATATGTACACAATCTCAACTTTCTGCACTCACAATGGGCTAATGGGTTAGCAAACAAAATATAGGCTCACACAAAACAGATCAACCAGGTTCCAATGTCCGCCATAATATTTTATTTTATTTTATTTTATTTTTATTTTATTCAGAAAAACAACAGCTTATACAATAATATGATAATACAGTAAGATAAAATTGTTGTTGATAACGCCAATTACAGTATTTCCTAGTGGGTGTTACAATATAATATAATATAATATAACATAACACAATACAACACAATGCAACACAATACAATACAACAAAGTGTAACATAACATAATATAATCTTCACTGCTAGACTGTCATAAATCCAATTTCTGACGCGATTTTTATTTCAGAGCCATAGTATGAGTATGGTGGTGTAATTAGTATGAATCACATGGTTCCCAAATCAAACCAGATATTTTTATGTGTCAAATATCCAGATCCAGAGATCCATAAAGATCCAGACTAAAAACAGAATTAAAAGCTGTCTCTCCACCGGGAATCGAACCCGGGAGCCTTGGATTAGCAGTCAGATACCTAACCAACTGAGCCACGAAGGCTGTATATGATGCATGGGAGTCTTCATTTTTTCTTAATTCCAAATTATTTTATTAAATTCGGAATGTATATTATTTTCCACAGATATTCAAAGCCTAAATATATGTTATTTTTTCATCAAGTTGGTTAAAAAAAGCACCTTGCATTGATTTGATCTGAGTTTCGTGTTAAATCTACGCCGCTAAATCACATACATGCTATGTCAGTGTATATTTCTAATAGGTAATTTTTCAATGGTCTGATTTGTGCAATGAAAATATATAAAAATAAAAGATATTTACACTTTATGTATATGCATATCATGATGACTCTAATCATCTTTCTAATCTGTATGAAATGGTTTAATTTATACAGTTTAGTTACTTGTTAAAATGTAAGTACAACCTATATTATTTATTATTTATTTATTTATTAAAAATCCTTTTTTACAAATATAATAATATCTTATGTAGGTACAATATAACTTGATGAAGTAGTAAATATATACATACATATATATTAGTATGGTGCGTGTCAGGCGCTTACAGTGTAACATTTATATCCCTTTAAAAATTTATAAAATGAATAGTACTAAAATTAAGTTAATGTTTTTTTTTTCTCTTCACTTACTCATGTCTTAATGTTTTGCAAATGATCCAACTGTCGATTCGTTCATGAGAATTCAATTCTCTTAATGAATCGACATTATTAAGCCAAGATGCGTGTACCAAGGAAAATTTTGTATGGTGTAGTGGACTTTTGCATGCTTATAGCACCAACTAGAGGCCTCGCCGCATATATGTTCCTATACATGGATTTTCTCAGAATTCGGAGTAGAACATTTTATGTGAGTTTTGTGTGTGTGTCTGTGTGTCTGTGTGTCTGTCTGTCCCCCCTTATAACTTTTGATCCGCTTAATTTACAGAGCCCAAATTTTTAAAATATATAAAAAATTACAAGCCTACAAACTTTTAAACTCAGAATTGTGAATTTTTGTTTCAGTCAGGGGTTATCAACTTTTGAAATTTTGATTTATTTTTCCATATATCTCAGAAACCGTAAAAGCTAGAACGCTTAAAATTGGTATAAACATAGACAAATACAAAATCTCAAATCAGTTCTTTTTTAAAAATTCCAGGGTTTCTCAAACATTTTTTATTAAGAAAAATATTTTTTTTATAATAAATTTATGAGTTTAACTGCATATATTTCCAATTTTTTTTAATATATCGAAAAAAGCCGAAACAACCCAACTAGAAAATTTAATTTTCTATAAAAATATTAACATTGTATTAGCACATCTCAAATTTTTTCTAACAATTTTTATAAAAATTGAATTTAGTGACGACATTGCTTCATACAATTTGTATGGAAGTAGCCTACTCACAATATCTAAGAAGACTTAATAATTTGATACTAATCTCTAAACATACATACATACCATCAAGCTGTGTTCATATTCTGGGTAGGATCAAAGGACTGACCTCCATACTATCTTATCTTGACATACAATACCTAGGTTCATGTGTTGTATAGAAAACCAAATATCTTAAAATATTAAATAATTTGTATTTATGGGTTTATAGTTTGGTACTTATTCTTCAACTATACATACTATCGCTATCGACAGTTGGATCTCATGTGTTACATGCAACTAGTTTCTAGATAAGACACTCCACTTATAGGTCAATACCTGTGTCGGAGTGCCATTATATATTTTTTTTAGTGTAGTGTTAATCTTTTGGTACCTACTGTAAGGAAGTATAATAGTAGAAGGTATTTATTTGTTCATTTCACTATATGCAATAGTCGTTCGCTCTCTTCTATGCCTTTGTTAAATAACCATTTGAATATAATTTTTTTGCATTAGTTGATGAGATAGTTGAAATTTCTGGTATGTCTTGTTTTAACATAGTTTTGTAGTTAAGGTGCTAGGTATGTAGTTTTTTGTCCTAGTGTGGTTTTCATTCTAGGTACTACTTCAAGATTTCGTACAGTTTGTCTAGTAATATGTAGGTATAGTATGTTTTTGGGGAACGTGGCTGTTAGTTTTTGTAAAGTTTTGTGTAATACTTTTTATCTGATGTAAAGTTGTCTGATGTCAAGGACCTAAAATTCTTTAAATAGCAATTCAGAAGGGTATAAATACTATTTTATAATAATATGTACACTAGTCCTAGAATCGGTATACCTAGTTGAGCAGCAGTTATATATTTTGTGATAATGTAAAGGTGTGATAAAGAATTATAAATAATACATATCACACATTTTGCAACTCTAGATAATATAATAGTAGATTTAAATATTCACTTTGAATCAAAGCGATTTAATTGGATCTATTCTTTCGTCTTAAATTTGTTATTTCTTCGAGACACCCTCAAAATGCTGATAATAAATAAAGATTATGTTTTTCACATAAAATTGACAAAATTAATGTCGCTTTATTAACTATTCACTTACTGTGACAAACAGGAAATTTCCCTTATTTGTTCGTCCTCATTTACGGAATGCGTCGCTTAAACTTTTACCAATATATTTCCTTAATATGTAGCTACGGAAGAAATTTTCTTATACTCTTTCGAAAGTCTCATTTGGTATGATAATATAAAATTTGTGGTGGATATCAACTAGCAAAAATGCCATTTTTTTTAAATCTTTTCTTATTCAATGGAGGACAGTTAAACATTATTTTTGTTTGACAGCAAAAAAACAAGAAAGAGACGTAGACTTTATAATATCTATTGTTTTGACAGATACCTAAGTCTAATTTTCGATAGAATAATACAATAACAACTTTGTGGATAAAATATGTTCCTACGTTATTGTTTTGAAATTTTTATAAACGCAAACAAATGTGAAAATAAATTTTCGAAAGTGCGTTTTGTACAAAATTCTCTCAAATGAGTATTATTTAATATAATATGTAAGTAATAATCAAGATGATTTCAATGATCGTATTGTTTTGGAAGATTTTGAAACAGTTTACTGATTAATTGAAATATTTTATATTATTTCTTTCCGGAAACAGACATCCAATAATACATACATTAAATACTCAATCGTAAAAACCATCGAGAGAGAGAGAGAGAGAGAAAAGGTGCACAGAGACAGAAATAACCTCGAATATATATATATATATATTTATATATTTGTTGTAGATTACATACAGTTTTGAAATATATATATTACATAAAATGGCCAAATTATTGAACAAATATAAAAACCAAGAATATAACACGAATAACCAAGGTACGGTCTTAGACAAAAATAAAAAATTTAAAAATGTATTAACTATGAAAATAAATAAATAAATAAAATATAAGGTAGAAAGTTTGGGACAGGACAATAGATGATAATGGGAAAATTTAGGAAAAGAAAATCATTATGTTGAATAGCGTTCTCTTCTTCAAGCGAGTAGCTCTTGATACTTAAGTAGTTTATAAAAAATAACATAAAACGTTGATATAATATTCCACAATATCAACGTCTCTACCTTAAAATGTTTGGAAGTATATTGTGTTTGTTAAAATAAAATTAGTATAAGAATTTAAACTTGATGTTTTATCTCACAAAATTGTACGTTGGTAAGAAAAATAATTAATTTTTCACTTACATCCAATAAGTTTCCGTCTGCATGGAAAACGGCTTTCGTTATACCTTTGCCCAAATCCAATTCGCCAACAAGCCTAAAAGACTTCCGTCCAATATCTATTCTTCCTGTGCTATCCAAAATCCTTGAAAAAATAGTCTTTTTTCAGACTTCCAACTTTCTTTCTTCCAATAATCTAATGGACCCATTTCAATCTGGTTTCCGTAGTGGACATAGCACAACGACCTCTCTTGTCAAAATCACAGACGACATTAGGCGTGCTATGAACGATAAACAAATTACTATCCTCACCCTTCTTGATTTTAGTAGTGCATTCAACTCTGTCGACTTCGATATTCTTTTGGCGAGGCTCCGGTCCGCTAATCTCTCAGACTCAGTTATTCGGTGGTTCATGAGTTTCTTAATGGATAGGCATCAGCGTGTCAAATCTCAGAAAAACCTGTCAGATTTGATAAATTTGTCTGCCGGTGTTCCTCAGGGTAGCGTTTTATCACCACTGCTTTTTTCAGTTTTCATTAACTCTATACCTAACATACTAAAGTGCTCTTATCACTTTTATGCCGATGATCTTCAATTATATTTGCATTGTGATTTAAATAACATAAACCCAACTCTAAACTGTTTGAATCACAATCTAAGCCAAATTTTTACATGGACAACAGCTAATGGTATTATCATAAATCCCTCTAAGTCACAGGCAACTTAATAGGCAGCTGCAAACTTTTAGCCAAAATTGATTGGCCATCCTTAATCCCTTTATCTATCAACAATAACATTATACCACTTTGTAAGAAAGTAAAAGACCTGGGGATAATAATAGACCAAAACCTATCTTGGCGGGAACAGGTTGCTGAGGTGAGCAGGAAATTTCATTGTACCCTTCACTCATTAAGAAGATTGCAAAATTTCTTGCCTTTCTCCGTCAAAATATCGTTATGCCAATCAATATTACTCCCTTTCCTTGATTACGCTGATGTATGTTATTTAGACGCTAATCAGGAACTCTTAGATAAATTGGAGCGATTACAAAATACATGCATTCGATATATTTTTAAATTGAAAAAATTTGACCACATATCGGAATACCGATCTCTTTTAAGGTGGTTGCCCATCAGGCAGCGTAGGAACCTACATACCCTCACACTTCTATACAAGGTCTTAAACAACTCCAATGCTCCAGTTTATCTACGAAATCAATTTCACTTCCTCTCTGAACACGGGTTGCCTCTTCGATCAAATACTGAAAGAACGCTCAGTATCCCAGTACACAATACTTCTTTTTTCACCACCTCTTTCTCCGTACAGGCAGCTCGTCTTTGGAATCACATCCCATCGCAACTTCGAGTTTCATTAACACTTCCCACTTTCAAAAGAAATCTGAGAAATCATTTCCTTTCACATAACACCTAAATTTGTCTCCTTATCCTATCCTTGTCCCCCCCCCTCTCCAGTCACCTCCGTTTCTTTATTGTTTTTGCTTATATGTTTTTTTTTTTCATTTTGTTTGTTTTATTTTCTTTATAGCTCTTGCTTGTATTGTATAAAAATTTTGCTACATACCATAATTGTAATAGTTTTTCACTAAATGTATATGGTTGGTTGGAAGATATTGCCATTTGGCAATAAGCCCGCCATTGTGCACTTGTGCTCAGAAAGTTTTAAAATAAATTTTTAAATAAAAATATCATTAAAATCTCAGGCAGTTGTGACCGGTGGCTATACATCTAACTGGATTACCACTCCATGCGGCGTTCCACAGGGCACACTGCTGGCCCCTATACTTTTTAATATATATGTAAACGACATCACCTCTTGTTTCAAATTTGTCAAAGTAATAATATATGCAGATGACGTGAAGCTCTATACAAAAATAAACAGTGGTCAAGACTGCCGTAAATTTCAACAGGATCTAGAGCATCTTCAAACATACTGTAAAATAAATTCTCTTAACTTAAATCCACAAAAATGTCAAATTATCACGTTTACAAAAAAATAAAAAGAATAAAATCTTCTTTACCTATACACTTAATAATTCCCCTATACCTAGAAAAGAATCGGTGAAAGACCTAAGAATTATTATGGATAGAAAACTGTCATTTGACGATCACATGAATAATATAAGTAAAAAAGCCAATAAAATGTTGGGCTTCATCATCAGGAACTGTAAACCTTTTTCAAATATTGAATGCCTCAAAATTCTATATACATCTATGGTAAGAAGTCATTTGGAGTACGGATCGCAAATTTGGAACCCGATGTATCTTAAGTACATAAATAGACTGGATAGTGTACAAAAACGCTTCCTCAAACACCTCATCTATAAATCTGGCTGTCGGGAATTAATGGGCCCGCATAATCATATAAATAACGTGTACTTAGCTGAATCAAAATTTAATTTACCATCACTATCATCTAGACGAATAACTGCAGACTCAATATTTTTGTTTAAACTATTTCATAACATTATTGACTGTCCAAATTTATTAGAAAATATCTCACTTCACATTCCAAACCGCAATGTCAGATCGAAACCTACTTTTTCTATTTCACACTCTAAAACTAAACTTAGGAAAAATTTCTTTACTAACCGGGCCACCTCCAATTTTAACAACCTGCTTAATAACATTGACTTTTTTCATACCCAATCTCTACACTCGTTCAAAATTGCGATAAAGCGCCAACTTTGCACTGATAACAAAACTCAAAATTCCACTCTCTAGTATATACATGAATATATGTATGTGTCACCATAAAGGTTGCAACACCTTCTTAGTTGATCCTTAAGTACGTTAGAATCCCATGTTATGATTCTAGAATATAATCCTCTTGGTACTATTCATTGTATATTTCAGGTGTGTTCCTATAAATTTGTTTTTTCTCGTTTGTCGTAAATTGTATGTTAAGATTTAAAAATTACTTGATTTGATGTCCTATTACTATGTACCGTAGTCTACATTTACTTGTTTTTTTTTTCATTGTTTTTAATATCATTATGCTCTACTGTACCTACTGTTGGATATCCAAAATAAATAAATAAAATAAAAATAAAAATAGTTCAAATCTACCGTCATTTTTTTCAATTGATAGACCTACAAGTATACCATATATTTAGATACTCATAAGAGTACTACAAAAGTCTTTAGAAATGTTGTTACAAGTCAGATTGATTTATAACGATCGGATGGATTTTTTATTTTGGAAATTCTATATAATATAATACGTCTTCAGTATATGAAACGGATCAGGATTCATATAAAAATCTTTTGTACATAATATTATCCTTTATAAACCAGTTGACATCGATTTCATTACCTACATTAAATTTACACTTAATACCAAAAATCAACCTTTTGTACGTCTTTCGATACTGTAATTTTCATATTAAAACTAACCAACAAGGTTATTATTAATAATTTTAATTTCGCTTACAGTTCAATATTGAAACTGAAATCACAACAGATAATCCAAATTATCAGCTTATCGGAACTAACTGGTTATTGCTCTAATGGAAACACAGATTAACTATCTCTAATCTTGATGTTAATATGCAGAACATGCCGGAGATTATACCTACATTGGTTTATACAATTGTGCAATGTACATATTCAACTAATAATAACAGATTAATTTTAATGAATCTATTAATAACAAGTAAAACTATGCAATGATTATGCTGTGATTGCCTATTTTCCCTACGCTCAATAGAAGAGGCAGATTTTCAAAATTGTAGACCTCCATCCGTAGTTACCTATAATTCTTGTCAATTTTTCAACATCTCAATGCACTTTATGAAAGCAACAGTCTTTACACATGCCCTTGGGGTAAGGTTATCATAAACACGGCGCTATAAAAATCTTCCTAATTTATTATTATTATAATGAGATGACAATGCTTTCGCACAGATGTTACCTCTGAACTGCGCCAGAATTATAAGTTCATTTTTGGCTCGTTTACTTATAGATATGTACCTACCAACGTATATGTAAATCAAATATTTTTATAGTTGTTAACATTGGAATAGTTTTTATCACCATCGCCAGCCGATGATAGGTCGTAAGCCCTGTAGGTGCCTTGATTTTCCGATTTTCGTATAATATTACAACTTCGTCTCTATTAAGATGTTAAAAGTTGTCTTAAAATATCATTGACCTTACAAGGAAAAAAAATCAATGTTTGCGTTTACCTACTATTACGGAACTATAAAAGTATTCAATACCTATAATATTTTTTTCAGTTCAACGTTTTTATTAAATATTCTTAATTGCTACATATTTCATCCTAAGAGGGCATAATCAAGACAATCTCTCGAAATACATAACATGATAATAGACATTAAAATTAGCGTTGGTCACATCCATATTTTCTTTAATGATTCAATTTTTTTCAAATAAATTATTTATAAACACAGTTAAACGATATAATTTTCGTTGTTTACTTCTTGTATCAAGAAAAGGTTCGCAATTTTATTTATATTTGAACATGTATGAGACGTTTCAAGAATGTTTACGAGGCGATGTGTGCCAAGATAGAAGTGTGGTGTTAGGTTCTCTCTTTCTGCCTCGTGAGGGAAATGGCGTGATAATATATTATAATACATACATACCATCACGCCATTTCCCTATTTGGGGTAGGCAGAGAGAACCGAACGCCAGACTCCTCTCTCTTGACATACATTGCTCGCTTCATTCACGTCCATACATCGTCTCATACACGCTCTTCTATTATTCTTACTTCTAACATCACCATCTTTCAAAATCCCATTTATGTGATCGTGCCAACTTTTTCTTGGCCGACCTCTACTTTTAGTTCCTCTTTTATCAGCCTTGTATACTTTTTTTGTCAGACGGTCATCACTCATTCTTTCTATGTGGCCGAACCACCTTAGGGCATTTATTTTCATCTTACTTACGATATTTCTTTCAATCATACATTCTCGTCTAATATCCTCATTTCTTATTCTATCATACATCGTTTTACCACACATTCGTCTTAGTGACCTCATTTCAACCGCGTTAATTCTACTTTCATGCGTCTTCTGCCATGTCCATGTCTCACTAGCATACATTAGAGTCGGTGCGACGATACCATTGTGTACCGCGAGCTTTGCTTGCCTCGAAATAATTGGGTCAGCCATTACCGGTCTTAATGCACCATTCACTCTATTACCTGCCGTTACTCTCCTTTCAATATCTTTTTCCAATCTTCCATCACGCTGAAACATGTATATTATAATACGTATGTTTGTATTTATTTTCTTGTATAGTATAAACAAAAAACAAAAATTTAAATGTCTTTTAATAATTTCAAATTTTGGGAAAAATTTTCGATCCGCTCTGCGATCAAGGCACGTGGAAAATCAGGTACAACCACGAACTACAGAGCCTCTTCTAGAAACAAAATATTGTCAAAGCGATAAAAATAGGGAGGCTCTGCTGGTTAAGACACGTGCATCGTATCCTCAAAACACGGTCCGGAGGGAAGAAGAGGTGTGAGAAGGTCTAAACTACGATGGATGGATGGAGTCGAGAGGGACCTTCAGATAGCCGGTGTGCGGAGTTGAAGAGAAAAGGCCATGGATAGGGTGCAATGGAGACGATTCCTTGAGGAGGCCAAGGCCCATCCTGGGCTGTGGAGCCACTAATGATGATGATAATATAAACAAATATTTTGAACACTAGTGGGCTTATTGAATGTACTTATTGTACTAAGGAAGCTTGCTATTGTTATTGTATTGTAGAATTAACTGAAAAAAAAAAACAAAAAAATGTATATAATGTAGCAGCGCCTTGTCGGCTGCAACATGTACGGCCTCAGGATTCTCGAATACTTCCGACAATATACGAAGATCAACGAAACATAGCCCACTGTCGTTGATATGAGCTGATCGACAGATCAGCTGATTCATGTTTTGATCGTTCAATAACGTAGAGACGCATTGAACCTTTATCTATTACTTCAGACCCACGACATCACAAATTAATGAAGTAATTATTTATATTATTATTTCATTTGTTTCGAATAAACCAGTGTTGATCATGTATGTAGTTCGTTGGTTGAAACCCTTCATCACTATTATGTTATGTACCCATTATCAATTTTTTTTTTTTTTATAAAAAAAAATGAATATGTCCTTGTTAAACAAGTACATATACATCTTCCTACGTTCCCTAAACTAAGCATAAATGCTTGTCCTATAGGTGAACGAGATGGGTCGAGGCAGGATTCGAACTCGCGACCACTGGATTACTAACCCAGCGCGCTTACCGCTCTGCCATCCACCCATCCATTATTTAATAAGAATTAAAAAAAAATAAAAAAAATTAAAATTAAATTATTTTTAAAGCAGATAAAAGAATTTAAAAAATTTAAACATAAATTAAAATTGCACTTAACATTCTAAAATAGTAGTTTTCGATTTTGTTGTTTTGATTTGTTTCAATTTCCAGTATTTTCTTTTTTTTTATTTTTGAATATGTGTTTTGATATATTTGAATCGTCTATAATTCTATATTACTCATTTTTCAATTCTTTTCATGTTTTTCTTTTTTTTCTTGGTTTGAATATGTATTCTGATATGTTTTCTCATTTGAATATTCTTCTTTTTCATTTATTTTCAACCTCTTTTAATGTTGATTTGATTTTTTTTTTGTTCATGTATGATTTGATTTAATTACTTTTACTTTTATGTTGACTTTGCTTTGTATTGATATTTTTTATTTTTTTTATAAGTGCTTCCCTCATCAAGCACAAGATTGTAATCTTTTTGATGAGGTACTGCAAGGTAAAATATGTAAAAATATTATTACTAGTAAATTTATATATTAATTTGTATTTTAAAATTATTTATGTTAAATAAATAAAATAAAATAAAATAAATAATAAACTGACAAGCAATATCATACTTGGAGGTATATGTTTTAAATAAAATATAATCTTTTTGAACACGCACTATTTCAATATAATCTCTTCTGATATAAAAATAAATAGGTACAATAAAAACAAACCCCCAAAATAATATGAAAAAACCAACGAAAGTCATAAATTGTTCATATGGAAGTTACGAAAATTTTGAACATTATCAGCTTTGCTTTCAGCAAATTAAGTAGAGAAATTTTCCAAAGAGTGTGAGAGTTTTAATTTCCGAAGCAATTTATTGCTTCCTTATCGATCCATTTTTGTATGTCGGCGGAGAACAATAAACCAACCTCTGAATAATGCATGCGAAGCATTAAACTTAAGCGTATTATTTTATCTTAATTGTCTGTTTTTGTCTGATTTCAGCATTTATCTTTCAGATTTATATTACACGTGCTGTGTTTAAAAGCATCCGGAAAACAAAACTAATTAATTATAAACAGATTAGCAAAAATGCGTTATTGTAAAATTGTGTTCTTGATTTTTTGTAAAAATATAGGTACCAAAAGAAAGTACGTCAAAATTATTTGTTGAGACATGTAATGACATTAATATTTACAAATGAGATCCAGCTTTTTGATCATCAAATAATTGGGGAATTTCTTTACCATTTGGCAATATCTCTGAATCAGAAAGATATGTTTACATTACATATGTACATACTATTAAGTATATTACGTATTATTTGTAATTTTTTGTAGATGAATTCTCCATCAACCAATAAGGACACATGAATGTTAAAGACACAAGATTAAAAAAATATGAAGTGACAAATTGTTAACACCTCAATAGAGAAGAAGTTGGAGAACCGGGAAAGATAGGAGAACCGGGAACTCAAGGCACCTGCAGGGCTTACGAGCTGTCAACGGCTGGTTTGCGTGATCAATTTATCCGCTTGCGCAACGTTCACAAATTACACCTTCTAATAATTGAGATCCTTTATCGATGCAATTGTTCAATGTTCTTTATATTTTCATAATGAGAAACTGATTATTTTGAAAATAAGCTGTTTTAACCATCGCCATCTATGAAGTAACGAAGAAACCTTTTTGTAACGCCATCTATTGAGATTTTTTTTTTTGTCAACAATGAAAACAACCGTCATAAATGAATTGAAAATGCTCTTGCTTATATGTCACACATATGCATTTGCAACTATGCAACTTTATATGCAACTTTAAAAAATATTCGAAACTATTGATCAATCTATAAAATGATTCATTGAATTAAAATATAAGAATCATGGTGTATATCAGCTGATAGGGGCTGGTCCTCACTCAAAACAGCTGAGCAGGGTCCTTTTGAGATGTGTTTTTTTTATGTAAATCCTCTTGTTTTCTTGATTTGTTTATGTGAACTACTTTTTGTCTAAATATGTTTTTAATTATATTAATCTTTTTCTTTTTAACGAAACTTTACATGTCATATTATATATACTTAATTGAAGTTGATGTCGGTTTCACTAGCGTAATTTTATTTTTGTTTAACACATCTATTAATATTTTCACCGTGGTACCCATTTTTATAGTCTATTCGTCATGTTTTATAGATTTCGTCGTTTGCAATTGAGCCGTGGTGGTAGTTAGTAAAAATTAAAAGCTATAAAAAACCCCTATAAAAAGCATGTCAATAAAAACATAGAGCGTAGAGTAAAGCAAGAATTCTTAATCGACTCTCTCATTTTCATCTGAAAGAGCTCTGAGGAGTTTTCTTTTTACAAACTAAAGCGGTTCATAATGAGACTACCGTCGTGCCGTCGAAAGAATATAAATGCATAATATACATCTTGTATTGCAAAAACATTTGTGCTAAAAAAATCCACACAAATGTAAGTCGGTCATATCTCACGGCAGGTATGCGAGTTGTTTTTGATATTTTCGACTCTTTGATACAAAAAATATTTTAAGATATTTTCATACTCATTCGATTCATTTCAAATTTTGTAATTTTCTTATACATATTACTCGCTTAGACCCTATTCGATTTTAAAGGATATCTGAATAGTGATTTATAAAATGGCATTTTTGTACATGAAAAAATAACGTGTCTAAATAAAAATAGCTTTAACTTCAGTATCTTATTAGCAAATAGGTGTTAGAAGTAAGTGTTTGAAGCTTTCTAGCAAATAAAAATATTATATTATATATCGGTATATTTTCCACAAAAAATTGTATTATTTTTAAGAATTAAAGTCGACGCGAAAACCAGCTTCGTCTTTTATGTAAAGAAACTCAACATTATATTTACATAAACTTTATCCTCTAATGGGAAATATACGCAAAACTGTAATATAGAAGTCAAACAAAAAGAAACAAAGAAACTTATATTGTTTGAAAATTACTAAAACAATCGCAATTGTACATATTTCATTCATTCATACCATCACGGCATATACCCGCACACCTTTCGCTGGTTACCCCACAATGTGGGGTAACCAGCGAAAGGTGTGCGGGTGTGCATTGCCTTATAAAAGGGAGCACAACACATATGTGTGTACCCACACACCGGTCTCGTCTCACCTAAAAAGGCACTACATTCAGAATGGGTGGCGAACCTCATTGCTGAACTATGTCAGATGTTATTGTTGCCTGTTGTATTTTCGATTACCCGGCTCTTACGGGATTTTCGAAAACAGTAATAGAAAAGAGTGGCAGCACTATTCAAAGCCGGTGCCTCACAGCTACATATTTTGTTCTTTAAAAAAACCTCTTCTTCACTCTGGCCATTTCTTCCCATTATGTAGGGTAGGCCATCCTCATCTCTCTCTCTCCTGTGCGGCTCCTTAGCGTAAGTCAGCCTCAGAGTGCCACGCTGTCAACGGTCTGCCTGGTCTTCTGGCCAGCACTCGGAAGTCCTTCCACTCTTCGTATCAAATTGTCCTCTGATCGCCTTATGATGTGACCAGTGACCATACCGTCTCAATTTACTCTCGAGCAACTTATCGGTGAACGGGGCCACGCCAACAATGTTTTTGTTTTGGTAGTAACAAAATTTTGTGTTAAATTAACCAGACTACAGTGACTACAAAACTTCTGGTTATTCTAAACTAAATGTGTTGTGCACACAGCCAAACCGCACAGTAATAAATAGATAAACATTTATTACTGATAACAAAGGTTTGGCTAAAACGCAGGTAGCCAGTTTAGTCATATTATTTTTTTCAGCGAAATCTTCCTCTGACATGGATATTTCATACCTACTCCATCATAGTCACGTACTTTTTTAAAAAAACATTCTAGGAAAAAAATATTTTCGTTATTTCCCATCTTTAATATTTAAGATTTATTTATTTATTCGATATTTCTATTCTTATAAAAACAGTTTTGTAAATAATACAGTTATTAACATAATTTCTTAATTTCACGCTTTGTAGGTTATGACGTTATTTTACTAACATCATGTCCCTCACTGGTCGGTTTGGTGGTGTGTGGAACGCGCTTTTGCGAATCCAGACGAGCATTCTCGAACGCACTCCCAGAATGCATAGACAAATCTGACCTTTTTACTTTTTTTTGCTTTTCGACATGCGTGCCGACAAGAGCATGTGGCCTAACCTCGTGAAGAGAGTGAAGGCAAAAATATAACACTTCTGGAAGACGGGATAACGTCTGGATAAGCTCGGGAAGGTGAGTCCCACACACTACTATGCGTTATTTACGTAATTTTGGTAGGAAACTGGCATGATGGTCTCTAACCCCGCTTGAATTTTTGCAGGGTACTAATGGCAAAGGTATCCCTTCCCGATCCCGTCTTCCAATATTTATGCCTTAATTTTATTTTATTTTGCAATTATGTATCGTGCAAGTGCCCGTCAGTCATGACGTGGCGATTGTTTGAGGAATTTTAATCATTGAATGCTGGACCCGACTGAATTATCATGATGTAGGTACTATGTATCATCAATGTGACCCTTCTGGTGTCACTTTCATCCATACCACGGCTGATGTTCTGTTAAATTTGATACCTGCTGCTTTATACAATAATTACACTGATGATGGATGAAGATGAAGAAATTTACTGCACACCTCTTATTATTTCCACGCCTAAGCTTCATTATAAAAAAAAACTTATATGTCCTGAAATATTTAATATTAAATATCTTGTAAATTGTTTAATATCTCATATCTTGTGAATTGTTGTCCAGCAACTAATGGAAATAAATTTAGTATTTGTAATTGGTGTTTTATGTCATGTCAACCTACTCACAACACAGACGATAGCATTCTTCTTTAAAATTTGATCTGAAATGTTTGATATTTTAATAATT
Source organism: Molanna angustata (assembly GCA_963576475.1). Taxonomy (NCBI): domain Eukaryota; kingdom Metazoa; phylum Arthropoda; class Insecta; order Trichoptera; family Molannidae; genus Molanna; species Molanna angustata. Next base: position 3,575,847 of record OY754964.1, on the reverse strand, counting down.
TGCCTTTAGATGTAAATAGAATTATGGCTGCTCACCCTGAGAGTGTTAAATAAAATTAAAATTGAGAGTCTCATGACTGCCGTTGGGGGAGTCGGTGGAAGGTGAGGTTGTATGTAATAGAACATTCTCTTTTGCTTCTTACAAGCTCATACCTTACCCTCGCAAGGTATAAAGGAACACTCGTATTACGAAGTGAAGTTTTACACTTAAAAAAAAATCATAGTAAATATAAGTTAATATATTCTATGTAAGTAAAAAGTTGAAATTTATAGTTTTTTTGTTATAGTTGCAATAATATTGTAAAAATAATCCGTAGAAATAATGTTCTGCAGACTTATATGTACAGGATAATACATTAGACAAAACACTTTTGTTTAGCGTTTATATATATTTTTTTTTTTTTTATTTATTAATTTCCATAATACAATATAAAGTAAAATATAAAACATTGTTCATGAAATATATAAATGGAATTTATTACCTCACTAGGCAAAGCCTGTTCTGAGGTAATACTAGGCAATAAGTAAGCATAAATTTCAGCTACGTGAATTCTTAATATCTAAGGCACAAAAAAAATATGAAAAATACAAATAATAAAGTACAAAAGTACACATTTTAAGTCATAAAAAAATATAAAAAAGTACATATAAAATACAATTGTAGGTACATGAAAAAAATTATTAGGTGTCTTTGTGTTTTTGTTAATGTGAGGGTGTGTTTGCGTGTGTGGATATGTGTAAAAGGGTATATGAAAAAGATTTTGATTGTAAATTATATTAAAATTATCTAGATTATTATATAGATATCTCAATCAGTTTATTTTGCAATGTTGCAAATCCGATGGTTTGACAACCTTTGGTTTATATAATCAAACTTAGCTAGATACATACCTATTATTTAACATCGGATTCTGTCAATTTGTTGGTTTAGCCAAATGAGATACGTTGTTTGATTTGCAAACTCAATCGTTAGTTAATAGTAGGTACCTACCCTTCTAACATACCTTAAATAATCTGTGAGCATTGTACATACGTATCCTGATGCTGTCTTTGTTTATGATAATATGTACCTATGTCATGTTTTGAATTACAACTATTGGTGACGCGATTCAATTATCATGGCCTCTGCTGCTGATAGTAATTAATAAATTTTCTTTTATTCATAAATTACAAACTTGTCACATGTGACAATCCTGATATATTTTTTTATTTATTTATTTTCAAAATACATCATCTGGGTTAGTACAATATAACTTATCTTAAATATTACAATGGAATCTATAACCTCACTAGGCCAAGCCTGTTATACTGGGGTTTTACCAATAACTACGCAATAAATATTTTTGCTACATAAAGTTTCAATAAACTTCAAGGTACAAAAGACTAAAGACATTAAAAACCAAGTGTGAGGGTGTATTTGCATATGTGAGAGGACGATGTGGGAATATGTTTAATAAATGATGTATGAGGGCGTAATACAATATCTCTTTCTAAAAAATAAAACAGATTTTTTTTAGATTCTACGTATATTGTTTATTGGTCGATAGTTATTTCGCCTTGTTAGGGCATCTTCAAGATTATGACGGCGGCGTGGGGTTTCTGTTGGGTTATATAGGTGGAGGATCATAAATATATTAAAGTATTTTATAATCTTTTATTTCGAAGACAATACATTTTAGAGTTAATAGTTAAAATAAAGCCCGAGGGTTTCCTTATGTCACTTCAATCATACATAAAACTCTGAGTGATCTTACGCACGCTTCCCATAACGCCCCATTTCCTTTCAAATTCCTTTTCCTACAGCAAAAAATATTAAGTTACTCGAATATTTTTATTATTGCATATGCGCAAACATTGGATTTTTTTCCCTGTCGGGAGTCAAAGATATTTTTTAACAGATTTTTAATTATCTCAATAGAGAGGAAGTTTGAATATTTATTGTAGGAGAACCGGGAAATCAAGGCACCTACAGGGCTTACGACCTGTCATCGGCTGGTTTACGTGATCACTTTATGCGCTTGCGCAACGTTCACCAATTATGCCTTTTTAATGAGATCCCTATCAATTCAATTTTGAAAGTTCTATATATTGTAATACTGAAATTCTTTTCGCTTGAAAATAAGGAATTTTTACTACAGCCATCTATGGGTGAAATTATGAACAACAATCTTATTATTTTTATTTATTTTGTTGGAACGCCATCTATTGAGAGAATTGATTTTTGTAAATAGTGAAAGCTACAATTCTTATATCTGAGGTGACAATGCATTTTTCGCATAGAAGTCACCCCTGAATTGCGCCAGACTTATAAGGTCATTTTTGTCTTATTTACCTACTTGTACCAATGTGTAAGTAATCGAATATTTTTATTATTGCATTAAGTTACTGATGTTTCTTTTTCAATTCATGTTTTTAACCAGTAGGTAATATTAATCAAACATTTTTGGCTTTTATATTTGTTGTATTACTGTCTGCTTGTCCTATGTACTAAATTGGGTGTATGTTTCTTTTCAATATATAAAAATAGTGTTTCACTTCACCAATAAAACAATTCTATGTTCAAAAAAATGAAAAACAATGTTACTTTGTTTATTAACCTACACTTATTTATTTTTATTCCACAACTATTTTCAAGAACTACCGTTCTCTTCTTCAGGTGGGATTAAACTAAAAACTAATTTGGTGTGGTGTGCAGCAGTGTCATGGGTATAGCGGAAGGTGGGGGTAAGGGGGGGACTAACGGGAACATGGATAATAATGGTGAAGTGTTGGGTTGTGTCTGGTTGTTAATTATTTTCTTGTGACTGTTTATGGCTTTGTGGATTTCTAATGTCTCTAAATTATTTTGTTTCAGTCCGTATGTATGTTTATGTAATAATTGTGCGTTTGTATTGTCAAATGTATGATTTTCTTGTATTAGGTGGTTTGCATATTCTGAGAAACCGTGTCCATTTAGACAGCGTTTATGTTCTTTAACTCTAACGCCTCTAAAATGCCTCTATTTGAACGCCTCTACCTCTAAAATTTGTAAATCATGTGTGTTCTGTAAACGCCTCTACCTTTGAATATATGAATTCTTTGTTCATTCGAAATCTACGATTAAAAATCTTATTAACTTGACACCATGGTTGATATTAGGTTAGATGAATGAGCTCTTTCACGGGGAAGTGGCTAATATGTATGCAAAAAAAAAATCATGCACCAGTGATACGATAACATAGCCAGTATCTTGCACACAGATTGCACAGAGCATTTTCGGCCTTCGTGGCTCAGTTGGTTATTGCCCGAGAAGTAATATAAAATAAAATAAAATGGCATGCCAAAATATCGAATGTCATTTGACAGAAACCAGGTATGCTATTTTGCAAGCATACAGACATAGGTATGTATCTCCAGCATTTATGGGGTTCAATTTGAGTCATTTTATGAGCTTTTTTATCGGTAAATGTTATCCGAATAACATTTTCGTTCATTGTAGTGCAGAGTAATTTTTTTTTTTTGATATTTGCATTGTACAAAATTATTGACGTAGAAACCTCGCAACGGCACCATCGGACTGCACCGATGACCTAGAATATGTAGGTAGGTATAGAATATGTGTCCTCTCAGATAACAAGTTAATAATGTTTGACGTATCTAACGCCTGGTGACACAACTTATGTACATAGTATACATCCTTAATAGGTGGCTAAACCGAACCGTTTTCGACATGGTCAATTTTCACGCTCCACTTTAGCTCAACTGTGACCCACTTTCCTTCCCACATTTATACATCACCACTAGGGGTCCCAAGTATTCGTTTAATCAATTTTTCGAATAATCGAATCAACATTAACGAATTTTTGAATAAACGCATAAAAAAGGTATGAAGGTACCTACATGATACTGAATTGTATTTCTACTTCTTTTTTTTTCAATCTTGAAGATTGGTTGTCAGCAAAGCGATGTATCTACGAGTACATATTCCTCCACTCCGCTCGATCTTCAGCGACTTTCTGCAACTATGTAGGATGTACCTACATATACTTCATGTCGTGACACACCTAATCTATATATGTAGGTACTCCCAGAGGATGTGCCCTCTGTCTTTGTAACACTAACACTATACAATTATAACTACGCAACAAATTTTCGAGATCTTTTTACTTTGTTAAAAAAACAAAAAAGGTTACTTATGACAATCAACATATTTTTATTTATTTATTTATTTATTTATTTATTTATTTATTTATTTATTTATTTATTTATTTATTTATTTATTTATTTATTTATTTATTTATTTATTTATTTATTTATTTATTTATTTATTTATTTATTTATTTATTTATTTATTTATTTATTTATTTATTTATTTATTTATTTATTTATTTATTTATTTATTTATTTATTTATTTATTTTTTTATTTATTTATTTATTTATTTATTAATTTATTAATTAATTTATTTATTTATTTATTTATTTATTTATTTTTATTTTTTTTTTTTATTTATTGCAAAATAATATATTGTTACAAAGGTATATAATATTAAATTTCTTATAATTAATATATTTATATTATACGTATTACTCCACTGAAAGAGTAAATCTCATGTTCAGCGGATTGAAGAGCGTAGTATTTATTTCAAGTCCATAATTTATTTATTAATAGGTACATAAAATATATTACATTAGATAGGTACATAATTGCTTAACAGTGATTTGAAAATATAAAATTATTGTTTAATTTTTTAAATTTTAGAAAGGGTTTAATTTTTCTTATATCTAAAGAAAGTTTATTATAACAGTTTATTCCTTAACTGTAACTTTGATATTTAAATAGAATTTATTACCTACCTCACTAGGCGAAGTCTCTTCTGAGGTTATTATACCAACAATAATTACGCAATACATTTTTGTTACATAAATTCTTGATAAATTTCAAGGTGAACTCACTGCATAAACAGGACGTTTTCGAGTGTCCCGTAAGAGCTGGATAATTGAAAATACAACAGGCAGCATTTCGCAAAGTTCAACAATGAGGTTCACCACACATTCTGAATGTAGTGCCTATTTAGGTGAGACGAGACTAGTGTGTGGGCATAGACGTATGTGTCTTACTTCCTTTTACAAGGTGATGCATACCCGCTCACCTGTCGCTGGTTACTCCACATTGTGGGATATGCCGTGATGGTACACATGAATGGCATGTGGGGAAATATGAATGAATGTTTAAAAAATACAATAGTGTAAAAGACCGAACTCATAAAAAAACAAGTCTTGGTGTATTTGTGGGGGTGATTTGGGTATGTTTTCATGTGTAAAAGGACGATGTGGGGATATGTGTAAAAAATGGATGTTTGAGGGCGTAAAAATCTCTTTCCGAGTATGAATCCTAGAAAAAAATACTTAAAAAAGAAATGGTGATTTAAAGCATAAAATTCCACCTTGTATTTTCTGATCGAGGTTTTTTCGATCGTTCATTTTTTACAATTTGACGTGTACCTATGTATATTACTTAAAAAAAATAAACGTAAAAATAATATTTGTTTAAGTAGCAAAATTTGAATAACCAAGAAAGAAAATTTAATTTACTTAATTAAAAAAAACATTGATATTTGATATATTTCATATAAAAATAAAATGTAAAAAGAGTGGAAAAATCGAATATTCGATTGACACCCCTACTCCCACCACCTATCGACAAATTTCCCGATAATATTGGGTAAACCAATGACCCTGACAGTATACATAAGATAGCAGAATATCTGGTATATTTATTAACTTGACATGTTTGTATTATATCGATAAGATCAGGGGACCTACTTCGGTAAAGGATGGTCAACCCTTTTTACATTACTTTCGCTTATCTCCGAATGAGAGCCCTATTTGATTCCGATAAGAAACTAGTAATTATTTTTCGTTTTTAATTAATGAGATGTTTATTATTTGATATTGTATTAATTGCAAAACGATAAAAAGGGATGATTTAATTTGATATTTTGCGAATATTGATACCAAAACAAATTTTCTCATATATCATTTCACATGAATATTCAATTAAAATATAGTTTTTTTAGAAATTACAATTTTTGATTCTTTCGCATATTTTGTGCGAAAGCATTGTTATCTCATGTTGTATAAGGACTGTTGTTTTCATTGGTTACTAACAAATTTCTTAACTCAATAGATGGCAAGTATACAGAACTTTTAAAAAATTGATTGATAGGAAACTTATTCAGAAGACATGATTGGTGAACGTTGCGCAAGCGCCTAAAGTGGTCACGTAAACCAGCCGATGACAGATTGTAAGCCTTGTAGGTGTCTTGAATTACTGGTTCTCCTGTAATATTCCAACTTCGTCTCTATTGAGATGATAAAATTTGTCATAAAATATCATTACAATTTTGTAAATAATGATAGTTATTAAGTGTATTTTTGACATCAAAAGTGTGTCATGTTATGCTGAGAAATAGTCACAGGCTAAGAATAGTGCTTCCATTCCTACCTATAGTGTAAGAGCTGGGTAATCAAAAATAAAACAGGCAAAATAGCATCTTACATAGTTGAGCAATGAGGTTTACCACCCATTCCGAATGTTGCCTTTTTAGGTAAGTCTGGTGTGTGGAGATACACGCATTTTTTGTACTTCCTTTAAAGGTAATGCATACCCGCTCACCTGACACTGGATACTCCACATTGTGGGATATGCCGTGATGGTACAACATTCTTGGTGTATTGCATAGGCAAGTACTTAGAAATTTTGCATTCTCTGTTTAACCCCATCTATATAATAAATATGTACATATTACGAGACGACACGCAGGAATTTTCTCATGACTCCAAAGACAAGCACGACATTCGGACAAAGACATTACTATTATTTAGCTCCAAAAATTTTTAATAAGATAAAAAGTGAAATAACGGACATACAGTTGATGAATAATTTGAAACACAAGAAAACAATAGAAACATGGATTAGAAACAAGGGCATTATATACTGCGGAAACATGATCAAGCTACAATAGTTTATATTTTATTTTTATAATAGGTATATTTTATAACAAGTTTTAGTTAAATACAAGTTTAATATTTTTCTGTCAGATATAACGCAAAAAAAAAAAATCTGCCACCTCGGTACAGTCTCAGCCTAGTGAGGTGGTATATACCAAATAATCCTATAAAAAAAATGTTTCAAATAACTTTTTTAAATTGTACTTTTTTGTAATATTTTTATTGTTTGTATATTGTTATATTTTGTTTGGTTTCAATACTAAAAAAAAAATATTTATATGTAAGTAAGTAAAATCAAATTCGTATAATAGTGTAATGTGCTTTTTGTTTTTTTTTTAATATAGGCAACGGTTATTTTGTTCTTATTTTACTGAATAAGAACAAAATATTTCAAAGAAGTTGAATTACAGAATAATATTCAATGAAATAATAGTATTAATTAAGCGATGTTTAAAACTAGAGTGGGTCCAACACGCCCCTGCACCGCGACCATAGGTTGATCTATTGTGCCTCCCTTAGGGGATGTCACTTCAACAGCAATCCGGTTTCTTGAATAAAGTCCCATATTTTGCAGATTGAAATGCCTCCCAGATCTTGGGGTCTTAGTATAAAGGCTCCCAGGTGTCTGTGTCTGGATTCCATTAGGGCTGGACACTCGCAGATCACATGAGAGGCTGTTTCTTCCTCTTGTTGACACTTTCTACAATTTGGTTCATCAGCGATCCCCATTCTGTAATGGTGTCTTTTTAGATGGCAATGCCCAGTAAAGAGACCAGTCATCGTTCTTAATTGCTCTCTGCTGAGACTCAGCAGCTTTCTTGTCCTCTTTTAGGAGGGCCCTTCTATGAATTCTTTCGCCTGCCGTTGTCCACAGCTAGCTTCCCAGAACTCTCTGTGTTTGACTGTTATCCAGTCTTTGACCGATCTTTTAATCGTTGCTGCAGATAAGCCTACCGCTGGTTCAGGTGCTATGAAAGGCAACCCCGATCCTTTCTTTGCAAGCAAAAACGAAGCAAAAATATTCAAGATATTTCAAGATAGGAATGTATGGTTTTCAGTTCTCTCTGTTTATCACAACAAGGATATAGCGTTATCTATGTATAATAATGATCATAATAACAAAAATTCCTTGTACCCTAAGCAAGTGGCGAGGTTATTGCCATATGAAAATTTCTTCTAACTAACCAATATTTCCAACCCACAGGTATATTTGCGTAAGAAATAAATTCAAATATATAAATTTATCTTACGCCCGCACATATATCTATCTGTTTTTCTTTAAAAAAAAATCTTTCTTAAAATTGACTGGATCCAAATGGTTTTCTATAAATAGGTACCTACCTACTGATAAATATTCCAATAAGATATAGTGTGTAGGTTATTTGGTTCGACCTATAAATGATGATAAAAAAATGGATTCTTCGTTCCAGGGGGTGTACCTATCCGAAAAATATAGCTCCAATTTCCCCAGCCGTCCTCCGTATATCTGATTATATTTACACATCAATCGGGCAGAAAATCTTTCGAGATAATCATTAAAGAAATAAGATTTCCCCTTTTCACATGGTTGCGTATTTTTCACCGGATACCAAATGACTCATTTGGTGAGACGTTTTTTCCCTTCTACTTCTGCTTTTTGCAAAATATTATCCTAAGACATGTGAAAATCCGATATTTCAAAATCAGGAAGCAATCTTTTGCCAGAAATACATGTATTTTTTATGTAGAGCTTAGCGTAAATGTACATCAATTTTTGAAAGAGCGTACAGTAAGTATTATGAGTGTATAAAATATACACTTGACATTTATAGTGCTTCTATGTCAAGTGTATAAAATATACACTTGACATTTATAGTGCTTCTATGTCAAGTGTATAAAATATACACTTGACATTTATAGTGCTTCTATGTCAAGTGTATAAAATATACACTTGACATTTATAGTGCTTCTATGTCAAGTGTATAAAATATACACTTGACATTTATAGTGCTTCTATATTATGACAAAATGGAAAAAAATCGATATTGTTTTCAGATGTTTATTTTTTTTAATCATTATAAGATTCATTAATACCTTCTAGGTAACCAGCAACAGATGTGCGAGTGTGCATTAAAAGGAAGCACGGCACATTCGTGTATCTTCATGCACCACAGTCACAACATTTAGAATATAATAGTAATAGTTATAGTAAATTTTATTTAGATGTAAAAACATATATTATTTAAAAATTAATACATCCAGTATAAACAAAAAATATATTATAAAAATACTTTTTTTTAAACAATACGTATGGTACGAGTATGACAATTAATTATAAAAACATGTAAAACTATGGAACATTAATAGTTTTCAACTATGTATTCAGCACCTAGCCTACGAAAGGTGACAAGGCTTGTGGTTTCTTTTATGTTTGGTGGCAAACTATTATATATTTTGAGACCTTTATGGTATAAACTATTTTGAGTACTTGTTAATCTCGTTTTTGAAGTCCGAAATCCTGGGTGAAGAGAATGGGTGGTGAACCTCATTGCTAAACTATATGAGATGTTACCCGAAAACGACGATTATAGAAAATATTGGAAAAAAATATTTATTTTAAGCCGATGAGAAATAAAGATTCTCGGACAATGATTAATATGAACACATATATAAGTCCACAATTCCACCACCGTTTCGGCTTATAAGGCCATAATCAACTCCGAAATATAAGCCGAAACGGTCGTCGGGAGAAAAATAAAATAAATTGTGGAATTATATATGTGTTCATATTAATCATTGTCATAATGGAATTCTACAAATTAGAAGCCGTCACAATCGAAAGATTGAAAAGTGCGCAAAGATTCTTGGTGTTATTCTAATTGTGTTACTTTGGACTAACAAGTCAACTTAGATCCCATCTATATAGTTTCTAGGTGACCTGGGGGGGGAGCAAGTCTGGTCCAACCGGCTAAATCAAAACCCCCGTGATTACCCATATCATGGATCTAATTATCATATGGAGTTCTATGACATCTAAAGATATTATAAACTCCATTTTATAATATCTTTAGATGTCATAGAACGTCGGCCTTCGTGGCTCAGTTGGTTGGGTATCTAGCTACTGATCCAAGGGCCCCGGGTTCGATTCCCGGTGGAGACACAGTTTTTAATTGTGTTTTCAGTCTGGATCTGTGAGACGATTAATATCGTAAGTCTCCAGAATGTGGCAACTTGTTATTGGGTGCGTGTTAAATTAATATTTGACATAGTACCTGTTAGTTGCCCGAGAAGCTACATAAAATAAAATAAAATAAAATAAAATAAAATAAAATAAAAAAAATTATTTCCTTGATATGGGTAATCGTGAGGGTTTTGATTTCGCCGGTTGGACCAGACTTGTCCCCTTGTTTCTTATAGAATCAACTCTAACAAATGAGCTATTAAATTAATTTATATTTTAATATGTAAAATAAAAAAAAAATTGTTAGAATCAATTCCACTATTTATTTAAGGACTACAACCTACAACCGGTTTCGTGCTAAGCACATTTTCAAGTAGTAAATATACATAAGTTTAACAGAGTATTTATACAAAGACAAGTTAGATTTTTTCATGGATAACAAACAAGTGAATCTGGAGCTAGGTTATAATTAAAAACAATACATTAAATACCATGTGAACTAGAAACAATTATATAAAACAAATACACGTCTAAAAAATGAAAAAATTATATACTTAAAAACAATTTTTTTGAAAATAAGTTTAAATATGAATAAATATGAAATAGAAATTATATAAAAAAAAAACAAGTAAATTAGTAGAAACTATATAAAACAAGAAACTAAAACAAGTAAATTATACTAAACAAGAAATTATATAAAACGAAAATAAAGTAAAAAAGTTTAAATATGAACTGGAAATTATATAAAACAAGTAAATAAGTAGGAACTATATAAAAACATGTAAACTAAAACAAGCAAATTATATAAAACAAATAAATAAGTTTAAATATGAATAAATATGAACTAGAAATTATATAAAGCAAGTATATTAACTCTGAAAAAAGAAAAAGTTAAATAAAACAATTTATTTATTATTTTTATTTTTAGAAGATAGGTTTTTTTTCCTAAGGACCGCTGGTTGCTTAATCCTGGCTATTATATAATCCCGGAGCTATTTAAAATATTAATTTAAAAATGTTTAAAAATACCGCTTTCGAGTAGGTATAATTTTTCTTCAAACTACAGACAGAATTTGGTAGAATTAACAGGCGGTCTTTGTTGAATTATGTAGGCAGTTATACCGCAAAAAAGATTTACGACATTAATTTACTAACGCAATAATAATAATACAAAAATTAAATTTCTCGATAGCGACCAATCGTTTATTTTACCGTTATTTGTATGTGGTTGAGGTAAGGAAAAAGATACAAATTTATATTACTTCATTTGAAAACACAAGTTCGATAATATTATTGTGTATCGTAATTTTGGTTTTTCCAACAGCGTCGATAAAAACATTTTTGTTATTAATGGTTGACAGGTATTAACAAGTGAGACTGGGTTTTAGTCCTACTTAGAAAGATTACATTCGTCCTATGTATATGTAATACCATAATTTAAATTTATTGAATAATTTGTTGAATCATATTTAATTAAATATTAATATAGTTGCATATATGCAAGCATTGGAATTTTTTCCCTGTCGAGAGTCAATGATATTTTATGACAAATTTTATGTTAAAAATTGTCATAAAATAATATTATCTCACGACAGGAAAAAAAACAAATTTTGCGTATATGCAATTATGAACATATTTGATTAACATACACATTGGTATAAACAAGCAAACAAGTCAAAAACAAAATTATAATTTTGGCGTGGTTCAGGCAAAATATTGTACGTCATACACAAGGGCTGTTGCTTACATTGTTAACTAACTAATTTCTCAATAGATAGCGTTACAAAAAAAATCTTTGTCACAAGATGGCGTTGGTGTTTCAGTTAATTCTCAAGCGAAAGGATTTTCATGATTAGCATATACCTTCTTATCAGTTGCAATCCTAGAAATGGTCTGTAGCAGCTGTGGCTGCCTCTCTTCTACTCCACTCTTCCCTGTCCTCTGTCAGCCGTTTCATCTCTACGTAGCTTTTACAGCACATGTCGACGATCGTGTATAAAATTTTTAAATATTTGATTGATTGGGAACTCAATAAGAAAGCATTATAGCGAACGTTTTGCTAGCACATAAAGTGATCACGTAATGATAAAATGATCCGATGACAGATCGTATGCCATGATTTCACAATTCTGCTTTAATATTCCAACTTCGTCTCAAAAATTTTCGTTGAATATGTAATTATTTAAAATTGGGAATTATTTCATCGGCTTTTACAAATAATTTGTTTTATATATATTTTTTTTACAACACATTTTTTTTTGTAAATGCTCCTATTGCATGAATTAAATGTCCACAATGTTTATAGTTGTCTTCGTTCATATATTGTTATGTTTATTAGTAAAAAAAATAGATTTATTCACTTCCTTCCAATATCTTGCGGGATATTTTGATGTACCTATAGGAATTTACTATATCATCAAAACATTGACTTTCATGCATACAAATTATAAATTACTACAATGTAATTTAAGATTGTATCATTACAATTACACATAGTAAAATGATCTCAAAATTATTTCGAGATAAGCCTTAATCATCTAATAAATTATATTATGATCCTTTACGAAACCAAATATAATAATTTAATGCACGAAAATGTAATCTTAACGAAAACATTTATTATTCAGAACATTTAATAACATTCTTGTAAAAATAAATGGCCTAGTATTAATTTGGAGATAAAATAATTACGATAATGTTATAAAAGAGAATGATCCCCTAACGACAAAGTAAATAATCGTTAAGGTATCTTCGACTTAACGATAAAGCTTTCGCTTAGTCATTTGAATATTATATAATGTAATCTCTTTCTACATTTAATAATATTTGTTTATCATTACATACCTTTCGTTCCCCTACAATCGTCCAATTATTGTCACATGGCAATTTCTTCCAACAAAGAGAATTCATTTCTTCGTCAAATCTTACTGACACAGGAGCATTCAAAAATTAATTGAAATTATTTGTCTCTAGAAATAAAATTTAGCGAAAATAATGTAAAGTTAATTAGTTAATATTTTTTTAAAATATTTGTGATTTTTTATTTGGAAGATCTCCATTGTACGTATATTTAATTAAGATAAAGGTAAATAATTTAAATATATTGTATAAATATCAAGTAAATTTATGTGTGGTGAAAGAAAATAAACAAGATTAATTAATAATACATGTAAAAGCTACGAAGTCTAGGAAAAAGTTTTAACTCTCAAAGTACCTACGTTAGATTAGTAAATCATTACTGTATTAATCTAGTGCACCAACAAAATTTATCGTTTATAGATCGCTAAAAAGATTATTGTTCACAATTAATTCATGTCTGATTTACGTGAAATCAGAATAATATTATTGTTTTCATTTTAATAATATACTCACGTAAATCGTCTTTGTTCAATGGACCTTTTCTTTTCAATTTTGACAGATTTACATTAAATGTCTCAATGTTATTAAATTCAATTCGATTTCCTTTTCAACGTCTTTGTGCCGTCCTTAAACAAAAAATAAAAGATTTCGCATCAAAATACTCTGTTATAGTTTTTTTTCTCTCGGACATAAAAATGAACGATTTTATTCTTGTGAAAAGTGAATGTGAACGACTTTTTCTAAAATGAAATGGAAGACAATAAAAGTTATTTTTGTGAGAAGGGATCTGTTTGACCCGTCACGCTATATCAATTTCATTTCATCTTTTTGTCTACTTTATTCTTCCTTCTTCTTATGCGAACAATCTTACACAATCAAAACATCATATTTCCGTCTTTGCCTAGCCCTAAATACACACTGCACACATATTGGCAAATACTTGCTGTATCATTGGCAAAGGTTTGTGTTAACATGACCAACATACATAATATAATGAAAAAAAATACAAAACTGGTAGATTCGTCACATCGTATATTCGGCTCGGGGTAATCTGCTCTATTCCTAGCCTACAGGATGTCTACTTTATACGTTATTAGAGCAAAGTTTAGAACCAAATGATTATTTTATCCTTCGACAAATGACTCCAATATCATTTCCTTTCCCTTTAAAATCATTTTATTGCGAATAGTTTTATAGTTGCATACATGCACGTATACGTGGAGAATCGATGACATTTTTTTAATATCTCAATAGATACGAAGTTGGAATGTTATAGGAGAACCGGGAAATCATGGGATCCATAGGACTTGCGACCTGTCATCGGCTGGTTTGTGTGATCACTTTATGCTCTTGCGCAACGTTCAACAATTATGCTTTTTTTATTAAGATCCTTATCAATCCAATTTTGGACAGTTTTATATATTATGTTATTCATCAAAATAATTTCAATTTTAAATCACCTATAAAACACCATCGCCATCTATGAATTGATGAATTAACTTTTTTGTAACGCCATCTATTGATACCAATTACAAACCAATTTCAGAGACAACTAGATAACATTATAGCTGTGCTCCTGAATATTAAACTGCAATATATCAATCAATCAATTTTTTCAACAAATAATTTATTTTTACAATTTTTGTTTGTTAATGACTCATAATGAAATATTGTGTTTGAAAGAGAGAAAGAAGGACGCATACGCTTGAATGCGTAGCGTATGTATGTACATACATTTACTTATATTATATGTAAACGTATCTATAAATAAACAACGCAATAGACAACAATATAAAACTAGCTCACCTTAGCACAGGCTATGCCTAGTGAGGGGGCTAGTAACAAAGATATAAACAAAAAGGATAGCTTTAACTACATATGTAAGCAATGGTGAAATAATGAAATTATATTTATTGCAATGAAATAACTTATATTTACTTTGTATGTCTACTATGTATGAATAAGCTTATATTACCTTTAATTATTTTGTATCTTATATCTACTCTATGTTTCTGGATAGAAAAAAAATATGTATCCTCAAAAATTCCCGAAGATTCCCGACAATTGCCGAAAATTAACGAACCACAGCCCATCGCAGTCCGTACAAATCGATCGCGCAAATATTCATGCGTTAACCGTTTAACTGAATTGAGTCGCGTTTATATTAGTTTACCTGTTCCGACCCTTGACTTCACAAACTGCTGAATTTACTATTATTTCTAGTAATTGCGAATATACCAATGTTGATCATGTAAGTAAATATTTTATTTGAAACCCTTCATCACTATAAATTATATATCAAATATTTAGTGAAATGACCTTTTGCAATATCATATTTGAAGGTAGATGTTTAAATTTTGAATCTTTTTTAACAAGCTCATTTAATATCATTCTTCTTCTTCTTCCGATGGCTCTACAGCCCATATCGAGCCTTGGCCTCCATCAATCCTCGCCTCTAACTCCTCCTGTCTCCTGCTGCTGTCCTCCAGTCTGCTACTTGCAATAATTGTTCTGCATCCTTTTTCACCTCATCCTCCCATCGCAACCTGGGTTTTTTTTTATTTTTTTTATTTATTAACAAAAACAATACAAGGTTCACATATAAATCATAATTTAAAAAGGTAGGTATACAATTTCCATCATATAATTCACAATAACCCTCTTTAATTGAGATAAAATCTCGTGTTAAAAGAGGGGAGTATCTATTTAATATTTTTACATTTACCAAAACATTGTACATCTACTAAAAAATATGAAGCTACACAAAACAAGAATGAAATAACAAAAAATAAATAAATAAATCAGTACAATTTTTTAATTTTATTTTTAAATATATAATAATTTTTTTCGAGTCTAAGACTCAAAGGGAGTTCATTAAACCACTTAGTACCTTTATACTTATAGAAATGTTGTGAGGCAGTTGTACGTAAAAGAGGAATGGTAATACATCCTTGTGAATTTATTCTGCTGCTTAAAGAAAATGACAATTGGGTTTGAATTTGTAAGAATATCTTTATGAATTTGGAACAATGAGATTTTTTTGTAGATATTTTCAACAGTTGAAACTTTAAATTCTTGAAATAAATTAATAGTTGGATAATCAAATCTCTTTTTCAAAATAATTTTAATAATGATTCTTTGAAAAACTTCTTTGCCGACCTTTCTTCTTCCACCCGGATGTCCCTCAAGGATCATTTAATATCATCCTTGTAATAAATAACCGATAAATATAAACCCCCAAAACGTGTTTTACTTTGTCTAAAATGTTTTGGGGGTATATTTTGGTTGGAGAAAATGTCAATTGTTAGTCTGCCGTTGCGAAATATATCGATATACTCGTATTAAGTATGGACAAAAATTTAAAGAAATATTATATTCATCAAAGAGTGAAAAATAGGTCCAGATCATTTTTGTATTCCAGATTTTTTTTTAATTCTAAAATATCTATCATATTTATCTATTATATTAGATTCATACTATTCAAAAAGTTGGTCAATACTTGTGAAACATGCCTTAGATACTGAGCATTGGTCTAAAGCTCTCTACAAAAATAATCTTTAATATATTTTTCTTGTTGTTTTTGAGCAAAACGATCCATCAAATCATTTCTTGACGTTCGGAGTCATTTTTATTTACTCAAAATCAGTTTGATTTTCTGGCAATGATGAATGATTGGTTTGATAGTAATGATCATAATATGAGGATGTACATACATGTACTTGTTACAAGATCACTTGATACTTTTTGACATGGAGCCATTTGCTACTGATATTAATAAATAACAATTAAGTAGGTACTGTAAATAATAATACTCAATAAATAAATCTTCTTTTATTGACATACTTTTTAACATTTCAAAAGAAACAAGTTGGGAACCAGGAACTCAAGGCACCTACAGGGCTTGCGACCTGTCATCGGCTGGTTTACGTGATCACTTTATGCGTAAGGATCAGGAAGTAAGCCCTGTAAGGTGCCTTGAGTTCCTGGCTCTTCTATAATATCCCAACTTCGTCTCTATTGAGATGTTAAAAAGTATGTCAGTCAAAATGTCATTTGACTCCCGACAGGGAAAAAAATCCAATGTATTAAATCTACCACCATGCACAATGCACATCCTCAAAATGATTCAGCAGATTGTTGCGTAAATTTCAAATTATCCAACTGTCGATTCGTTCATGAGAAATCAATTCTCAGAATGAATCGACATTATTAAGCCAAGATGCGTGTACGAAGGAAAATTTTGTAAGGCGTAGTGGACTTTTTGCATGTTAATAACACCAACTAGAGGCCTCGCAGCATATATGTTCCCGTACATGGATTTACTCAGAATTCGGAGTAGAACATTTCATGTGAGTTTAGTGTGTGTGTGTGTGTGTCCCTTATAACTTTTGATTCGCTAACTTTTATACTCAGAATTGTGAATTTTTGTTTCAGTCAGGGGTTATCAACTTTTGAAAATTTGATTTATTTTTCCATATATCTCAGAAACCATTAAATTTGATAAAAACATAGAAAAATACAAAATCTCAAATTAGTTTTTTTAAAATATTCCAGGATTTCTCAAACATTTTTTATTAAGAAAAATATTTTTTTATGATAAATTTATGACTTTAACTGCCTATATTTCCAATTTTTTCAAAAATATCAAAAAAAGCCGGAACACCCCAACTAGATAATTTAATTTTCTATAAAAAATATTAACATTGTATTAGCACATCTCAAATTTTTTTTAATAATTTTTATAAAAATTGAATTTAGTGACGACATTGCTTTATACAATTTGTATGGCAATCGCCTACACTCAATATCTAAGAAGACTTAATTGTTTGATACTAATCTCCAAACATACATACATACCATCATGCTGTTTTCATATTCTGGGTAGGATCAAAGGACTGACCTCCATACTATCCTATCTTGACATACATACATAGGTACATGTGTTGTATAGAAAATCAAATATCTTAAAATATTAAATAATTTGTATTTATGGGATTATAGTTTGGTAGGTACTTATTCTTCAACTATACATACTATCGCTATCGACAGTTGGATCTCATATGTTACAAGCAACTAGTTTATTAGACAAAAATGAAGTGTAAGAAACGCACCGATCACGCTTTCAATCGGGAATAATTCACCCTAGGAGATGCTCAACAAAAATTACATTAATTATTTCAATTAGGCTTTAAGTCAATCTCTTACAATCAAACCATGCAACGTTAATGGATTCTGAAGCTGAGCTTGAATGATTAAGCGGTAGTTGGGAATGGCCCTAGGGAAGTTTTTGAAATAGATCGATACATTATTAACTAGTTCAATACCCGCACCTTCGATTGTTTTAATTATTTAAATACGGATTAAATATTAATAACTAGCTTTTATGTCCCGCCGTTGGCCAAGAATGTAAAATTGTGAAAGAAAAAGCAATCGTTTTTATAATATTGTCACCCAATTATTTTGCAATATCAGACTATGAAAAGTGGTTTGAAATTTGATTGAGTTTAAGTATTGTAAAATGTTCAAGTGATGGCCACAACCCATTCTTTTTTATATATTGCTATAAAGTGTGAATGAAGTATAATATTTATACAATTTCTGCTCGCATGGACTATGCGTAATGGTTTTAAATATGACTGTTTATCAACGTTGTAAAGAGATTGGTTTGGCCACAACCCCTTTTTTTAAATATTATCATCGAAAACAAATTGTAATGTGTACCTATTTTCCCAATTAGATGTTGGGATGTGGTTAAAATTTGATTAAACAAACGTAGGTACTGAAAAGATCTAGTATTGGTCACATCCCATTCGTTTTTATATTTTTTCATCAAGTGTGCATTATATTTTTGCTCAATTTGACTGAAAGTCTTCATTAACGAAAAAGAAGAAGAAGAATATTTAGACTATTGGAAATAGTTTGTATAAATACTGACCAAAAGTTCTACATAAAAGAAAATGAATAAGACTATTGGAAATAGTTTGTATTAAAACTCTCCCAAAAGTCTACGTACTTAAATGAAGAAGAATAATAATTAGACTAAAGGAAATAATTTTTATAAAAAAATGACCCAAATGTATACATAAAAGAAGAAGAAGATGAATTAGACAATAGGAAATAGTTTGTATAAAAACTGCCCTAAAGGTCTACATAAAATTAAGAAGAAACAGAATTAGACTCCAGGACCCGCCGCTTCAGGCCCTTCAGTACCTCCCGTCCCTTTAATCCCTCATTACGTCCCTTCCCATCAGGCCCTTCAGTACCTTCCGTCCCTTCAGGCAGTTTTATACCTCCCGTCCCTTCAGGCCCTTTAGTGCATCCCTTCCCTTCATTACATCCCGTCCCATCAGTCGGTTAAGAAAAGTTTAAATCCAGAAACCATCCTGGAAGAACCGCGAAGAGATGAAAGAACATTCTTTTCCCAGGATTCTCTACTTAATAGGTAAAATGACTAAATACACGAAGAAGAAGAAAAAAGTTTAAACCCAGATACCTGCGAAGAGATGGAAGGACAGTTGGACCTTCTTCTCCCAGGATTCTCCAACTTCATAGGTAAAATGAGCAAAAATACACGATGAAGAAGAAGAAGAAGAAATAAGTTTAAATCCAGATACCTGCGAAGAGATGGAAGGAAAATTGGACATTCTTCTCCCAGGTTAGTCCACCTTCAAAGGTAAAATGACCAAATAGACGATGAAGAAGAAGAAGAAAAAAGTTTAAATCCAGAAACCTGCGAAGAGATGGAAGGAAAATTGGACCTTCATCTCCCAGGATAGTTCATCTTCATAGGTAAGATGACCAAGTACACGTTGAAGAAAAAGAAGAAAAAAGTTTATATGCAGAACCCGTCCTGGAAGACCTGTGAAGAGATGGAGGGACAGTCGGACCTTCTTTTCCCAGGATACTCCCCCTTCGTAGGTAAAACGACCAAATACACGAAGAAGAAGAAGAATAAGAAAAAAGTTTAAATCCAAAAACCATCCTGGGCATACGCTCGACAATTCACCAAAGTTTCATTATAATCGGACAAACGGTTGATAAATAAATAAATAAAATAATTTTCCTATAGGAAATCAGTATAGGTATATTATTGTTGATTTGTAAGTAAATAGTATTAGGTAGGTACCTACCTACAACAACCTTCTAAATAAATTCGATTCCTAACAAATTTTATTTGAATATCACATTCTTTCTGTAGCCATGGAAACGATTCGAACACGTAAGTAATATCGAATGGTTCGGATACATTTTTTGAATATGTAGGTACCTACATTGGTTTGTTCGATGCCATAAAAATGAAAATTGTCCGAAATATCAAATATTATATACAAATTATGCAATTTTATTATGCCCATATCTTTACTAATAATTAACAGACTTTTACAATATACGTCTTAAAACTTGCTGTAATGTCTTGTGTTTCATTTTATTATTTCATATTTATATTTATTTCAAAGGTTTATTATTTTCAAGAACATATTCATTCGGTAGGAAAATGATATATTGTATGAAAAGATATTAAAATGGCGGCATTTATGTACAAAACGCTTACTTTAAAAATAAGTTAAACATTATAATTATACAAAATATTCACCATGTTTTTCACTTAAACGCTAAGTTATACTTGAAAGTAAATTTTTTTCGTGTAAATACGTACTTCTAACTTTTAAACTAACAGATATATGCGTGCAAAATGTACACTTTTTTGACAGATACGACTTGGAAAATTTTGTATGAAAAAAATAATTATTGAAATATTTTTAAAATTCAGCATTTTTATCGCATTATTTTTAGCGTGACACTGCATCAGGTATACAGGTACACGTTCGCACATAAATTAGATTTTTAGATGCTCTTGGTTTTTCAGAAGGCGTGAGACAAACACACACACACACACATACACACACACATACACTAACATTTTGATTGCTTTATTACTTTAGATTACTGAAAGTAAACAGAAAAAAATATTCAGTTTATATTAATACTTGTCGACCTTAGTGGATTTGTTGGTTAGGTATCTGACTGCTGATCCAAAGGTCCCAAGTTAGATTCCCGGTGGAGACAGTCTTTAGTATCAGTCGTGCCGTGCAGCTCTAGTCATGGTTAGGACGGAGTAGCCGTAAGCTTGTCATTGTAATTTTCACACTGTCTCAGTAGGTGTAACCCCGCGTATGTCAATATCGGAAATTTTGCAGTTGAGCAAGAAAAATATATACTTCTTATTATAATTTATTTATTAATTTATTTTATTTATTTAATCTTCGGGCTATAATTAGTACACTGGCGGGCTTATTGTCTAATGGCAATTTCTTCCAACCAACCAGAGTAAATGTTAAGTATACAAAATAATGTGTAATATGACAATAAGTTAATCACATTCAAAATAAATAAACACAGCAGATGAAAAGTAAAAAACAAAGAATATAGCATTTAAGAAAGGAAGAGGAGAAGAAGTTATAATCAGGTTATAACTTTATAGAAGTTATGTCAGATAAATATTTTTGCTTTATCCTTTTCTCGAAGATGTTTAATGAGATAGACGACGTAATATCATTTTAATCCATAGCCTAGCTGAATGTACTTCAAATGAAGAGCTAAAAAAATCAGAACTGTGAATAGGGATAGATAGTAAAGTACGTTCAGCAGATCGAAGTGGACGCCCGTGGCTTGAAAGATAAGTGAATTTATCTTTGAGATACTGAGGTAAATGAGGTAAAAGTGTCGTATCTTGGGCCAATGAAGAAGATTGCGGGAATGAGAAATATGATCGATTTTCTTTTTTTGATTGAAATTTAAATATGCTTTATTTTTGAAAACTAAAAAAAAAACATGTCAGCTTGCGAAGCTTTGTATTTTCGTTTGTTTTCAAATGTAATTTTATAATGTGAATGTGATTCGTATTAAAAGTTTTTTTGCTCTACTGTAAAATTGCTGATATCGTCTTATGTGGTGTTAGACCTAATGCGACGACAGGCAGTCTCAAGTCAGACTCAAATCTCAAGACAGACTGCCATAAAAATACCTGTGTACAAACGCGTTCAAATCACAACGACAATCGTACGAGTTGAACTATATTTATATTCAGATATGCAGTGAACAAAATAAGATAATTAAACTGTTTCGCAACCGATATTTCAACTAAACTTTTGTTATAATTAACCTTAGTTTTGCTATTAAAACTGTATGGATCGGTTGTGCGCACAAAACAATTTATCAAATTGATCACAAGTAACCAAATTAATGTTTAACATTGTGAAATTTTGTCACTATTTCTTTGGGAGACCAACAGCTATCTATTACAGTTTTTCAATTAGGATAGCAACTAAACAGTAAATTATAAGTCTCCGCTGATAGGAACATTATTACTATTCATGAAATAATAACTATTCACGAAAAAATCTATAATCATATCTGATAACGGAAATTTTATGCATTAGCGCGGAATCTTGTGTGATAGATTTCGAGTAGAAAAAAAAAGAGTTGAAAGAGCGAAATGATCATATAAAGGATGTGTCACGTGTGGTGTTATTTGACCCCAGCATCCATTAGTATGATCAATGTTATACGAAGGGTCATCAGTGTAGCGTTTGATCTTACGTGATATGAATGTCTTCAACATAGGTATGAATTTTATATGAATTACATTCAAAGCTCCTTTGCCCATTGGACTGTAATAATTCGTTTTCGTGACAACCCAGATTTTCAAAGGACATTATGATTTTTTTTGTTAGAAATTTAAAAAATATATATAACTTATACGACAAAGTGTACCAGATGTATGTAATTTGCTAATGATAATATCCTTCATTTATTTTCAAAATAAAATACCCGGAGACTTTAAAAAATATTGTTATATTATACAAAAATACATAATTCTATGCCATGTCACTAATGGGGTAGAATGAGAGAACCGAAGCCGAAAAGGGATGGTGTGTGGGATGGGATTTACGTTGGTATGGAGATAGAGAGGAAAAGTTAGCGTTTAAGGCAAGATTTTAAGATTGAAAATGATGGGGCAGTTCTTATGTCCAATTCTTAGTTGTTCCATAACCGGACAGCAAAAATGGTAAAGGAAGATGAATTATATTCTGTAACGTGAGGTGGGATGTCGAGGGTTATTTCTTCTCTAGACCGAAATGGGAGTCCATGAGAGACCAACGGTTGGATGCTATATCTCAGATATGAGGAGGTATTCCGATTGTTAAATACATTAAATAGACAGAGGTTTGCATAGGTAAAAATACTCCAAATCAATAAGAAAATTCGTTAACTCAGCTTACTATATTATCAGATTGGTATAATATAAGATAGTACCTACCGTATGACGCTGGGTAATATTGATTCACTGTATACATTTTTTTGTTCGGTGGAATATATATTTATTAACTTTTTGAAGTGGTAGGTATACCTACAATACCAGGAACGAAATGCTACACTCCAATAACTTTCCACTTAATGAAGAAATATATATTTTTCTGTACTATAAAAATGTCAGCCAAAGCCAAAAGGATGTTTCAATTTTTAGATGAATTATTTCTTTCTAACAACAGATATTTGTCGACTTTCCGGTTCCAATATTTATACAAATATTATAAATTATTGCAACTACGTAGGTATAGTTACAGACAGAACCATCCTGTATTTTTTAACTAGTGAACCACGCAAAAGTAGAAGAAAATTCAAAATCAACATACTTACTTCCGATGGCCATACAACTCCGGTAGAGCTTTAGCCTCCTGAACAATAGCTTTCCAAGCCTTCCTGTCAGCTGCAGTGGACTCCCAGTCATCACAAGCATTCAGCACGTTCAGATCTTGGGTAACATTGTCCATCAATCTCTGCCTTGGTCTTCCCAGGGTCTCTTGCCCCAAAACAACATACCAAAGAAAAATACAACTGCAGCACAAAAATTTGGAAACACTGGTTTGTAGGAAGAAATTGCCATGTGGCAATAAACTCGCGAATTATTTATTATTATTATTATATAGGGGAATATTGCTTTTCAATGTTAATAACTTTAAAGTAATTATTATTGTCGGTCTTCGTAGCTTAGTTGCTGAGCCAAAAGGTCCCAGGTTCGAATCCCGGTGAAGACACAGATTTTAATTGTGTTTTCAGTCTGGATTGGTGAGACGATAAATATCACAAGCCTCCAGAATGTGGCACCTTGTTATTAGGTGCATTTTAAATTAATATTCGGCATAGTACCTGTAAGATACCCGAGTTACAATACAAAAATATATATTTTTTCATTTGAGATATTTTATTTATTTTTACTTCTCGGCCTACATACATGTACCTACTACATCAAGCATTAATTTAACAAACACCCAATAACAAGTTGCCACATTCTGGAGACTTACGATATTAATCTTCTCACATATCCAGACTGAAAACACAGCTAACAACAGTGTCTCCACGGGTAATCGAACCCGGGACCTTTGGATAAGCTGTCAGATATCTAACAAAATGAGCCACAAAGGCCAACAATAATAAAAAAATAAAAGTAAATAATCAAAAAATAAGCTTTTTAGATTATTTACTTTTATTTTTTATTTAGACCAGTTGATAAGGGCCTAATAAGCTGAAACGGTCGTCCTGGACTCAGGAAAAAATATATATGTAGACCAAATCATTTGTTTGATTTAAAATACCCATTATCAAAAAATAAGCGTTATAGAAAAAAATAATTAACTTATGTTTTTATATTATGCATTTTAATTTTTTTTGTTATTCGTTTTATTTATTTCATTTACCAAAAATATGCTTCATCATTTTGGAAGAATACAAAAATGAATATTTTCAAACAGAAATAAGTCACATATATGGGACAAGGCTGGCGATGGAGCGTGCCCTGCAGGTACCTAAGACAAACAACGTGTATGGAGATCGTACCAGCCCCCCTAGACAACGTGTCATTAAAGCTAAGCGTTATATCGCTAAGCGATAGAAATGTATGAAATTTGTGGCTGTCACGTGTTGTCATAGCGACCAATTTCATACATTTACTATCGCTTAGCGATATAACGCTTAGCTTAAATGACACGTTGTCTAGGCCTCCAGGAAACATCTTGTACCGCATATTATTAACGCGTTGCCGATTAGGATAAGAAATATTTTAAAGTCTGACGAAACGAAAATAGTTACTATAAAAAATACTCTTAAACATCTGTATCTGAATTCAAGCGTTCGTTAGACTTTGAATTATTATTGTTGATTAATTATAGGTATATCTATTGTATATTATGTGTAAGGTTTATTTCAATTTTTTTTTCTATCGAATTTTGGGTTTTTTTTTCTTTCAAATTTTTGTTTGGTCTCTGTATCTTTAATATTTGAGATTAGTTTATTGAAATAATTATATGTGAAATTTATAAAATTATGTGAAAGAGAGAATCTGCTCTGCCAAAAAACTGCTTTGCAGTTTGGCGGGAAAAGAACAATGTTTTACTTTTTATTAAAAAATAAATATCATAAAAAAAAAACATTAAAACAAATCCTTTTGATAATTCAAATTAGTAATATTTTTCTACTAGTAATATATGTATACTTACATTGTATAAACTAATACTTTCTTTTTGAATGCTTATAAAATGTGGTAGGTACATGGTATTGAATACCTTAAGATAATATCTGGAATACAAGAGTATATAAATCTTTATTACAAAGCGTTATTTATGGAATTAAATTTAATGTGGTAGGTACATGGTATTGAATACCTTAAGATAATATCTGGAATACAAGAGTATATAAATCTTTATTACAAAGCGTTATTTATGGAATTAAATTTAATGTGGTAGGTACATGGTATTGAATACCTTGTGGCAGACCACATCTCGAAATTTCTTTCGAGCGCGCGCCTAGCGACGGCAAGTACATTTGTTTATCGCTAGGCCGAGTTCATCGCCCGCAACGTCAAACAAGTGACAATACTCCTCAACTGGGTATGACACTTCAAATAAATAAGTCTAGAAAGTTCGAGGACATTGAACTTGCTACCCCCAGCGCAGCACTATTTAAGGGAGTCTACACCTCTACACGTCGTCACTTCATTTCCGTATTTCCGTCACTTCGATTCGTCACTTCTAGCCGCCGTTACGACCACGCCGTCTCGCCGACACTTCATCTCTCGACCTCGCGAGCACGATGGTACTTCACCATGCGAAGATTCGGACACTTCGAACACACCCGCTAACTCGCTCGTTATACCTACTCATCGTGAGAAAGTTCCTTTGTAAGTTATTTCATCAATTGTAAATTTACCCTTAAGCAAACTATTAATTGTGATCAATATACTCATTGTTACTTTTGACCATTCTTTCTTCTTCTCTCTAAACCACTGTCCTTGTGTTCTTATTTCAAATCATATCCACTTGGGATATAGTAAACTCTCTTTACTGGTAACCCCTCTGGTTACCACATATATTTAATAGTAACCCATCTGGTTAATAACCTACTGTTGATTGGTAACCCCTCCGGTTACCAATCAGCTTTATTGGTGACCCTGAAAACGTGAATATGAACACAATCGTTACCAAACAGCTTAATAGCTAAGCTTCACAGCTACTGGTATTTACAAAACATCGGTATTTATCTAGTACCGGCCCGAGGCCGAAAAACGATAAATATGCATTCACAACAGTGGTATTTTTCCTTACAATAACATTAAACAACACTTACCGATTTTTCTCAGATCACTCCTTATCTTTTCCTAGCTTAGAAAAAGAACGAATTGGTTTTTGAATCTCTCACGATGGGTACACTACACTACACCCGCGAAACAATCGCGCTTAATTCTATGCAATCGCGTTTAAAAATCACCCGCGTTTCTCGGTTTTTAGTTATTCTTTGTCATAAATGTTGCATTCAAATAATACATGCATAGTACACATTCATTTTATTCTGAGATTGTAAACAAAGGTATATTATATTGGTACCCACTTTATAATTTCACATAAACAAACACAGTTAAATTTTTCTGTACGGCACTGCTTTAAGTAAAAAAAATACTCCGACGATCGCGATATACATAAACAAAACCGCACTTCCGAATTTACTTATATTCTTTTTACATTAATCACGGAACTAAATTTTATTTTTTTCACATACTTCGCAACATAAAATTCACACGCGCAACAATAATACTGAAGTGACAAAACTTAATAATTTTATATTTTACATACAGATTTACGCGTGGTACAGAACATTTAATTGAACTTGATATATTAATTTCATTGTTAAAACAAATATCGATCGAAAGTTTTCGGTTTTAAACGATAAAACTTCAATTTTGTTATTTTTAATATGTAAACAACGCGAACACAGCTCGTGACTAATCTATCTTAATTTCAACTAGCGGTAGAAAAATTAAGTTTTCAATAAACACCATCTACCGAGCGACAATCTAAGTTTTTGCTAACAAGATATTTACGTACGTTATTTAAATTCATTGCAATCAGAAATATATTTTTATATCAAAGGAGCTCGCAAATAATTAATTAAATTATCACTATTTAATATATCAAATAGGTACTAATTTCGTGAAATACTTAACTTACCTATTTCATACTTTGTAATTTTGCTTTAAATACCTTTTATACTTTGAAACTTGCAAAGCATTTTTGTACTTAGACACATTTCAATATTTACCTATTACAAATAGAATATTTTAAACATTTTTGGACTTTGCTGAAATTCATATTATTTTTTTGTTGCATTGTATACCTAATTAGATACTTGAATTTATTTTCACTTCTAAAATATATTGTAATCAACTTAATTATTATTGACAAATACTTATCATTGTACATATTATATTTTTGCAACATGCAACCAACAATATTTTATTTATTCGCTTGCTACAATTGTAAATGTTTATATTATGAAAATTTAAAATTTACAACTGTCAACTGCTGTTACTATTTTGGGGGTATAAGATTGCATACCAGCGTGAGCTGATATGCAAGCCTGTAATTGAGGTGGTTAGGTCGGTCAGTTGGACGTGTAGGTATTACCTGTTTGTCCGCCTTCAGCTACATACAACCCAAATGATATCGCAACCGCTTGGTTCGAACCTGGTGGCGGTCTGTTCGGATAGTCCCGACAGCTGAGCCACAGATTGATCGACCAAGCAACTGCGATACCGTATACAATAGATTAAATATTATTATCAAATATTACTCAGGTAGGAATGGTTGACAGATTGAAAGATGTAACAGGAAATTTAACTTACTCTTTTATTTATCAAGATGATGATTACAATTGTTGTTTACTATTATTACTTGGTACAGAAATGTCGAGTTATTATTTAATGAATATAAATGTAAATTTGAAACGCGGACGATTTGAACGACGACGAGCGGTCGGGCAGCGTGATGCCTAGCTTCGAGATCTGGATGAGCGGAATGGTCTGGGCGCGCTGTGCTTCCCCTTAAATAGGAGACGGGCTGTGAATACGGCGCAGGGCAAGATGGCGCCTGCCGAAGTACTCAGCGCAGCGAAGCACTGCGCGGCGCAATTGGCGCAATCGCCACAGACCCCGCTGGCAGTCGCTTAGACGAAACACGACCCCTCCTCGAAGTTCAAAGTCCTTACATTGCGTTCTGTGAAAGATAAAAAATTTTTTTAAAGCATTTGATTTGTTATGTTATTTGTATAGGGTTTTCTTTTTGAACCGCTATGTACATGTTATGTAATGAATTTCTATACGAAAAGTAGTCTTTTCTAATACACAGTAATGTAATTATTTAAATACAACTTAATCTATACGTATATAAAGTTAATCATATTATAAGTATAAATTTGTTTTTGTACAAAGTATGAAGTTACTTATCTTTTAAAAATTTCTGCTGCTGGTATGATTTGCTGCTCTTGTGATGGCGTGTAGTTGCTCTGCTATTGAGGTGAATGGAGGAGTGTCGTCCTGCGTGTGCTGGCTGGACATCCTTATGTGTTCCTCAGTGGTATAGCTTGTTGGGTGTTGTTGATTGCGACTTCGTAGTGTACCATTAATTGTGAATGGTCCCCAGTTTTCTGTTATGAAGTGTAGAAGTTCTATTTTTTGTTCAGGATGAAGTAGATGTGTTATGTATGTAGAAAATTGATGCAGTTGTATGCATGGATGCTTCGACTTTGTCGGGAATATCTTCCTGTAGTAGGTATTTATCCAGCTAGGCGAAATGGTTTGCAGTGTGCTCAGCGTGTGTATGCTTGTATATAAATATTCGACAGCTGCTTCGTGTGCCGGCAAGGGCGAAGCACGAGGGTGTCTTGTGGTTTTCGGCGTGTCGTCATGAGACAGCTTTGGATGTAGAGTATCCAGTGTAGCCTGTAGGGTTTTGCGGTGCGCCATGTTGACGGCTTTGAAGTGCATGGGACTTCAGTGTAACCTGTAGGTATTTGCGGTGCGCCATGTTGACGGCTTTGAAGTGCATGGGACTTCAGTGTAACCTGGGTACATTTCGTGAAACCGGAGAAGGATTGATGTGAACTCCTCAGGGCGGTGACACGTA
This sequence comes from Molanna angustata, assembly GCA_963576475.1. Taxonomy (NCBI): domain Eukaryota; kingdom Metazoa; phylum Arthropoda; class Insecta; order Trichoptera; family Molannidae; genus Molanna; species Molanna angustata. The sequence goes on along the minus strand of OY754964.1, from coordinate 3,546,324 downwards.
AATGTTGAGCAGCTTCGTTTCTTCATGCGTCGCAAGGAGGTTGACATTAGCTCTTTGCGTGCAGGCCATGAAGGAAGAGACGTTGTATGTCCAACAAAATCGTTCCTCGTCAGAGCAATGATGGCGATGACTTGGGGAAGACTTTGCGTGCTCTTGTAGTAAGTGTATGTGTGATGCTGGCACGGAGATGTTCTCAAAAGGCAAACGTTGCTGGTTCTTCAGCGGTGTTGAGCAGTGAGTATTGGCGGTACCAAAGATGATCCTCAGCGATGCTCCGGTTGAATGCTGGTATGATGTGAAGATGCAGTGGTTCATCCATAGTTAATTTCTTCCCGGTAGTGATGCGGTAGAATGCGGGGGCAGCTAGTTGCTGTATGAAGTCGTCCAGATGATGATGATGATGTGATTCATCATAAATATTTTTTTCTTCTATGTAGTGATGCGGTTGAATGCGGGGGCAGCTAGTTGCTGTATGAAGTCGTCCAGATGATTCTTGTTGATGTCTTTGATGCTCAATTTGAAATTTTAAAATTATACAATAGAATTATACAATGTAAATGTTTGTACTTGCGATGATTGATAGGTATAAAATGTTTTTTATAATTTGCAAGTTCCATTTGGTTATAAGTATTTATAAGTATTATAAGTTCCATTTGATTTGATTTATAAGTATGTTTATACTCGTTGCTGAAGTATTGTATTATGTATGATGCCATATAATGTTATTTGTTTGTTTCGTATTGTATTGTACAATGTTTTTTTTTAAATTTAATATACGAGTATGTTTATAATATTTATTATTATTATGTATGCCATGTTTCAATGTTTTATAATTTTAATGTTTTATAATACTTTTTGTAGTATTACATAGTTAATATAATATAGTTAAGTTTATAGTACCAGTTTGTTGCTGTATTATATAGTTAATATATAATAAGGTTTTAATGTTTGATTATGGTTAGGTATTTTTACTACCGTATACTATAGTTTCAATGTTTCTATATTCTGGAACGTATTCGCTATCGTATCGTATTATTTTTATTGTTCGATCATGGTTTTATAGTTGTAGTGTTTTTTTATAAAAAATAAAGTAAAATATTAAGTATAATATTTTGTAAATATTTTATAATGTTTTAGCTATTTGTAGCTGCTCGATGTATCACGGCTTTTTATTTTTATTTATTTCGATTGTATTTAAAAACAATGTTTATTTGTAGTTAGTAATTGTTTAAATTTGCTTTCTATATTATAGTAATAGTTTTAAACTTCCGTATCGTATGCTTGTTGGAGATTATTTTTTAGAATAATATTTTAATATTATAGTTTTAGAAGCATTAGTTTAGTTTATTTTCAAAAAAATTATTTCGAAAAAATATTTTAAAAATATATTATAATGTTCGTTTGCGTACGTATTTTATTTTATTTAATTGTAATTGTATACAATTGTTTTATTCCTATAATTATGTTTAGAAACGATGTATCTAATTTATTTAAATATTTAATGTATTTTATTTTTTTCGACGTATACTATTATATTGGCGAAGATGTTTAAATATTATTATGCACGGTAACTTTCACTTTTGTGAATGGGGTATTGACCTGACCGTTATCGCTGTTATATAGGGGTTATACGAGTTCATTCGCGAGCCTTTTGTTTGAAGTTCGTTTACCTTTGTTTTTTATTACGGATGGACACGGTGTAACATTCTTAAACATATATTTGGTTTACTGAATTTTTACATAAAAATATGCGTTTTACGAATATAATAATTATTTAGCTATATGTTTCTAATTTTTAGTTTTTATGATAATGGTTTTATTTGGGAATGTAATATGTATTTTTTATTGATAATTTTTTAATTTTTACGTATTACGATATTTAGCAAAAATAAATATTTTTTGAAATTTGTTTTTAATTTTTATTTTTTTGCGTTTAATCAATTATGAACAAAATAAAATATTTATAATGACTTTAGGCTTTTTTAATAATATTATAATTTTTATACCTCTATTCGGCGTTTTGGTTCTCTGGCTTTTTGCTTTAGATTTTTATACCTTCGTCCTTTGTATGTATTTATTTATTTTCTGGTACTTTTGTTTTTTTTTTAGGCAGCTTTTTTTTTTAATTGTTCCGTCTGGATTATTTTTGCGTCTCGTCAGTCATGAAAAAAAAATATATAAAGTACATATTAGTTATATATTAAACAATTGTAAATATGTTAAGTTAGGTGGAATTTGCGTCTGAGCGTTTTTGAACGTTTTTTGAACGTTTTTGAGCGTTTTTGAGCGTTTTTGAGCGGGTACACTTGTAATTAATTTTTGACAAATTATAAGACAAATGTATTTAATATATTAGCTTGTAATATATGTGTTACCTGCTCGAGTGATTACGTTCATCCAGACCTCGCTGTTCAAGTATTAATTCCTGTTAAATCCTTTGTTTCTGTCGTGCAGTAAAATGTTGCGCAGTATATTAATGAACACGTATTATTGTTCTGTTTAATAAAACTACTGATTTTACGTTAAAAAGGCACAATAGGTTGTGATAGGCTCACCAGATTTTTTACCACAGAATAACAATTGAAATTATGAGCACAAAATAAAAGTACCTGAGTTTTTTAAACGATTTCGGAATTTTACCAGTTTCTGAAGGTATGTGTGTGTTCAGAGACACGTTCGGATCACCAGTTTTGGACTGGTGGGTGTTCAGAGACACGATCAGGAGTCACCAGTTTTGGGACTGTTTAGAAGGTATGTTCAGACACGTTCGGGTCACCAGTTTTGGGACTGTTTAGAAGGTATGTTCAGACACGTTCGGGTCACCAGTTTTGGGGGTATAAGATTGCATACCAGCGTGAGCTGATATGCAAGCCTGTAATTGAGGTGGTAAGGTCGGTCAGTTGGACGTGTAGGTATTACCTGTTTGTCCGCCTTCAGCTACATACAACCCAAATGATATCGCAACCGCTTGGTTCGAACCTGGTGGCGGTCTGTTCGGATAGTCCCGACAGCTGAGCCACAGATTGATCGACCAAGCAACTGCGATACCGTATACAATAGATTAAATATTATTATCAAATATTACTCAGGTAGGAATGGTTGACAGATTGAAAGATGTAACAGGAAATTTAACTTACTCTTTTATTTATCAAGATGATGATTACAATTGTTGTTTACTATTATTACTTGGTACAGAAATGTCGAGTTATTATTTAATGAATATAAATGTAAATTTGAAACGCGGACGATTTGAACGACGACGAGCGGTCGGGCAGCGTGATGCCTAGCTTCGAGATCTGGATGAGCGGAATGGTCTGGGCGCGCTGTGCTTCCCCTTAAATAGGAGACGGGCTGTGAATACGGCGCAGGGCAAGATGGCGCCTGCCGAAGTACTCAGCGCAGCGAAGCACTGCGCGGCGCAATTGGCGCAATCGCCACACTATGTACAACTATAGAAGCAAGATGATCAACGTTATCATCATCATCAGCATCAAACCAAGATGGAAAGCGACATTATCAACATCGATAAATCAAGATGGCAAACATTGTCAACGGCACCAAATCAAGATGAACAACATTGGCAACGGCACCAAATCAAGATGGACAACATCAGCAAAAAATGGTTTTCATCAGCAACCAAGAGCAACACCGACACGCTACAACTCGCTATACTGGCACGTATTCCCAAAGACATCAGACTCACTTGATGCGCGGCAAAGAATGCACAAGCACTCGCTATACTGGCATGTATTCCCAAAGACATCAGACTCACTTGATGCGCAGCAAAGAATGCACACAAAGGCCCCACTGGAGAACTACTCCAAAGCTGTCGGACACCCAAATATGAACGAACGCACACATCTCGAGCACACAAAAACTCACCTCGTCTCATCGCTACGCACGTCTTTGAACGAGGAATGATTTTGTTGGGACGCTGTCCCATCCTTCGTGTTATGCTTATGACTCGCACTCTGTCTCGCATACCCAAGGAGCTGCTCAACCACGACAACACGACGTCTACACGACACGGTCAACACGACGCTGTCAACACGTCACTGTCAACACACGCTGTCAACACGACGACAGTCAACGAAAACTTCGAAAATGCCAACGCAAGCCAACTGCACAGTTCTGCAAATTCGACAAGAATGTTTAGATGCCAATTACACTGCACAGCTTATCGGACTCCACGGACTACACTGACTCCACGGACTCCACAGCTTTGTGTACGAACAAGCCTCACCGACACACTGCAATTGTCAACGGGCTGAACGGGAACACTGTTTCCAAAGCAACCACATCTTGATCCGTCGCAATCATCATCTGCAACTAGGCAACAGTCCAACTAACACAAGTCTAACCATCTCTCCAAAATTGTAATGACTACAAAAATCTTCAGCAACAACTGCCTCAGCTCAGCCACACCATGACGTTCTACCAAGGTATCGTGCCATCTTCGATACCACTTGGAGGGGAGGAATGTGGCAGACCACATCTCGAAATTTCTTTCGAGCGCGCGCCTAGCGACGGCAAGTACATTTGTTTATCGCTAGGCCGAGTTCATCGCCCGCAACGTCAAACAAGTGACAATACTCCTCAACTGGGTATGACACTTCAAATAAATAAGTCTAGAAAGTTCGAGGACATTGAACTTGCTACCCCCAGCGCAGCACTATTTAAGGGAGTCTACACCTCTACACGTCGTCACTTCATTTCCGTATTTCCGTCACTTCGATTCGTCACTTCTAGCCGCCGTTACGACCACGCCGTCTCGCCGACACTTCATCTCTCGACCTCGCGAGCACGATGGTACTTCACCATGCGAAGATTCGGACACTTCGAACACACCCGCTAACTCGCTCGTTATACCTACTCATCGTGAGAAAGTTCCTTTGTAAGTTATTTCATCAATTGTAAATTTACCCTTAAGCAAACTATTAATTGTGATCAATATACTCATTGTTACTTTTGACCATTCTTTCTTCTTCTCTCTAAACCACTGTCCTTGTGTTCTTATTTCAAATCATATCCACTTGGGATATAGTAAACTCTCTTTACTGGTAACCCCTCTGGTTACCACATATATTTAATAGTAACCCATCTGGTTAATAACCACTGTTGATTGGTAACCCCTCCGGTTACCAATCAGCTTTAACCTTAAGATAATATCTGGAATACAAGAGTACCTATATAAATCTTTATTACAAAGCGTTATTTATGGAATTAAATTTAATGTGGTAGGTACATGGTATTGAATACCTTAAGATAATATCTGGAATACAAGAGTATATAAATCTTTATTACAAAGCGTTATTTATGGAATTAAATTTAATGTGGTAGGTACATGGTATTGAATACCTTAAGATAATATCTGGAATACAAGAGTATATAAATCTTTATTACAAAGCGTTATTTATGGAATTAAATTTAATGTGGTAGGTACATGGTATTGAATACCTTAAGATAATATCTGGAATACAAGAGTATATAAATCTTTATTACAAAGCGTTATTTATGGAATTAAATTTAATGTGGTAGGTACATGGTATTGAATACCTTAAGATAATATCTGGAATACAAGAGTATATAAATCTTTATTACAAAGCGTTATTTATGGAATTAAATTTAATGCGGTAGGTACATGGTATTGAATACCTTAAGATAATATCTGGAATACAAGAGTATATAAATCTTTATTACAAAGCGTTATTTATGGAATTAAATTTAATGTGGTAGGTACATGGTATTGAATACCTTAAGATAATATCTGGAATACAAGAGTATATAAATCTTTATTACAATGCGTTATTTATGGAATTAAATTTAATGTGGTAGGTACATGGTATTGAATACCTTAAGATAATATCTGGAATACCAGAGTATATAAATCTTTATTACAATGCGTTATTTATGGAATTAAATTTAATGTTTATCTCTTTAATATTATGATTGTCTAATTCAGTTGTTTCTCAATTTCGTGACATCTTTATTATGTCCACGTTTTTCATTAAAAAATGGTCTCCATTATAGGTTATACGAATATAATAACTTTAACAGCATCTACGAGTCAGTATATAATTTAGGTTTAAAATTTTATATATGCTATGGTTTTAAATGAATATTTTAATAATAGCCCTTTGTGAATTATGTATTCACATTTGATTTATGTGTAAGGCTTGTAAATTCCCACACAGATATTTCAACCCGGTTGTTATGAAAGGCAGACAGCCGAGAGAAGCCGCTGGGATATTCCAGAGAAAAGAGGATATTCATATTGAAGAGAAAACAGACAGCTTGCATCATAGTTTCCTGGAACATACAACGGACACCTGAACGTTCACGATGCAAAACTTCCCATGAGATGGAGAATGAATTACATTACATCGTATCATATTCACTATTCGTTCTTTTATTCATCTTTAAACCTCCTGTAAAATGTACTGGACGGAAGACCGGAAGAGAATATACAAAGATTATAAAAGAACAAAGACCGTTTTTTTTAGCAATGGAAGAATAACAATATTATAATTAGCAACTAGTAAAACTGCTAGCCCTAGAACAGGTATACCTAGTTGCTGCTGTTATCTATTTTTAATTTCGCATATTATGTGAATACATAAATGGTTGAAACTTAAATTAATTATATATATTATACTTCGTATATAAAATCATAATTCTTTATACTCGTTTTTTGTATCAATGCTTTTATAAACATATATTTTAAGACATTCTGGTTTCAGCATTTAACCAAAAATTCGAAAAAAAATACAAGTAAAACATATCAATCTAGCAGATAGGATTGTCCTCAATATTTCTCCCAAAAACCAAATCCTACCAGAAAAAAATAGTATAAATATATTAATTTAAAAAAAACTTCACTGTAATAACCAGACTCGCCAATTCCAGGATCATGGTCAAAGCGTACCCCGATAGAAACGGGACAAAAGCGCTTTAAAGATTAATTTAAAAAAAAAACTCTAATTCCAAGGTCACATTCATTAGCATATTTTTGGGTTAGATAAAATTTAATAATTTAATTACAGTCTAAATTTGATAATTATTTAAACCAATTATTTATTTAAACCTTATTATTAACAAAATCGTTCTAAGATATTTATATAAAATTTGGTCTCTGTATGTTAAAATTAAAATCAATAAAAATCAACGATATAGGTACACCATGACTCCCAAAATATGTATATGCATCTAGAAAAAGGAAGGAAACTAATAAAGCAGCCAACGAATTCCCCATAAAGACGCTGTTACCTGGTGGACCACCAAAGATATGAGAGATATCCTGACTTCATCTTTTCACAAGGCCTATAATCTATCTTACAAGACCAATAGGTCTACAAAAGCAAAAAAAAAAGATGAAGATAAGTTCCTTTTTAGTGACAATTTGTCTATTAAGATCAATCAATCTACTGTTGTAATTAAGATTGAGATACATTTTGTGATTGCAATATAAAATATTCGATATTTTTTTAACTTTTCTATTTTATTCTTGAAGAAATAAAATAAGATTCAAGAAGTTTTGAAATTGAACATCGTAGAAGCGAACAAAGTTGAGCACTTCTTTGTTTTCCTGAAAACAGTTCGAGTCCGAAACTAAACTACAAAACAAGTTTAGATAATGCTGTAATTCAGAATAAACCTTTTATACCGATAATACAATTGTTAGGAAATATAAGTTTATGTTGAGGCAACTCTAAGATGGAAAAATTTATTCGTTTAAAACAACAACCTTCTTTGTTTGTGTATGTAAGAGAATGTGGGTACATTATTTACCTTGTTAAGGGTTTAGAAGATATTTTTCTTCTTCAGACGTAAAGAGCTTTAGTAAAATTCTAACGTATAAATAGTATTCTATTTTAGTTTGAATACCCATGGGATAATACAGGGACAAGCATATTTGAAAGCGGATTCGCCTACTGAGTATCGGAGTGCATGCAATTACATACAAACATATAGCAAATTGCTTTATTTGCTGTTTCGCGTCATCTTGATAAATTTATGATAATCAAACTACAATTGTGTACATTTTTCACTCCTCACTAACCCAAGGGGATATAGTGGGGAGTTATGATTTCGCAATTTTTAAGAGTATTTTTTTTATTGCAGATTATCAACTGGTATCATGCTGAGATTGTATTCTGAAAGTTTCCTCACAATGTATCTGTGTGCGTGTGCTATGTGTTATGTGCTATTTGCAGTGTGCTATGTACGGCGTGTTTATTTATTGTATCGATTATAGACTAAAGTACTCATTCGATTCTTTTCAAATTTTGCAAATATGTAAACCTAATATTCGCTTAGACCCAATTAGATTTTGAAGGATATCTGAATAGTGCTTCTCAATTTTTTTAACTGTCAAATATTTGAAGGTGACCCCATACTCAGGAAACTTAAAATTTGAAAATTTATTTTCAAATTGGTAAAAAAGCACATCTCAAACATAAAATGGCATTGAAGAGTTATCAAGTTTTCACAATAAAATATTTTATAAAAAGTAATTCAACAAACTGAAAATGCTGAATATTTCCATACAAAATTTAAATACTTTATAGAATGAATTGTTAGTGAGGAGCTAAGCGTTGGCCACAACCCACTCGTTTTTATTAATCACTAATCTATCATGTCTAAATGTACATTTTAGATACTTATACAATGTGCAAATGCCATTCATCGTAAATTTAATTGCTAGTAAATCTCGGAATTCTTTTTATACTGGTTGAATATTTCTAGGGCCTGTTGGTGTAGAGTTTAATGCCTCTTGTGACATGGACCCGCAGCTGCCTTTCCACCCTTTGAGGGATTATTCAATCATCCATCTGCCCTCTGAATTTTCATGTAGGGCAACAAGTGGAAGACTTTGGGAGTACATTCTTTCCACCGTGTTCTCTCCAATGCCTTATTTTCGTCTCCTCCATATTGCATATTGGATAAAACTTGGACATGCACTGAAAAAAAGTTATGTTAAAATTAACCGAACTATAGTGACTACAAAACAATTCGGTTTGTGCTACTAAATATTTTGTGTGTTTAACCAAAACCGATTAACTTTTATTACTAATAACAAAAAGTTTGGCTTAAAACGCAGGTAGCCAGTTCGGTGGTCACAATTATTTTTTTCAGTGTGGCATAAAAATGCATAACAGCAGAATTTATTAACGAAGTATTAAGAAGATCACCGAGAGGAATCGTTTACAAGACGTAAATGTTAATGACAAGGAATCGATCGATTGAAGTAGGAAAGAATGTATGATTTAGGACATGGCGTGATAGTACATTTATATAATTTTTAACTGACACGTAAATAACTTTTATTTGAATGACGGAAAGTATTATTTATTTATTTATTTTATAATTTATTCAGTATTCGTTAAGAGATAATGAACATTTTTTGACGTGATTCAGAATTTTCACTCAACCTGAGAAAATCAGGTTTTTCTCAGGTAATGTTAAGTTTTAATGCGTCACAAACTTTTGATTTTCTCTGAATCGGCGAATTTATTTTCATCCTCTGTAATTTCCACATTTTTATTTCCATCAAATTCTTTGATTGATTCCAATAATCCATTCAGAATTATAAGATGCTTTATCATAAAAAACGAGTGGGTTGTGGCCAACGATAAACTCCTCACTAACAAGTCATTCTATAAAGTATTCAAATTTTGTATGGAAAATTTTCAGCATTTTCATGAAATGAGTTTGTTTGATTATTTTTTATTTAAATATTTTATTATGAAAACTTGATAACTCTTCAATGCAATTTTATGAAAGTGATGTGCCTTTTTACCAATTTGAAAATAAAAATTTTAAATTTTTAGTTTCATGAGTTTGGGGTCACTTTGAAATATTTGACAGTTAAAAAAAATGAGAAGCACTATTCATATATCGTTCAAAATCTAATGAAGTCTAAGCGAGTATTAGATATACATATTTGAATAGAATCGAATGAGTACTTTAGTCTATAATCGACAAATTAAAAATGAACACGCCGTACATAGCACACTGCACACAGCACATAGCACACACACACACAGATACATTGTGATGAAACTTTCAGAATACAATCTCAGCATGATACTAGTTGATAATCTGCAATAAAAAAGTAGCCTTAATATTTGCGAAATCAAAACTCCCCACTATATCCCCTTGGGTTAGTGAGGAGTAAAAAACAAATTAAAAATTCGATAATAATTTATACTTGAGTTTACAAAAAAGTAGGTACCTACCTTTTATCCTTCCTGTAAGGGAGGAATTGAAAATAATTCGATTAGTTCACCCAGAAAAAATTGCGGTTTTATTCGATTAAGCATAATTGTATTGGTTTTCCGTATTGAAATTACAAAATAAACTTAGATCGGGCTATACAATAATGGGTTTTGTGATTTGTGCGCATTACAATTTTTGTAATGTAAAAATGAGGTTTTATAAACCAGCCAATACAAATTATCCGTGTTTTTATTTCACAACAGGTGCCGATAAAAGAATTGTAATGGGTGATTTCAACTGCCACAGCAAAGCATAGGGTTATAGAGAAACTGACGAAAATGGGACAAGGTTGGAAAGATGGGCAGAAATGAAGACACTCACCCTCCTACACCATCGCCCAACAACATGCAAGATCATTCCAATGGTTTAACCAGCAATGGTACCCTTTAAAAGAAGCTTCAATTTTTAGAAGGCGAGATGAAAGAGCTTCAGCCTGGCATTGGATGACGCTGTCTCTGAAATAGCACCAACAAAAGAAATGTACGATGTTTCTTCTGGAAATAGTACATAAAATATCAAGGCAGCAGCATTCGTTAAAATGAACTATTTTAACAGAGAGTTTTGCTCTCATATAACGTGTCTGGAGGGACCACATCACGAATGCCGAGGTTCTCAACAGAGTTGAAGAAGGCAGGCACCTACTCAAAACCATCTCCGAGAGACGTGCTCGCTGGATTGGTCACATCTTGCGCCACGAGGGTCTCCTACATGACCTAATGGAGGGAATGATTGAGGGAACAACCACAGGGGGGCGCCCCTGACGGCAGTATTTGGCCCAGGTGTGCGAGGACATGAACTGCGCCACAAACGTTGAGCTGAAGAGGGCTGCAGAAGATAGAGAGGAGTGGAAAGCGAGATGTAGACTTCTTCTGCAAACCAATCCGCAGGATTGAGACTTTTGATGATAATAACGTGTGTATGTAGGTATATATAAAATGTCACTGGATGAATCAATAATTATACGAAAACGATAGCCATCTTGTCTTCTAAGTTCCAAAAAACTCAACCGTCATCAACAGACGTACAAGTCATATTATATGTAGATATCTTCGGAGTACGAATAACATTTTTTCTCTATAATAACAGACAGATAATATGTAAATTTTCATATTTTTTTAACACGTCCCGGCTTACAAATGTTCGCTAATAATAAAAAAATATCACGCAAACAACAAACGTTGGCGCAGAATTTTTCTAGTATCAATATTTTTTCCGCCAGAAAATACAATTTGTGAAAAGGTGTTTTCTTTTCTGCGTAATAGGATTTCATAACATTTTAGGTGAGGCAAAAAATCAACAGTGCGGTCGAATATTTACGCACATAGTTGATACCTATTTTGAATAGGCGGCAACCAACAGCGGTCATGAAACATGGGATCATTGGGAAGGAAATGATAACACAAGTGTTTATTTATACCAGGAGCACATACCACTGAACGGGTATTTTATTGAAAGATATAATATTATATGCAAGTAGTAAGGAGTCATGAGAATAGGCGTCTCTAGATAATCCTTCTTTCAATTCTGTTCCCCTAAGTGATACGTAAGTGTTTGTATTTAATCACAATTTGATGAACAAATGGGTCCTATAAAATGGAATAGGATATATTTAATTATACACGGTATTTAAAGCAATATATACTTCTCTAAAATAGTAAAAATATTATTTTTCGTATTGTAAAGCAGCGTAAGACAAGCTTCCAAAAAATCATAAAATTTTCACTGACGACACGTTTTATATTTTTTTAAATTAGGATATTTTTTTGTTGATCACTTAAATGTACCTACATAATTATTATTCTCGTTACTCTTTACAAACTAGTATATGATAATATGTACTTTTTTGTCAGAAACATTTTCATTTTATTTAAAATACTTCCATTTTTCACTTCTCATTTCCTTGTATAGGGTTTGAACTATTTCAATATGAGTTCATGGAATGATTTTTAAAAAGTTCCATGAGCAAGTATTTTGCAACCCCCCTACGACGACAGATTATTTCAATATTCCGCTTTGAAGCTCTCACGCTGTGAGTTATAATGATTCGTTATAATGACGCTGTCAGACCCATTTCTTGGTACCCTGATGGTTTAGAAATAAACTATGGCATTTATTTCTCCACTGGGTAGTGGAATCATTTATATATATATAACTACCAATACACCATATTATTACTTGGAGATTTTCCAATTTCGTATCTTAACGAGGGAACTTACTCTCGAACCATTGGCTTTTATGCGTAATCGATACTCCATAGTGGTAAATAGATCCTTAGTATCGAATTTTAAAGAAGCGTGACACGGTTTTCACCATTTTCATTTAAATAAATGGAGGAGACTTCGTTATTATGTTTTCAAAATTCCTTATGCCTTGTCCTTTTTACGTAGGATTCACAGAGAGATCACATCGCCACACATTTCTCATTTGGTGTAAAGCGCTTCTTTATATAATAATAATAATAATAAACCATTTATTTGTTGCCATTATTGTTACATCAAACAAAAAAATATATATATACAATTTTGAACTACAATAGACAACAAAAAGGCTATTGCTCAGCTGCGCACTACCAGGTATTCCTGGAGTGCTGCTGGTTTCCAGCAAAGCCTTGGGATAACACAAAACATTGAAGACAGACCACATATCATAACCTATAAACATTTAATAAGGTAATTAAAAATAAAATGTATTTCTTCCTTCTCTTTTTTTACTGCTGGCACCCTTGTTGGTTCAATAACCATATCTTGCAGTGTTTCTTAAAACTCTGCAAAGAGTTCATCGCACGTATGTTCTGCGGCAACTCATTCCAGTACTTTGATGAAGCATATCTAAAACTATCCTCGAATGCGGAGGTTCGATGTCTGAGGAGAACGAGTAAATGGTCTCTCTGTCGCATTGAGTGGACGTGCAAATCACGTGACCACTGAAGTTTGTCAAACAGATAGGAAGGAGAACATTTCCCTATCACACTATATCCCATTCGTTTTTTCATACTGTATTTTATATTATTCAGGCCTCTCGCATCTCTTAGTTTGTGAAAAGCGAATCTTGAAATGTGAGAAGATGAAAAATAAACTTTATCATATAAGCAATTTACTTTATACATAATAATTATTAAAAAAAGGCGATGGGCTCATCACAATAATTTGTAGTTAATATTGTAATTCTTACATATTAGTCGTTCATATACACTAACACTTTACTTCAGTTCTTGATACTTCTTCTTCTATCGTGTCGGCAGCATCCTAAACTCCCTTCCCAGACCAATAAGTCAGGATTGAGATGATCCTTCCAGTTGGTTCCTCCCACGACTCCCCTTCGGTGCACTTTGCCACTTCCAGAGGTCACTCCAACAGCTGTGCCATCGTCTGCAGTCACAAAGATCTTGATTACTCTCCGACATTCCCCATCTCGCCAAATTATCCTCGCTCCTTCCACACCCCGTTTTTAATCTGTTCAGAGTTTTCCAGAGATAGCATGGAAGGTTCATTCCTAGGGGCAGGGACTCGGATGGTTTTTGGGGTATGTGGTTGCCTAGCTTTTCCTTCCAAAACATGAAGCGTTCTTTGCTTGGGTTGTGGCTGTCTTTGGTGGAGTGGAGGAAGCTTTTCCTAGATATTAAGCCTGTTTTTCAGTTCCCGTTGGAATTATTTTTCGTTCATAGTTTTTAGTTGTTCTGGCAAAATATTGTAGTAACAGAGTCCACAGCCACATTATTCTTTCGGTTTCTATTTTTTTGTAGCTTTCTCAGTTTTGAAATGATTTTATTTGTACGTGTGTTGTAGTTGCGGATTTGCATTTTTAGCATAAGTTTTACATAATATGTAGTTCAGGGTCATCTATTTTGCCTGTTTTCATTTTATGTATAAGTTTTAATAGTTCATACTATGCCATATTCTGTATGTTTAGTATTCCAGTATATAATCCCATTATTATTAACTACGATGGTTATTTAGTTATCCTATATTCGGTCTAAACTCATTAAACTTTGCTTGATGTAAATCACATATTTTTTTTAATTCGAGTCGTACCTACACGAGTGTCAATTTAGGCGACTTCATAACCATAACACGTTTATTATAAAAGGTTTTTATTTAAATTGTCGCTTTGTGATTACACATAGGTTTAATGGTGTCATTCATTTTAATTACATTTTTTTATTCTGTGTTACAAATTAATACATATATAGTTGTATATTTTTATTTTATTTTTGTCATTTCATAACCTTATTATAACACACATTGTATTTTATACGAACATCAACTCGGTTACGGTTGGTTGGAAGAAATCGCCGTTTGCCAACAAACCCGCCATTGTACAAATAATGTGTTCAAGAAGAAACATATAAATAAATTAATACCTACACAACTTCAAAATATTTTTAATATTTTGAGGGTAGACTTTGTGACACATCTTAACTATTTTTATTTACTACAATGAATTTAGTTTCAAACCACGAATGAGTTATTTGATACTACGGTTTCATAACGACCGTTTCTTCCTCAGGTAAAATGGTGTAGGAAAAGGAAAGAGACATGGATGAGGGGGGTCACAAATCGCTTCGCGACATTGACAAACAACAATTAGCTATCGGAAACATATTGATTTAATTTTTATCACTAATAATACTTTACTTTTTTGATTAGTTTTCAATTTAGTTAATGCAGGGCAACTCATGGAGTTAATTAAGATTAGATTCACAATAAGGAACCTTCTAGATAAAAGGTAACTGATTAATTTATTCATTAGTACAAAAATCGCTTATAAACATACGTTCATACTATGATTTTCTTGACAATTTTTGTGATTAAATTTTGATCGAATACTGATTTATATATTTTTTTTAAGATTAAAACAAGATAATAACGTATTAATATCATGTCATACTGGTCAAAGGATCTTAAACTAACATTGTTTACCTACTATGTAGTAACATGAAAGTGGTTGTGTTTATCGTTTGTATGTTTGAAAATATACGCAATATTAATGTGTATTCGCCCGTTCATAGTATGAAACTTTATAACATGATTATTTCATTACGACATAACTCATCTTGCGCCAAACCTAAAATGTTACCAACCAAATAATAATATTTAAATGGTGGTTTTGAAAATTTTGTCACATGCCTTTCCAACTCTGTCACAATTTGGTTAATTTGTAAATCCCCTGTTGTTGAAGACACGCTCACAAAATTTTGAATTAATTGAATGAATTTTGAATAAATTACTTACCTCATTACATAACTCATTCGTCGTGTTCAATGTTTGTGAATTATCTATGTAAGTATATTATGTTTAAAGATATTCAGTCTTGTGTGCGGTTGTAATACCTTGGAATGCACTATTGGAGAGAGAATATTTTAGTACAACCTTGTATTTGTGAACATTATTAATGCATGTTCTTAACATGGGGAGCAAGGCCGTCGACACTGAGAGCATCAGCGAATGGTTTGTACTTGTCTACTCAAAACAAGTGGACATAGCAATTAATTTAATCTCAGATGGTTGACTGGAAGAAATTGCCTCCAGGCAATAAGTCCGCCATTTGTACTATGTAATTTTATGTATGTACAAAGAAGTGTTATATAAATAAAAAAAAAAAATAATGTGGTCATGTAAAATTTTTTTGTACTAATCAAATATAATTTTTTTTTCTGTTATCAAATTGTGGTAAAATTAGGTATTAATTAGGTATTAATGAAATGGCACGAACAGTATCAGGATGCTTAAAGCCATCACCGACAGGGAAATTATATCCAATTGTCGGAATCGCTCCACCCCACATGGTGAAGGATAGCTTCAAATGCAGAAAGGTACAATTAAATTTATTATCCTAGGCACCCTCTATTTCGCCATCAACCAACAGCCTCACGTCTGAAGTCTAGAAACAGCTTCATTAAAACTACATACCCGATTAAATTCTCACAACAGTGGAGAAAGGATATGTGAATGCAGGATCTTACAGCGGGGCTGTGGATGCATTCACGTAAGGGTATCATACCCGATTAAATTCTTACAACAGTGGAGAAAGGATATGTGAATGCAGGATCTTACAGCGGGGCTGTGGATGCATTCACGTAAGGGTATCCCAGTAGGACAAGATCTACCAATAGATGTCAAACGATGTAGAGTAAACCTCTTAAAATGGGAGTACCTATCTGAAGATGACAATATGTGTGACTGCGGTACTACCCAGGATGAGAGTCACCTTCTGGTTTGCTCACTGATGGGTAAAGGGTACACCCCTTGGGACCTGACTGTGGCAAATGACAAGGCGATGGTGGTCGCCGCATATTAGAGCGGCAGGGTTTAAACCAACCGGACACGTAAGCTATCTATCTAACTATGCAAATTGTTGTAATACGGAAGTATAATATAACGATTACGATTAAAAATATCGAAAGAAAGATTAGGTACATCGAAAAATTGTGTGATAAATCAGTATGTTTTATTTAATTATATATTTGGAAACTAATTTCATTGCCTTTTGTTTGAAGAAAAATTTGTAAATGTTTTTTTTACAATTGCAAAAACAAAAAAAAAATTAATTTTTTTTTTGTTTTAGAGATAGCAACTTTTATAGCAACTTAAATTTTTGAGTGCACAACCGGAAGGATTTTCAAAAAAAAAAATTTTTTTTCATATTTCAGTCTTCTGTTAAATAAAAAATCTGTCATCTTTTCTTTATTAGGTATATACCTAGTACGTAATGAAATTGAAAAATGAAATAATATAAAAAAAAACAATAAGTATAAACGGACGGATTTATTTGGTACAAATAACATATCAGTGAGTACATATATGATATCATGAAATAATGTTAAAATCTTCAATTTTCACCTACAGAAAGCAACTACTCCCAGGTGTCAGACTTAGCCTTTTCATACTTATATTCAATAAGAAAAAGATATCAAAAAACCAGCAATTATAAACTGATTCATCGAAAATGTTGCTATTTTTCGGTCTATAACCATCACTAAACTTTCAATATGGGTAGTTACAGTAAATTTTATTTTCTTCATACATTATTGGATATATTGAAATTTTTAATATGATTAAAAAAACTTCATTCTTTACTTGCATTGACCCGTCAAATTATAAAACTTTAATTCTGGAAGTCTGTATTTATAAAAATCATTTCTCTGAATAAAAATGTTAGCCGTTCTATTCATGTGATCATTAATCAAAACGAGTGGGTTGTGGCCAACGCTAAACTCCTCACTAACAAGTCATTCTATAAAGTATTCAAATTTTGTATAGAAAATTTTCAGCATTTTCATGAAATGAGTTTGTTAAATTATTTTTTATTTAAATATTTTATTATGAAAACTTGATAACTCTTCAATGCCATTTTATGTAAGTGATGTGCCTTTTTACGAATTTGACTATAAAAATTTCAAATTTTAATTTTTCTGAGCTTGGGGTCACTTTAAAATACTTGACAGTTAAAAAAATTGAGAAGCACTATTCAGATATCCTTCAAAATCTAATGGGATCTAATCGAGTATTAGATATACATATTTGCAAAATTTGAATAGAATCTAATGACTTCTTTAGTCTATAATCGATAAAGTAAAATTAACACGCCGTACATAGCACACTGCATACTGCACACAGCACATAGCACACACACACAGATACATTGTGATGAAACTTTCAGAATACAATCTCAGCATGATACTAGTTGATAATCTGCAAAAAAATAGCCTTAAAAATTGCGAAATCATAATTCCCTACTATATCCCCCTGGGTTAGTGAGGAGTAAAAACATATGTAAATAAATTTACGAGTACAATAAAAATCTACCACAACATATTTTTTATATACTAAGGCACCTACTTAATATTATGCATGAAACCCCATGGTCTGTTTCATTCTATCTTGCGGCAATAAATACAAGTGATTTATTTTTTCGCTAAGCTGGTCTGTCAGGGGGGTGGGGGGAGGGTGGGGGGAGGCGTGCGGCTTGGAAGAAAGAGCCAGAACATTCGTCTATGTCACAATGCAACAGTTTCAACTCGTGGGGCTCCATTGTCAAGGAGGGGTGAAAATAAGAAAGAACTAATAAGATCTCGGCATTATAAATGCAATGATTTATAGTCTATTCGTTTCGATAAATTCCCTCCTTATCGTCTGAAATATTTTAAAATAACGTTAATTAAATGAAAATCTCAAAGTCGTGATGGATCCCCTGACAAATGACGCTTTACGTAAATTTTCACTGTCGGGATTAATTTTCCACGAGAAATCGGCTCAAACTTTAATTGAAATATTTAAAATCCCTCTTTAAGAATATATCTTTACAAAATACAATTATCGTCAGAAGATTTATAACCTTGACGACCCCGTAAAGATAATTAATTTTATTTTTATATCTCAGAAACTAATATAAGAACATTATTAGGTATCTCTAATGAAAACATATAACTACATATATCTCTGTTAAGATATTTTGAGATATCGAGTAATTGGTGAAAACCTTGTGGATTGTGGCCCTGTGAAGACCAATGATCTAACCTGAATAATAATAAGTCATTTGTATAGCGCCGTTTAATGATTCGAGATCATACCAAGGGCGCTGATAGTTAAATGTTGTGTTGCTCTCTGAAACAAAGCTGTTTTTAATCATTTAGTGAAACTGCTCTTGCTTTGAGCACTGCGGACATCTAGAGGCAGTGAATTCCACTTAATAGGACCACTCAGACTAAAGCATCGGTCATAGTAAGCCGCTTTGTTGACTCTGTCCAATTCCTTTAAGGAATCGTTACTCTGTGATCCAGACGACCTGAGTGTGAGATGCCTCCCAGAGAGATCTCTTCTCTGACACAGCTCTTGTATATATTTTGGTGCCAGGTTGTTCAAAGCATTATATACTGTCAAACAAATTTTGTAATCAATTCGCTCTGGACACTTCAACCAGTATAATTCGTTTAGTAGTGGAGTTATGTGACATCGTTTTTCTGCACCGAAAATAAGTCTTGCCGCTGTGTTAAATACCATCTGTAGTCTATCGAGCTGATACTTCGGCAATCCAGCATAAATGCCGTTGCAGTAATCAAGCCGAGACACAACGAATGAATTTACAAGTATTTTAGTCTCATTCTTGGGTAAATTTCGACGAATGTTTTTCAGTTGTCTGAGTTGAAAAAAACATGAACTGACCGTTTTTGAGATTTGAAGGTCAAGTGACAACTTATTTTCCAAGTGAATACCCAAGAATTTGACACTTGCAGCTGGCACAAGTGTTTCTCCGTTGATGTTGATAGGAGTACTCTTAATGAGGTGCTGTCGCCGTGGTGAAGCTACCCACATAAATTCTGTTTTAGTTGGGTTCAGTATAAGCTTGTTGCTAGACATCCACGTGGCGACTTTTTCGATGCACTCAACAGTTTCTAGTTCCAGACGATTTTTGCATATGGGATTACAAAATTTGAAGAGCAAGCGGTCGTCAGCACAAGCAAATGAATTGCTAATCATGGGCCCACTGAAAGCGCTAATCATAGGCCCACGTTAGTAAGGGCCCGTGGCGCAAGTCCCAACCACTTTTCACCTGTACTCAAATACCTATACTAAAATTCCCATACAAAAATTGTACTGAAAATTTTACCTATATTTACATCCCGTCCCTACGAAAAACTTGCGGAACATATATACACGAACTTTTTCAATTTTTTCCCTTTTGTCCTACGATCATCAACTTTTGCAGATATGTACCTATACGTCATTTTATATTTTGCTATTGAGAATGCAGCGTTAGCCACATCTCGTTCTATCTGACGATGTTATAATGTGTTTGCTCATAAACTGAAAAAAAACATTATTTGATCATACTTTTTCTTCAATTTTTGTAAAGAAGATTCCATTTTTATAAATTCGAAATTCTTTTGCTTGGAAGAATA
>OY754964.1:3490000-3523448 GCA_963576475.1 Molanna angustata | reverse complement strand
TTATATACATATGTACATAATAGGTATGCTCACATAGTGGATATTTTTAATTCTGGTCTATCACATTATAAAGGTGCGTTGCTTAGATCCCTACACCCCGGTACCGTCGTCATGCATGCGTCATAAATATTATTTCACTAAAAATTGAAATGTTTCATTCTTTATAGTTGTTGATTTATCTACGTGTTTCTTATTTTATAATTGCTTTCTAATTTTTGGCTTTTGTATAGTACATATCTAGTGATTTCATTTATTTTTCTAAATTTATTATTATTATTATATCTCAATAGATGGTGTTACAACAAAAATAAATAAAAATAATCAAAATGTTGTTCGTAATTTCACACATAGATGGCTGTAGTAAAAATCCTTATTTTCAAGCGAAAAGAATTTCAGTATTGCAATATATAGAACTTTCAAAATTGAATTGACAGGGATCTCATTAAAAAGGCATAATTGGTGAACGTTGCGCAAGCGCATAAAGTGATCACCTAAACCAGCCGATGACAGGTCGTAAACCCTGTAGGTGCCATGATTTCCCGGTTCTCCTACAGTAAATATTCCAACTTCATCTCTATTGAGATAATTTAAAATCTGTTAAAAAAATATCTTTGACTCCCGACAGGGAAAAAAAACCTATGTTTGCGCATATGCAATAATAAAAATATTCGATTATTATTATAATGTTTTATGTCTTTGTTTTGTGAATACATTATTATCAAAATTGTTTATTTTTTTTTTTTGTTTATGCACACCTGCCAGTGGTTTCCCCATATTGTGGGATACACTAAGTAACAACAAAAGCGTATTTGTTGAGTATTTGTTTTCAGCAAAAATAAATTTAAGATTGTTGGTTTAGAGAAGGGAATATTACACCTATATTAGGTGGCGAACTTCTTTCTTCGTATCGGTAGGTCTCCAAGGAAGGCACCCACTCTAACTTATCTATCACAACACGATAATGTTGGTATAACACACTACTTCCAAACACGTATAAAATATGTGCACGGCGCGTAGTTTAGTTGATCAATATAATAACATGATATATGTATATTTCATTTGGTATCGAAACTATTAACTTCAACTATCTGTATGAGACGTACACAGCGACGAGTTGAAGACGGTCATATGACTACTGACTACGGATAGTAGTTATAATATAATGTAGGTAGCGATACTTTTGGAAGAGGAAAGGGTCGGAAATTTTCCCACATTTACCGAACACTGGAAAAACTTGGATTATCATATTATACCAACTGATATTTTTAAAATTTGGTACCTTTATCATACGGGACCTCTAATTTCTATTCTCGGTGAATAAGTGTGGGCGTAAATTAGTGTCGGATAAATTGACGGTTTAAACTTTCACGTAGGCGGTGAAATTTTCACAAACAAATTAATAATTACTCAATGAAAATAAATTCAAAATGGTAAGGCAGCGAAGGACGCGAATTTACCAACGTTTTTATTTTTGATTCGTATCAAAAGTTAAAAATAAAAAAATTCTATTTGTTTTATATTCGTGAATGTGAATATCAATCAATCAATCCTTCTAAGAATTATCCAGCATGATGACGGAGTCTGACAATTTTCACTATACATAACTAGTTGCATGTAATACATAGGATCCAACTGTCGAAAGCGATAGTATGTATAGTTAAAGAATAAGTACCAAACTATAATCCCATAAATACAAATTATTTAATATTTTAAGATATTTGATTTTCTATACAACACATGTACCTACATATGTATGTATGTCAAGATAGGATAGAATGGAAGTCAGTCCTTTGATCCTACCCAGAATATGAAAACAGAATGATGGTATGTATGTATGTTTGGAGATTAGTATCAAACAATTAAGTCTTCTTAGATATTGTGTGTAGGCGATTGCCATACAAATTGTATGAAGCAATGTCGTCACTAAATTCAATTTTTATAAAATTTATTAAAAAAATTTGAGATGTGCTAATACAATGTTAATATTTTTTATATAAAATTAAATTGTCTAGTTGGGGTGTTTCGGCTTTTTTGATATTTTTAAAAAAATCTGGAAATATAGGCAGTTAAACTCATAAATTTATCATAAAAAAAATATTTTTCTTAATAAAAAATGTTTGAGAAACCCTGGATTTTTTTTAAAAAAACTAATTTGAGATTTTGTATTTGTCTATGTTTATAACAAATTTCAGCGTTCTAGCTTTTATGGTTTCTGAGATATATGGAAAAATAAACCAAAATTTCAAAAGTTGATAACCCCTGACTGAAAGAAAAATTCACTTTTCTGAGTATAAAATTTTTGTAGGCCTATAAATTTTTATATATTCTGAAAATTTGGGCTCTGTAAATTGAGCGGATCAAAAGTTATAAGGGACACACACACACACACACACACACATACACACACACACACACACACACACACACACACACACACACACACACACACATACACACACACACACACACACACACACACACACACACACACACACACACACACACACACACACACACACACACACACACACACACCACACACACACACACACACAGACACTCAAAACTCACATAAAATGTTCTACTCCGAATTCTGAGTAAATCCATGTATCGGAACATATATGCTGCGAGGCCTCTAGTTCGTGTTATTAGCATGCAAAAAGTCCACTACACCATACAAAATTTTCCTTCGTACACGCATCTTAGCTTAATAATGTCGATTCATTAAGAGAATTGAATTCTCATGAAAGAATCGACAGTTGGATTATGAAAACCTGAAATATACGAAAAGTGAAATTCAATTTTTGAGATAACTAGGTTGCAAAGCGTCTATAACTCTTGATTTGGAATTCAATGAATAAAGGTTCTTATCAAACAAACATACAGCAAATTCATTACATAAAATAATACCTGCAGTGAAACAACAAATAGGCTAAAATTTTTGAACCTTTTATAAATAGAATACTATGCGAAAGAGACATTGCTTCAAAAAACTAGTATTTTACGTTGTAGGATAAGAAATTAGAAAGTGAACAAGGGTTGTTAAGCGTGGGTGAGATTATTCAGAAATGGCGGAGGAACGAAGCCAAATGCGTCATTTAAAATTATTATTGAATAAGTATTTATATTACCTATTTTTTTAAGACAGTGAATATGTCCTTGTAACAAGAACATACATTCCCTTAACAAAACAGTAGGTGCCATATGTGAACGAAATCGGTCGTGGCAGGATTCGAACTCGCGACCACTTGATTACAAACCCAGCGCGCTAACCGCTCTGCCACTAGCCATCTAGTTGAAAAAGTCTGTGTAATGAAAAAAAGAATTGTATGCTTTGTATTATATGAACAAAGTATATTGAGCAAAGTTCAAGTCACAAATGAAGACTGAATGTCATTTTTTTTCGTCTGTCTCGTCTGGATTTTGAAAGGAATTTTCACAAGAAGTGTATCGGAATCAGTAACAATATTAACTCTTGACAATATTGGCAATTCAATGACATTCAAATGTTCAGAAATTATTTAAGGCAAATATGTGACTTAAAACATAGGTACCTAATTTTTTTTCAATATTTCTACCTTTATTATTTGTCAGGTGTAAATCAACATTCAGAATAAAAAAATATGTATGGAGAGTATAAATATTAATATAAAGCCTTAACTAGACGTCGCATTAAAATCAATTTCGAAACTACGATCCATTTACTATAATCAATATCATTTTGTGCGTAAGAGGAAGAGGAAGTAAGACATGAATATGAAAGGAATGTTGATTATGAACTAAATTCTCAAACACATAGTGAAAGAAGTGAAGATGAAGTATGGAAAGACTTGAAAAGTGTTATGTAAAGACTTGAAAAGACAAGAATGCGTGCGGTGAAAGTAAAAGAGGAATGCAGAAAGGTGATGCTTGGTGGAATGAATCGGTAAAAAATGCAGTTGATGCGAAAAAGGAAGCATGGAAGTTTTGGATATCTGTAAAATGTACTGACAAAGAAAATAGAGCAAAAGAAGAGTACAAAGAATGCAAGAGGAGAGTAAAAGCTACAGTGAGAAATGAAAAAGATTGTATAAAAGAAAAAGAAAGTCAGAAAATAGTGAACGACTTTACGGGTAACATGAAAATGTTCTGGAAAGGCATAGCTAAACGAAAGCAAGGGGAAGTAAAAGATTCAAAGTGTATAAATGATAAAGATGGAAATATGCTGATAGATAACGAAAGTGTGAAAGAGAGGTGGTGTGAATATTTCAAAGAATTGTATGAAAGCTCACAAGGTTACACAGTAAGACAGAGGACATGGATTATTGATGAGAATGAGAGAGATGAAATAACGGAAGAAGAGGTAAAAGAAGCGGTTAATCACGCGAAAACGGGTAAAGCCGCTGGTGTGGACTGTGTGGCAGCCGAATTTATCAAGTATGGCGGTAAAATATCTACGGAGTGTTGTCTATCGCTTTTCAATAAATGTTGGGAAGCTGGGTACACTCCGTCGTACCCAGCTAGTAATAGAACGTAAAAGTATGTAATAGAACGATATATGATAGAATAAAAAATGAGGACATAAGTAGAGAATGCAAGTTAAAGAAGGATATTATATGTAAAATGAAAGTGAATGCTTTAAGGTGGTTTAAGGACATATAGAAAGAATGAACGATGAACGACTGACCAAAAAAATATACATAGGTGCAAGAGCTGGAGTGAATAGCAGAGGTCGCCCCAGAAAGGGATGGCATGACCATGTGAATGATATTTTGAAAGAAGGAAACATAAAAAGTTTGAACAATCGACGAGCATGTATGAGACGATGCATGGCTGTAAAGGAAGCCAGAAATGTGTGCAAAAATAGAGAAGTATGGCGCTCGATTCTCTCTGCTTACCCCGTAAGGGACATGGCGTGATGGTATGTATGTATGTATTTTGTGCGTAGATAAGTACTTGTAGATACTAATTTCTCAATACTGCTTGTCGCTTATTGAAGCTTAATGTGTCTCCATTATTTCTTCTACAGCATTGATTATGGTGGTTATACCTTTTGATATTAAAGCAATTGCTAATTTTAGTTGGAAATTAATTTAAATTATCAATTAATTCGTAATTTCAAATACATACAATACATCTGCTTTAGTTTCGTAATAATTGGTAGGTATGTAGGTATTTGGATAAGTTACTTGACAATCAATACTATCTAACATCTGAACAACTGTATACTCTGTTTAAAAAGTAATCGTACATTTGTAAAAATTGTCGATAAGGTATCTGTAGAAAACATCAGGTGAAGGGTATTAATGATGTTAGGTAGTGGACGGTATTATAAACGATCTCACCGATAGTTCCTTATTCCTGGTTCACTGATTATTTCCTTTCTGTGCACACATCCACACGCGGTGATCTTCAAACTTGTACTGAACTTTTTTCAATAGTCACTTATTGTCACCCAAAATTATTGCGACAAACTTTCCAAGTGACAATTCTTAAATGTGAGGGGACAATGGCAAGGAAAGGATTCACGGAAATATGTTTCTACAGTATTGTTTAATCAAAATCTAAATTTGCTCAATTATTAAATATTTTATGTTATGAACAAGTCAGTTTTCTTGTTCAATATCAGAAAATTAATATGATCCCTTCCTTTCTTCAAATAAAGTAAGGTTTTTTAATATTTGCTCAAAGGTATCTATTCCGAGAAGATCAATATTCTGGTAAGCAAGCAAGCTAGTTCATAATTAGAACAATTTTCCTAGATTCATCTTTAGAGGTTGGTTTACACGATGACAGTTGAACCGTCGCGTCGTTTGAAATGAAAATAAATGTCATCTCCTAGTTAAATCTCATTTGGCGTATCACTGCTTTTCGCGAGAACAGCTGATGAAAACCCCCCCAACAGCTATTATTAAACAATTATGGTGTATTTACGCTCCTGAATTACGCAATGTGCATATCCTCGACAGTTCTCGGAGATTATAGAACTCAAGTTCATCTCTGTTCGGGCAAACAAATCAAGTACATAATATTCATGCGTTAGCCGTCTAGCTGAAGATAGTGTCCGACCCTTAACATCACGAACAGCTGAATAATTAATTATTTAGTTTACATAACACTGTTCATAATAATATACGAATGTTGATCGTATAAGTAATCTTTAATCTGGAACCCTTCATCACTTTCATTTGAATATTTTATTTTGAACTGACAATGAGGTAGATGTTTAAATAGTGACGGTTTTACTTAATGGATTTCGTTAAAAGCTTACTAAACGCGCAACTAAATAATCACGACTCAAATGGTGGAGATTGGTATTATTTTTTTTACTTATAATCATCATCATCATCACCATTGGCACAACAGTCCGCTACGGACCCTGGCCTCCTCCAGAAATTGTCTCCATCCCTCCCTGTCGACCGCCAGTCTTCTCCAATTTATCACACAGCACGTCATCCAGCCATCTCAACCTAGGTCTGCCTCTACTTCTTCTGCCTTCGGGACAGGTCTCTAATACCTTTTTAGGAATACGGTCATCATCCATCAGGCAAATATATCCAAGCCAACGTAGGCGCTGAATTTTAATAAATTGGACTACATTCGTTTCTTTGTACTAATAAACGTAAACTAAAATGTAACTAACTAGTTCACCGAATTGTTAACGAACACCCTCTTTTATTTTTCATATGGCCGCAAACGCTTCACAGATGTCAAAAATAAGATAAATGCATGTAATTTTTGTAAAACTGACATCGAAAAATTAAACATACGTTGTGCCGTGTTGAGTGAATTTAAACACGATCATGATGAAGAATAACAAAAAAAAAACGATATAAGTCTTAAATTTTTCTGTCAATCTCAAATATGAGTCGGATCATAATATGTGAAAGATCCGCCATTTTGAAACATTTGGTATGACGCGTTCTTCAAGCGTTTTAATAACCTAAAATAAATAAATAATAAAGGTGTAATAAAGATATAAGTAAACTTTTTCGTTAATCATAGTCTATTACAAGGTAATATAGATCGTTTAAGTTTATAAGCAAGACGGCAAGTGTACACCCAAGAATTTGATACTGGCAGACAGCACAAGTGTTTTTTCGTTGATGTTAATAGGAGAAGATACTTTCAATGAGGTGTTGTTGCCGTGGTGAAGCTACCCACATAAACTCTGTTTTTGCTGTTGTTCTTATATCATTATTTCCACACTGTTCTTTGCATTTAGTTGCTCCACAAGATTGCTCTAACGACCATGCTGGCAGCAGCAACAAAACTGCTGGTGTTGCGAATCTACTTTGCATTACTTGCTGATTTGCTATTTCTCAGTTCTAAGTACCTACAAAAACAGGTCACATTACTGATATAAGGAAACTCTCTCCGTGTATAGTAGCCTTAATTCTTTTGGTAAGTAGACTAACTCTGTGTTCATACAAGATGTTGTAATCAGTTTGATTGTCTAAAACACATTTAATTCGGTTCTGACAAGGGTGTGAATTGGGTAGGAAAGCCAGTAGGTATATTTATGTATAATTCTCAGTGATAATGTTAGGATGATATCAAAGGTATCATTACCGATATTTTGTATATACATATATGCTTATAATATTATGTATATATACGTGTTAATAATTAATGTTGACTAACATTATCATAAGTGAAATATCACTAATAAAATAATAATTGATATCTTGCTTAGACACACTGAGATGGCTTGGCCATATGGAAAAATTAATGATGAACGAGAAAGAATTTATTTATATGTAGTAGGAGCCGTCCATTATAATATTCGCTCGATCGATAACTCAAACATTTTTTTTATGAAAAATTCCAGGATTTCTCAAATTCGTTTTTAAGGAAAACATTTTTCATGACAAATTCACGTGTTTAACTGCCTATATTTCCATTTTTTTTAAATATCTAAAACTAGATGATCAAATTTTTTATGAAAAATATACACATTATACTAGCACATATCAAACATTTTCATTATTTTTTTATAGCAGTATACACGATATCTAAGAGGGCTATCAATAGTTTGATAAAAAAATTCCATACATACTTCAAGTCCATCCACATACCATCAAGTTGTTTACATATTCGGGGTAGAAAAAAAGGACTGACTTCCACACTATATCTTGTCACACTATCACTTAAACACTATCACTTGTTTTTTAAAACTTTCAAAAATTTGAATTCAAGGGTTTATCGTTCTGTTTGAATTCTTCAACTATACATACTATCACCATCGACAGTTGGATCTCATGTTATACATGGAACTAGTTTTACAATAAGCTTGCAAAAGGAACATCTTTTCACCAAACTAAGACACGACGTGAATTTTCAACTAAATTAGTAACAAGAAAAGACGAAAAACAGAAAGGGAAGGAGAAGAGAAGAAGGAAGAATTATTTAATAAATATAATTTTTTTAGTTCTTTTCTTGAATATATTGAATAATATATTGTACATATTGAAACAACGAAAAGGATGAAAATATGTTGTTGGTGTTTGAAAGGAAAATATCAAGGACAATCTTTGGCCCAGATAACAATGGAGGGGCCTGGAGAATACGGTATAATCATGAGCTAGAGGCAATGTATAGGTAATTAAACTTATGAAGTCCAATTTATAAAAAAATAGCACCTGCGTTGTCTTGGACATGTTTGCCAGATGGATGATGACTGTGTGCCAAAAAAAGTACCAGGAACCTGTCCTGAAGGGAGAAGAAGTAGAGGCAGATATAGTTTGAGATGGCTGGACGACATGCTGTGTCGTATCAGAGAAATGGATCTGATAAATTGGAGAAGACTGGCCGTCGATAGAGAGGGATGCAGACGATTTCTGGAGGAGGCCAGTGCCAGATGGCATAGCATAATAATTTATTTCAAAGTCTAGCTGATTGTATCTACTTAATTGAAGAGCTTAAAACATCAATAATGCGAATGGGAATGACGAATGTGCTACACACAACATATCGATGAGATATTTATAGTTAGTACATTTATTTATTTATTTAATATTTGGTACAGTGCCTTCTTCAACAGTGTACACAGAGTTGAAGAAGGCAGGCACCTATTCAAAACCATCGCCGAGAGACGTGCTCGCTGGATTGGTCACATCTTGCGCCACGAGGGTCTCCTACATGACCTAATGGAGGGAATAGTTGAGGGGACAAACCACAGGGGGCGCCCCCAACGGGAGTATCTGGCCCAGGTGTGCGAGGACATGAACTGCGCCACATATGTTGAGCTGAAGAGGGCTGCAGAGGATAGAGAGAAGTGGAAAGCGAGATGTAGACTTCTTCTACAAACCAATCCGCAGGTTTGAAACTTTTGATGATGACACTAAAATCCTACAAGGCACAGCCTGTCTGTGGGACCTGTGGGTATACCAATTTCAAAAAAGTCAAAATATTTCGTTAATAACATTAGATATTTATAAAAAAAATAAAGCAAAGTGCTAAGGCAAGAAACAAGTACTTACAAAAAATATAAAGAAGACAACTTAGATATAAAAAATCGATAAGTATAATATATGAAACAGCAGACTGTCAGCGGTCCTACCAAATATAAAGAATAGAATATATTTTTATATATAACGTATCATTATTTCTCCGAATACGTGATCTAAATGAGTTTAATCGCTAAGGTTCACTCCAAAACAGCTATTCTTTGCCATATGAGATATTAAACTTAGATGCCTTGTAAGAACACATATGAGAAACTATCTGGAAAAAGTTATTTGGAGTAAAACTAAGCTTTTTCCTTTAATAGCCAGTAGTTATTTTATACCCAGGAGAGCAGTAAAGAAACTTGAATCTTGTCTCCGTTTGATCGACTCTTTTTTCCCCTTAGCAGATAATAAAATAACACTATACTTACTTTCCTACCTTTATTATATAACGTCACAAAAAAGCATATATTATGATCTTTTCTTTCTTATTGAATATAGATATTTATGACAAAGGTAAGTCTGGCATCTGGGAGTGGTTGACGTTGCGATTATTGATGCACATCTCCTTTCTATAGGTGAAAATTGCAGATTTTAGATTACTACTATAACATCCTAAGTATTTACTTTAAGCCATATTTTTTAACTTGATGCACAGTAAATAAGTGAAAAAATAACATTTTACACAACTTTTACTTGCGACTTCGGAGACTCTTCGCTTCGACGATTTTTATAAAATTTTACATATGCCACTTCAATAACTGTACTTCGAGAAAATTTATTATTTATTTATTTAAAGCTTCTTGGGCACATGTTCACAATAGCGGGCTTATTGCCAAATGGCAATATCTTCCAACCAACCATTATGAAGGGAATCTTCACTATTTCATCAGTTGTCATGATTTTTAAGAATTATTTTGATAAGTTATGTTTTTTTTTCATGTAAGAGCAGAGTATATCTTCCCTAGGCGTGCAAAATTTACTGTTTTTCACGTGATAAAGACACGATTTTGTGTTTTTTTAGTAAGGTTATCTGGATAAAATGTATTGATACAATGTTGTCATTGACATCTACGGTGTCCATTCAGATCTGATTCCTTTAAGGTTCTCAAAAAAGCAAAATAAAATTTATGATGATTACAAAATGAAATTTACAGCGATCCTTTTTACGAAATGAGCATTACAAAATGGGTTCCATAGCTTGATAGGATTTGTCGTTATATAATAAGCTTAATATCTCAATAGAGACGAAGTTGGAATAAAGACTTTTAGGAGAACCGGGAACAGGCACCTACAGGACTTACATATGATCTATCATCGACTGGTTTACGTGATAAAGCGGTTGCACAACGTTAACCAATTATGCCTTCATCTATATGTGTTGTGAGGATATATATTTAAACGCTTGAAAATAAGCAGAAAACACCTTGGCTATCTATAAAATAATAACGAACCTTTTTTCTAACGCAATCTATTGAAGATGAAATTGTTTAGTAAACAATTAAAGCAACGATGTTTATATAAAATCAATCAGAATGTTTAAAATATAGCAAATTTATTCAAAAAATAACAATAAATTCACACGAAAAAATAAATAATTTATTAAAATTCATAGGTAATTAGTTGAAATTTATTCTAACGTCTCCATCTTTCAAACCTTCCATTTATGTGACTAAGCCAACTGTTCTTTGGCCGACCTTTCGATCCTCTCTTATCGGACTTGTATACTTTATTGACGGTCATCACTCAGTCTTGACCACCTTAGTTTATTTTTCTTATCAGTTTCAATCCTAGGGTTGGTTTGTTACAGCTATGGCTGCCTCTCTTCTACTCCACTACACCCCGTCCTATGTCAGCCTCTTCATCTCCACTTAGCTATTACAGCACATGTCGTCGATCACCTGGTCCATGTCGGCCTCTATAGTTGTTGCCCTCTACTATTCCTTCCGCGATGATTATGAGCAGATATGGTTATGCCTCGTGTTATGGCCAATCCAGTTAGATCATAGTTGGGCGATTCTTTTGAGGAGTTTCCTTGTTTCCCCGGCTCTGCTCAGCACCTCACAATTTCGGATGTGGTCTGACCAGTGGATCTTCAACATGCGTCTATAGCACCATATCTCGAATATCTCGAATGCAGACAGGCGTTATTTTTCCTCTGGCCTACGGTCCATTACGGTCCTAAGTTTAATAAATTTTATTTTTACATGCGATATATCTTTTAATCATACAATTTCGTCTTTTACACCCATTTCTTATTCTATATTATATTCTAGTATACGATCGTTTTACCACACATTGGTCTTAGCGAAATCATTTCACCCGCGTTGATTCTAATTTCATGCATCTTTTACCATGTCCACGTCAACATTTGAGTCGGTACGACACGACGATATCACTGTGTACCGCGAGCTTTGCTTACCTTGAAATAATTGGGTCAGCCATTACAGATCTTAATAATGTAACATTCACGCTGTTACCTGCCATTACTCTCTTTTCAAAATATTTTTCAAACTTAATGTGTAGTGGGTAGCTTCACCACGGCGACAGCACCTCATTGAGAGTACTCCTATCAACATCAACGGCGAAACACTCGTGCCAGCTGCAAGTGTCAAATTCTTGGGTATTCACTTGGACAATAAGTTGTCACTTGGCCTTCAAATTTAACCCTAGATTCATAAACTATATTTAGGGTTACATTGTTCATAAACATATGTCTCTGATACACCTTACTTTTAAGGTCATCTAATTTAATTATTATGGGAGATATTGAAACAAAAACTTTCAAGATTAATAAGAAAGAACTTTTATTTAAAATTAAAACATAAAAAACAATTTTAAAAAATATTCAGAGCATTCAAAGCACAAGCTACCGCGACGTTCCATGCACATGTGACGTTTACAAGAGGTGCAGATAAATCTGGTCACACGCTTTTTTTATAGCAGCAGGAGTTGCATAGCTTCCTGGGTTGATTTTCAGGGTTGACTGGTACATCAGGCAAAATATAGCCTAAAATGGAATCGATGTTTCATTTTAGGCATCGCCTCAAAGTTGGTATTTCCCGGCGACGCCGTAACCATGGCTCTACCATCTTATCTGGCACTTCTTTGATAAATGCTCGTCTTGTCAGTGGTTTTTTTATCATTATTGTGGACGC
Organism: Molanna angustata; assembly: GCA_963576475.1. NCBI lineage: Eukaryota > Metazoa > Arthropoda > Insecta > Trichoptera > Molannidae > Molanna > Molanna angustata. Next base: position 3,510,862 of record OY754964.1, on the reverse strand, counting down.
GAATGACAAACGAATTGACTATTATAGTGAATAACTAGTAACCACTAATAACTAGTATATACGAATAAATAACTAGTTTTATTTATCAAAATTATAGTATATAATAGATAAGTATATAATAGATAATAATATTTCCTAGTAATAAATGCTTACATAGTTCTTCTATAATATTGAATAAATGCATACTTTTGTTTTGAAAAATTTCTTCACGTTCGTTCGTTTTATAAGGCAAATAATAAAATCCTTTGCTTTTTAAAGTTGTTACATCAATCATAAATATACGTATCTCATACACCTCGAGCCTAGTATTTCCACAACTATACAAGCACGAGCCAAGAATACTAGCACCAAACTGAGCTCCCATCGTTTTAGGAAGGTACTGAGAAGCACGTATTGCCATCTCTTTCACGTCGCGTGCTGTGAGGGTTTTATTACTTGGGGGTGTATGAGAGACGTATGTTTATGAATCTAGGGTTAAAAACGGTCAGTGCATGTTTTTTTCAACTCAGACAACTGAAAAACATTCGTCGAAATTTAACCAAGAATCAGACTAAAACACTTGTCAATTCATTCGTTGTGTCTCGGCTTGATTACTGCAACGGCATTTATGCTGGATTGCCGAAGTATCAGCTCGATAGACTACAGATGGTATTTAACACAGCGGCAAGACTTATTTTCGGTGCAGAAAAACGATGTCACATAACTCCACTACTAAACGAATTACACTGGTTGAAGTGTCCAGAGCGAATTGATTACAAAATTTGTATGACAGCATATAATTCTTTGAACAACCTGGCACCAAAATATATACAAGAGCTGTGTCAGAGAAGACATCTCTCTGGGAGGCATCTCACACTCAGGTCGCCTGGTTCACAGAGTAACAATTCCTTAAAGGAGTTGGACAGAGTCAACAAAGCGGCTTACTATGACCGATGCTTTAGTTTGAGTGGTCCTTTTAAGTGGAATTCACTGCCTCTAGATATCCGCAGTGCTCAAAGCAAGAGAACTTTCACTAACGGATTAAAAACAGCTTTGTTTCAGAGAGCAACACAACATTAAACTATCAGCGCCCTTGGTATGATCTCGAATCATTAAACGGCGCTATACAACTTTTATTTTTTTTTTACAGCGCTGGCCGATTTACTAATGATATTAATAACAATTAAGCACTACAAATAATAGCACTCAATTATTATTATTACCATTATACACTTCCTCAAAAGAATTAGCAGATCAATGCGTAAATTGTAAATTATTTAAAAGAGCAAAATAAAATGCAACAAACGCATCATCAAGCTTTCAATTGGGAATAGTTCACCCATCCAGATACTTAACATATCAAAGAATTAGGCTCTGAGGAGGTCTCTATGCTACCTAACGACCCTACTGATTCCTAAATATTAACGTTTAAAAAAACTTTAACGATTCTACATGTATTCATTATTACCGTTTTTTGCATTTTTATAAGTTTTTCGATAAATCTATAATTTCTAAATTACGGATTAACGATTTTGGAATAATGCCAGTGGCTGAAATAATGAACGGTAATATTATTATTTTACGAGAATGCCAAAGTCTTTTAATCTCATTACCTAAAGCGGTGTATTTTCTATTTTTTTCATCAAAAGTTTTTATAATATTACTAGAATTTGGAATATTATTATTATTAATAATATTCTACTATTATTACGATAAAAATCATAATAGATAATATTGTATTATATTGATTTGATTATGATAACATCAACGTTAGGTTAAATAGACCATTCCTAGATACTAATTAACTATGATAATAATGTCTTATACGCTTTTGATCTTGCGGGTTGTTATTTCCGTTTCCACAATATTTGCTTCCACAGATCTCATCCTCTCATCTCTCATACACCGATCGATATTTCCAACTAAACTTGTCTTCATAAATCATCTACAGATATCTCTCACATTGAATTTCCGTATACATATTCACAAACACATCAAATAATATTTCACAAAATATTCCTTTATAAAAATGATCCAGTATAAGATATAATATTTTCAATCAATTCAGTCTTCGTGTTAACATTATATTAGTATGTACATGACGAAATTGCCCGTTCACAGAATGAAAGTAATTTCTAACTCACAATTAAAAAACTAGTTGCATGTAACACATGAGATCCAACTGTCGATAGCGATAATATGTATAGTTGAAGAATAAGTACCAAACTATAATCCCATAAACACAAATTATTTAATATTTTAAGATATTTGATTTTCTATACAACACATGTACCAACATATGTATGTATGTCAAGATAGGATAGAATGGAGGTCAGTCCTTTGATCCTACCCAGAATATGAAAACAGAATGATGGTATGTATGTATGTTTGGAGATTAGTATCAAACAATTATGTCTTCTTAGATATCGTGTGTAGGCGATGCCATACAAATTGTATGAAGCAATGTCGTCACTAAATTCAATTTTTATAAATTTTTTTAAAAAAATTGGAGATGTGGTAATACAATGTTAATATTTTTTATAGAAAATTAAATTATCTAGTTGGGGTGTTTCAGCTTTTTTTGATATTTTTAATAAATTTGGAAATATAAGCAGTTAAACTCATAAATTTATCATGAAAAAAATATTTTTCTTAATAAAAAATGTTTGAGACACCCTGGATTTTTTTAAAAAAAACTTATTTGAGATTTTGTATTTGTCTATGTTTATACAAAATTTCAGCGTTCTAGCTTTTATGATTTCTGAGATTTATGGAAAAATACACCAAAATTTCAAAAGTTGATTACCCCTGACTGAAACAAAAATTCCCACTTCTGAGTATAAAAGTTTTGTAGGCCTATAACTGTTTATATATTCTGAAAATTTGGGCTCTGTAAATTGAGCGGATCAAAAGCTATAAGGGGGGGACGGACACACACACACACACACACACAGACACACACACACACACAGACATACACACACACAGACACACACACACCCAGACACACACACACAGACACACGAAATGTTCTACTCCGAATTCTGAGTAAATCCGTGTATGGAACATATATGCTGCGAAGCCTCTAAGTTGGTGTTTTTTGACTTCAAAGTTGGAAAAGCCGTGAAAAAAGTAGACCTCTGCATACAATTCTCGCGTATCCTGGCTTGAAACATTGTCGATATGTTAAGAGAACAAAGTTCTCCTGAACAAATCGACAGTTGGATTAATTTATGTGGATGTCTTTTTTACCAAAATATCCTTTGGTTTCTATATTTTCCCATGTGTTTTACTCCTCACTACCCCAAGGGGGAGATATGAATTCGAAATTTTGAAAGTTATTTATTTATTAATTCTGAAAGTTTCATCACAATGTATCTACATATGTGTGTGCTATGTACGGGGCGCGGCGTGTTTATTCTACTTTATCGATTATAGACTAAAGTACCTACTAATTCGACTATTTTTATATTTTACAAATCATCTAGTGGGTACCTATTCGCCCATTAGATTTTGAAGAATATCAGATCAGTGCTTCTCATATTTTTTACTATCAAATATTTCAAAGTGACCCAAAGTTTGAGAAACTCTGGAACTTTTTTGAAAAATAAATTAGATACCCTGTATTTGTCTATATTTATTCCAATTTTCAGCGTTCCAGCTTTTATAGTTCATGATATATGGAAAAATATAGTAAAAATTCAAAAGTTGATAACCCCTGACTGAAACAAAAATTCAAAATTCTGATTGTAAATATTTTGTAGGCCTATTACTGTTTATATATTCTGAAATTTTGGAGTCTGTGAATTTAGCGGATCAAAAGTTATAAGGGGGGTTGGGGACGCTGCGAAGCCTCTAAAGTTGGTGTTTTTTGACTTTAAAGTTGGAATAACCATGATTAATAAAGACTTGATATAAAAATCTCGCGTATCTTGGCTCGATACTTAGTCTAAAATTTAAGAGAAATAAATTATCTTGAACAAATCGACAGTTGGATAATATTGTAAGTTTTATATGTAGCAATGTTGGTAGGTAGATACTACTTATATGTAGCTGTTGCTTCTCGACCAACAATGTTGGTAGGTTGGTAGGTAGATACTACTTATATGTAGCTGTTGCTTCTCGGCCAACAATGTTGGAAGGTTGGTAGGTAGATACTACATACTTATATGAAGCTGTTGCTTCTCGGCCAACAATGTTGGTAGGTTGGTAGGTAGATACTACTTATATGTAGCTGTTGCTTCTCGACCAACAATGTTGTGTGGTAGGTTGGTAGGTAGATACTACTTATATGTAGCTGTTGCTTCTCGGCCAACAATGTTGGTAGGTTGGTAGGTAAATACTACTTATACCTTATTATATTATTTATTTAAAATGCACCAAGTATATTGTTGTCACATTTTGGAGAATAATTATGTAAATTGTCACACAAACGAAGACTGAAAACACACGTAAAAACTGTGTCCATACCGAAAATCGAATCCAGTAATCATGGCTCAGATATCTATCTAACTGAACCACAAAAGTCTAAAAAGGAACTGGGCTATTCCTGTTCCAAGGTTGTCGATTTCAAAAAAGGAGAGATACCTACTTTGACTTACAAGCAAGGTTTTGTACTTTTTCTTATTCATTTTCTTATTGAAAGCTTCAGAGTGTTCAAATAATTGAAATAAAAATACTGTTTTTGTAACTTTGTCTCAAGACTTATAAGCTTTTACCAGAATATTTATCGAATTCCAAACAGTTTTCTAATACATTTTTGATAAAAAAATCTTCTTCGTAAAGGACTCGTATCCAACATATTATATTATTTTGAAATTAACTGATATCATGGCTCACTTCTAAGAAGTTGCTCAATATTATGTCTTTTGTGTTTCAAAAATTCAGTCGATCTATTTATATTTAATATGAAACAAGAAACTTAATTAAATAATTTACGTAGGTATCTTAATATCAAAAAGAATTCATAGATGAAATTGAACGAAAATATGGCGAGTGATTGATGTTTCAAAATACATAAAATCAAAGATAATGATAAAAATTGATAATAACGAATATAATTAGTGGAAGTTGAGAACCTACACACAACAAATTCAGGGACCACATAAACAGGTAGAAACAGTTCTGAAAGAAATGACCTTCTTCATGTTGTGCCACTCCTAACGGAGTTTGGCGACCATCACCAGACTCATCCTGATCTTGCGTCAACATAATTTGTGACGCCGCATCCCGAACCACTTTTTGAGATTTTTAAGCCACGATATCTTTTGCGCCCTATAGGTACTCCGTCTTCCCTCTACATTTCCCTCCACTATAAGCTGTAGAATGGCATATTTATCACCACGGAATATTTGGCCATAATATGCAGCTTTGCGTTTCTTGAAAGTGGTCAGCAACTTTCTCTTTGTCTCCGTCATATTTAAAACTCTTCTTTCATTGGAGGCTGTATCGACGCTTAAGATGCGTAAAACGCCTTGAACTTCTGTATAGCTACATCTCAAATCCTTCAATTTTAATCATTGTCGAGATTTTGAGAGTCCAGCTTTCCAATACACACAACAGTATTGGCAACACGTATATGCTTTAGCAGCTCTATCTTGTACTTAGCTTTAGATCTCGGTTACACAGCAGTTTATACATTTTGTAGAAGGTGAATCTCATCATCTCAATCCTGGAGGAATACTCATGACACGTTCTAAGCTTGCCTTAATCTTAAAAATGTATAAATCAGTACTCCATTAAAATCCAACCTTAATCATTCTCTACATTTAAACATGAACATTTGTTAATATCAACGTTTGATATGAAATTTTCATGAATTGTTGTATAAATTGATATTATTATTCAATTAATTTAACGTTAAAGGTTGCTAAAGTCTGAAGCTGATCTTAATTTTACTGTCATCATCTTCATGAGTAGCCCTGCTGGTCTATATTTCGGAATGTGGGTTCCATTCATCATTTGACCAGCACCTCGAGTAGGAATTTAAAACGATTTACCTATTTTATTACACAGCCATTAATAAAGAGGCTTATGTATATTGTTGGATCTCCGTTTGATTACGAACATGGATTTTGTTTTGAGAGAATTTATTTTTAGGCCAAATTTCCTTTCAGATTCATTGATTAAATTTACCAGGTGCTGCAAATGCAGTGTAGGCTGCTATGGCAGTGTCGTTGGCATATCTCATATTATTTTTCCTATAGGTACCTACTGTAAAAATGCCAGTGAAACATGGACGTGGTAAAAGATGCAAGAAAGTAGAATTCATAATATATAAATTAAACTTCTAAGAAGAGTATGTAATAGAAAGGTATATAATAGAATAAAAAATGACGACCTAAGGAGAGAATGCGAGATAAAGAAGGATATTATAATTAAAATGAAAGTGAAAGAATGAACGATGAACCGTTGACCAAAAAAATATACATAGGTGTAAGAGATGGAGTTATTATCTGGGGCCGCCCCAGAAAGCGATGGCAGGACCATATGAATGATATTTTGAAGGAAGGAAACGAAGCTTGAAAAATTGACGAGCATGTATGAGACGATGCATGTGTGCAAAGGAAGCCAGGAATATGTGCAAAAAAATAGGAGTATGGCGCTCGGTTTTCTCTGATTACACCATAAGGGACATAGCATGGTAAGTATGTATGTAAAAAATCAAATCTAGTTTGATTGCTAACCATATGCATAGTAAAATTATGATATAAATTGTGTACCTAATACAATTTCACTCTTGCATAGTTGTAGATTGTTAAATATTCTAAAAGTTAAATAATTAAGGAGTTATTTAAAAACCTTTGCAGGACATTTGAATCATAAATAGAAATAAACTCCCTTTCTTTGCTCTTGTTTCTTGAATATTAATAAAAGGAACCTATGAAAACTTTTCACTTTGAATATAACTTTCAAATTACTCATTAAAACCTAATATCCTTATTAATGAAAGGAGAGAAATGAATGTTTCTCTCCGTTGCCTCATCCTTGGGTACCTACATACCTCCTTATTAATTTATTGCTCAGAAATCCAAGGTCTATAGACATCCGAGTGAAAAGTTTTAATTGCAAAATATATTTTAGGGGTTCAACAATTTCTTATAATTATTTAAAGTAAACCCTCAGAAAACTTATTGAAACTTTCAATTGATTCTGTATGCTTTGCCGATATGGTCATACCTTAATTAATAATTTATTTATTTGTTTGCTTAAAAACCCAGCAAATTACGCAGTAAATAATACATACAAGTAAAAAAACAAACAAACATATTCTTATGTTATATGTGAGAGTGCATATTATTAATTTATGTGTACCTAAGTGTTTTTTTTTATCAAAATAAGATTTGGGTTCTTTAATTATACATTAAAATTTTTTCAATGCTTTTTGCTCATCACTACCCCAAGGGAGGAAGTAGGGAATTGAGAATTGCAATTTTTAAGATATTTTTTTCAACTAGTATCATGCTGAGATTGAATTCTGAATGTTTTATCACAATGCATATAATATGTGTACGTACTGTGTACTATGTACCTACGGTGTGTTTATTCTTCTAAGTACTCATTCGATTCTTTTATAATTTTGCAAATTTCAATATCAATAAGGGTCATATTACGGGAGTTATTTAAGAATAATGTAAGAAAAAGTTGAGGTCCCACCTTTTCCTTACATTTTTTTTCAAATAACTCTTGTAATACGACATACGACCATTAGACTCTATTGGATTTTGTAGTTAAATATTGCCACATTCTGGAGACTTACAATATTTATCGTCTCACAGATCCAGACTGAAAACACAATTAAGACTGTGTTTTAACAGGGAAATAATTTTTTTTTAGCTCGGAACCAACTAAGTCAAGATGGCCGATATTTAAAATATTGTTAAATTTACATATTTTACTAAATGTGTTCTAGTTATGAATAAACTAGGGAGATTGTTTGATATTTTTGAGATTATTAAACACTGTGGGATTTCCGTCTCCAGTGATGTTGAAAGTCTCCGCTAATTTTATTACAAAATGTCGCCCGTTTCTAGTATTAACCATTTTTTCTTACCTTTATTGTGGAGTCAAGTTTCCATCACACTTTTGTGATAAACGCCTTTGTAGATTCCCTACCCGCATATTGTCAAAATATACCAAACCCGTTTGTTAAACCGCTCTAAATCGGCTGTTTATAATGTAGCTACACATATATAGTTCACCGTAGTAATCAAGTGTTTAAATATTGAAACCCTACAAAAGTTGTTTGAAAATCTTTTTTTTTTATTTTCAATTTACTGAATTGAAAATATTTTTGCTACACAGTGTTCATAAACATAAAACGAGATCGAATTCATTTCAGTTCATTATATTGAAAAAAAAATCGTTTTGAGAATAAATTAATCAGACATATGTAGTAACAAAATAATGGGGACAGCATTATTCGTCTACCAAATATGATGTATCAATGTTTTTTGCACAATTCAAATGTCAAACTATCAAAAGCGACCGTTTCACTATAAAAATTATTAAAGAGAAAAGAAAAAACATTTAAGACAGTTCCTGAATATTCCTTTTCAATCCTTCGTTTCCCTCATTGCTCTTCTTCTTTGGTTTCAATCTCGAGAATTGATTGATAGTGCATATCTTCTTCCACTCCGCTAAGGCTTCAGCAACTCTCTTCAACGATGTGTTGGAGCTACACATCATGTCCTAGATAATACCGGCGGGGACGCCCCCTGCCAGTTGTTCCCTCAACCATTCCCTTCAAGATGATGTGTTTAAGAGATCCCCTTGGTCGCGATGTATGACCTATGCAATTTGCTCGCCTTTTTACTATGGTGTTTAAAATGTGCCTGGTTTCTTTATATTTACTCATAATTTATAATATAGTCCATCCAAGATATACCAGTTTGCTCACCTTTTTTTGCTCGCCTGGTTTTTTCATATTTGCTCATAATTTATAATATAGTCCCTTCAAGATATACCAAGTATTTCTTCGGTAGGTCCATATCTGAAAGGCCTCCAGTCTCTTACGCCTTTGCACCATGTCTCACAACCATTCCTTATTGATAGGATCAGTAACTATTTTTTTTTCGAAGACACTAAAATCTAAACTTTTGAGACTACACGTTGCTCGGGTTGGTATGGATAAGATAGGCTTATGGCAATAAAAAACGATAGATAAGCCTTATGGTCTTTCTACACTTGTTGTAAATTCAGTAGGTATATAAATAAATAAATAATAGGTTATATCGGGAGAAATTTGTTTTCAATTCATTTAAATAAATTAATTAAAACATTCAAGCTTGATCATTGATTCTTTGGTTCATTATCTTGGTTCATTGGAAAGTTTGAAGAAATTGCCAAATCGCGAAATATACTCACCAGTTGCGCAGAGTGCAAGAAAGTGTTAAGTATTTTTATTATAACAATCTTATAATACAAATTTTAACCTATCAGCGGTCACGCGCGGTCTGTGAGTCCGCAGCGAACATATTTTACTGATTATGCGCTAACTATACACAATAAACAATAGCGCTTCTGTGATATCCTCAGGGGGATGAAGTGTGTCCCCTCAGTACCCCAGGGGCCTAGTGACATTCGTCGCAAGCGCACATGTTCTTTTGTTAATATTTGCGATCTCTGATTCCTCATGCGACTGCTTGTGTACCAGAAAAATCTCTTGAGTAATACTGAGAGCTGGATGAGTATTTAATGAAATACTATCATATAATCATAGAAAACAATATATTTTTTATTTATTTTATTTTATTTTTATTTATTTCTATCCAAAAATATACAGTATATATGAGATACAAAATATCTTAAGATAATATAAGCTTGTTCATAGATAGTTAACATACAAAGTATATATAAGTTATTTCATTTCAATAACTATCAATTTACCAATTCACTGGAGCTTACATAGTTTAAGCCATATCTTTTTGTTTGTATCTTTGTTACTAGCCCCCTCACTAGGCATAGCCTGTGCTAAGGTGAGCTAGTTTTATGTTATTGTCTATTACGTTGTTTATTTATAGATACATTTACATATAATATAAGTACATGTACATACATACGCTACGCATTCAAACGTATGCATCTTTCCTTCTAAATACAATATTTCATTTTGAGTCATGCACACACAACCAAAAATTGTGGAAATAAATTATTTGTCTATTCTGTTGTTTGTAATAGTGCATTTACATTTTATTTGGAAGAATTATTTCCTTAAGGATTTTTTCATCTATTTCATAAACCCATTTCGTTTGATATTTCCTTATGTTTATATCTATTTTGTGTAAAAATAAAAAAAACTGTTGGTTTTCTAATAAATAAATAAATAAATAAATAAATAAATAAATAAATAAATAAATAAATAAATAAACAAATAAATAAATAAATAAATATATAAATAAATAAATAAATAAATAAAAAAATAAATAAATTAATTAATTAATAAATAAATAAATTAATAAATTAATTAATTAATTAATTAATTAATAAATAAATAAATAAATAAATAAATAAATAAATAAATAAATAAATAAATAAATAAATAAATAAATAAATAAATAAATAAATGAATAAATAAATTAATAAATAAACAATCACATAGAAAAAGGGATCGAAATAGAAAATATCAACTACACAGATCTTATGCTAGAATTAAAACTTTTATAAGTACCTTAACGATTGAAGAAAGGTTTTTGACCTTTTTTTCTTACATAAACTATTAAACTACGCTATAGACTGTCCCGAATAATGTACCATGTCTAATGTACCGTCCAAAACCACAAGACAGTGTGTTGTGTTTCGAGAGAGCCATTCCCAGAGTAACTACGCCTACGACTCTCCTATACCAAGGCTACATACACTGTGATAATACTGTGGGGAGACACTCTGATATATTTGTCGACGATTTCTTTATTTCAAATCAAAAAGTTTAAACCTTTTTACTCATGACCTGTATATAATGATCTAATTTTTTTTGGTTTTATATAGTAATCGTTGTGTTTGGGTTTTTGTATGTATTGTATTTTGTTTTTAATTATGTATAGTGGATTAAAATTGATATTATTATGTTTGTGCCCTTGGAGAGATCTTGTATCACTAAACGGCGCTTTATAATTTTTTATTATTTATTTATTTTATTTTGGGAAACAAAACAGCTGTTACATGTTTTACATTAATAAAAAAATAACAATCAGGAAAGTAAGCCAATTACATTGTTCCACAGATTAATATACATAATAAAGACAATTCAGTACAAAGTCAAAGACAAAAGTGTGGTGTAAGTGTACAATTGTGATGTGTGTGTATGTGTGTGTGTGTGTGTGTATTTTATGAAGCGAGGGTGGGACATGAAGAAAGGTAGGAGAGGAGGAAAGGGTGAGTTGTCATATTAATACAGTATTGGACATACCAAAAATTGTACAATTTGGTACATAAAGTATTCATAATAATATTGATGATAGTTGTTTTTTTAATGAATGTAGGCTATTGTTAAAAATATCTGGCTTATGATTAAGGTTATTGTACATATTGCAGCTGCGGTTAATAAAAGTGTTGTTTGCATAGTTTGTTCTTGAGTATTTAGTGTAAAAGAGGACGTTCTGGCGGTTTTGTCTGGCGGGGCAGTTCAATGGGATTTGTCCTAAGAGATACGGACTATCTATTTGGTTGTTAAGTAATTTATATAGGAAACATATGTATATCAGTTATACCCCTTCTTTTGTTAAGTGGTAACATTTGGTGATGTTTTAAAGATTCCTCATAACTGATACCAAATCGCCTAGTTCTAAAATCGAGGTGTTTGATGAATTTTTTTTGGATTCTTTCTATGTTATTTATGTGCAACTTATAATGAGGATTCCATACAGTGGTTGCGAATTCCACGTGACTTCGAACATATGCATTAAATACAATTTTTAGAGAGTCAATATTCTTAAATGGTTTGGTCACCCTTAGGACAAAGCCTAAACCATTGTAGCTTCTACCAATAACATTATTAATGTGGGAAATAAAGTTAAGCTTATCGTCCACAATTACTCCCAGGTCTTTTGCCTCGGATTTACGAGAGAGACTGGAGTCATTGATTTTGTAAATGAATTCGATGGGAGTTTTTATTCTTTTAAATGTTACAATGAAACATTTTCCGGTGTTAAGGTAAAGATGGTTTTTTTGCAGTATTCGGTGAGATTGTCAATGTCATTTTGTAGTTGTAGGCAGTCTTGAGTTGATCGAATAGTTTTAAATAATTTGGTGTCGTCAGCAAATAGAATTATTTCGGAATTTTTAATACAAGTGGATATGTCATTTATATATATAAGAAAGAGCAAAGGTCCAAGATGAGATCCTTGAGGAACTCCGGATGGTGTATTATTATTATTGTTAAAATTTGCATACTTCTAAGTTTTAATCTTTGTATACTTCTTGGTTTTTTTAAATAGGCTTCCAAGGCGTAAATGTAAAATAAATAAAAAAATATAATAACTATAATACTTAAACATATTGAAAATTAACACTAAGAAAGAAAATTTTATCTTGTTTCATTATTATGTTGATTTATAGCGTTTCTTTGAGTCAGATATCTAAAATATTGAGATTTCACAGACAAAAAGTGATTACCAATTATTTTTTTTTATTTGTTATTTATAAAGATAAAAGACTTTTTTATTATATGCTACAAACACTTTCATGAAATATTTAGTTGTCTTCTAAAACCAGATGCCCAAAGTTGCGGAATCACCGACCCCACGCAACTGCTTATGTTCGGTGCAAGGGAGCGACTACTGTAAGGTTAAACGTAGAATAAAATAAGCGATCACTAAATTTGAAAACGAACCATCAGAAAGTTAATATATGTACAGATGTAGGTATATTATGCTGATATGCTCACAGTTGCACCAGCGTGTGACGGACATTTATTAGCAGGGAATGGTTAGACAGAATGAAAAGTTTTCGTTCAACTGAAGTGGGTAAATACCCACCTACCCATTGACTTGCCAGTAGTTTGTCCATGTTGAAAGTTTGGCGTGAAAAGCCGCGTACAACTTGCGCCGCCGTTGAAGCCCGTATAATTGGCGTTTCCCGTTCAAATAATATGATGTGTTGTAACCCCACCGAGACTGTTATTGAGTTTGGAAACTTTGTCTTAAATTTGCATTGTTAGTAATTAATCGTTTGGTTATGTCTTTCAAATAAAAAAATCAAACGTTTTTGTATTCTTCTTCTTCTTCTTCTTCAGCCCTCTGTCTTCCACTGCTGGATATAGGCCTCTTCCATATTCTTCCACTTCCTTCTATCGGTTGCTGCTTGCAGCCAATTTCTACCCCCCACAGCGGCTATGTCGTCAGACCATCTTTTTTGCGGTCTTCCGACGCCTCTCTTACTTTCCCAAGGTCTCCATCTCAATATTTTAGGGGTCCATCTTGCGGGTTCCTGTCTAGCAATATGTCCCGCCCATTGCCATTTCAATGTAGCTACGCGATCCATGACGTCCGCTACTCTGGTCCTTTTCCTAATTTCCTCATTTCTTATTCTGTCTCTTAGGCTTATACCAAGCATGGATCTTTCCATGGATCGCTGTGTGCATTTGAGTTTTTCTACATTTCTTTTTGTAAGGGCCATGGTCTCCAATGCATATGTAGTCACTGGCAGTATACATGATTCATATGTTTTTCTTTTCAGACAGATCGGAATCTCTTTATCTTCTAGAATGTGTCTAAGTTTGTTAAAAGCTGCCCAACTCATTCCTATTCTTCTTGGCTGTTCCGCTGTTTGGTTTTCTTTGCCCAGTTTTATCTTGTGTCCAAGATATATGTATTCATCCACTATTTCGAGATTTTTATTGTTAACAGTGATGATTTTGTTTTCTGGACTTATAATTTTCGTTTTTGCTATGTTCATACTTAGACCAATCTTGCTAGAAGCCTCATGCAATTCATTAATCATTTGACTTAATTCATCAATGCTCTCACCTACAACAACTATGTCATCAGCGAATCTTAGGTGACTCAAATATGTGCCATCTATCTTCACCCCTTTGTTATCCCAGTTGAGGGTTTTAAATACATCTTCTAGGGCTAGCGTGAATAGCTTTGGCGAGATTGTGTCACCTTGTCGCACACCTTTTTGAATTTTTATTTTTTCAGTTTTAGTGTCGTCATCGATTACAACAGTCATAGTTGCATTTTCATATATAAAGTTTATTAGTTGTATATACCTGGAATCTATTCTTGCATTTTGGAGTGCCTCGATAATTGCCCATTTTTCAACTGAATCAAACGCTAAACGCGTTTTTGTATTAATAGAGTAGAAATCCATTTTAAAATTAACCTATAAAATACGTCCGATTATACATAGGTGCGTTCCTATTCCACTTAGTCATAATTGATATTCTATAACGCTGAAATAGGTGCGTTCCTATTCCACTTAGTCATAATTGATATTCTATAACGCTGAAATAGGTGCGTTCCTATTCCACTTAGTACAAATTGATATTCTACAACGCTGAAATAGGTGCGTTACTATTCCACTTAGTACAAATTGATATTCTATAACGCTGAAATAGGTGCGTTACTATTCCACTTAGTCCAAATTGATATTCTATAACGCTGAAATAGGTGTGTTCCTATTCCCTTAGTCCAAATTGATATTCTACAACGCTGAAATAGGTGCGTTACTATTCCACTTAGTCCAAATTGATATTCTATAACGCTGAAATAGGTGCGTTACTATTCCACTTAGTCCAAATTGATATTCTATAACGCTGAAATAGGTGCGTTCCTATTCCACTTAGTCCAAATTGATATTCTACAACGCTGAAATAGGTACGTTACTATTCCACTTAGTCCAAATTGATATTCTATAACGCTGAAATAGGTGCGTTACTATTCTACTTAGTCCAAATTGATATTCTATAACGCTGAAACAGGTGCGTTCCTATTCCACTTAGTCCAAATTGATATTCTATAACGCTGAAGTAGGAACGGTCTTACTCCAAGAAGGTCACGAACTAGTTAAATTCTCTATTCGATAACCACATTTTAGTAGAATCAACTGTCAAAACGTTCCTGATTTTAGTTCACTCCTAATTGGAAGCCTACTAGTTATTTTCACAGCAGTTCAATATATTTTAGTTTATTTGAAAACATCAGTTGTGTACGGATAATAAACATCAGTTGCGCGCTTTAATAACCTTTTACAAAAGAAAACTAATGTCTAACAAATTGTAACAAGGTCTGACAAATGACTAACAAATTAGATAGGTTTCGATGGTGACTGTTACATGCGAAAAGCTAAGTTAACACATTTATTTTACACATCTAATTAGGTATATGTAATATTGAGAAAATAATAGAAAAGAATTTGTATAATTTCTATGTCTTCATTTGTATTCTTAAGTACGTTCTTATTTTTTCGCTTATCATTCCTTGACGATATTTTCCTCTTTGTAGTATTTCGTTTCGCGGAAATATTTCATACTTAGGTTTCATTGCGAGTAAACACCTCATCAGAGAGGTTAGACTTTTTTTTGCTTTATCTTTCATCCGAGTGGAAAGTTGTTGTGAAGGAAATGAGATTTTTTTTGACTTGCAATTTCATAAGAAATTTTCTACAGAATGGAACACGGTAATGACTTGAGATCCAAAGGCATATATCACGGTTTTTTATTCAACATTGCAAAAATACCTCCGTGTTTTTCATTAAGTATGACCTGAAGTAATGCTCTTTTGTCGCTTTTGACGATTTCAAAATATGCTCAACGTAATGAGGTCGTATGAAAATTATTATCGTAGCCTATCCATTTGTAGTGACTTGACTCGTTAAAAAGTATATGACTGTATTCGTGGAATAATTACCTTACCAACAATTGTTTTTGTCTCAAAGTATTGACTCAAACGTTTATTGTGATAATTCCTGTAATATTGAATTTCAAATTGGATTGTCTTTTGGGTAAATAACAGTTAACTTCTCGTAATTTATCGCCACAACTGTTAATAGATTGTTTACAACTCTATGTACAAGAACATAATATAAAGAATCCAAAGAACTACGAAACCTTGCAGACATTCCACTTGAAGGTGCCACAGAGAGACTACCTTAAGGAAACAGTGGAATTGAAATGAATACTGCATGGGCTATTTTGAACATATATAAGGACCATTGACGAAATATGGACACTGAAGTCACTGAAAAAAAAATATATTTTGAGTTAGATCAGTTGATAAGTCTACCCGTTCACAAAAAGTGGAGATAAAAGTGCATCTTATTTTATAAAAAAAATCTTGAAATTCGTCATTACAAAGTTCGCATGTCCAATAGGGAATTCTCTCTGAAATCATTGTAAATCTGAGGGTTCGTTTGATTTGTTGACAATTATTATGACGGGCATTTTGACCTGGTTGATCTATTTAATGTGAGCCATGTGTCTTTTTTGGTGTTTTTTGAAGTAGTGGTTGATTAGTTATAAATAAAAAGTATTTTGACTGTTTGCCTACCTAATGTAGAGAGGAAACTATCATCACCAATATCATAAGTATATTGTCAGTGTAAAATTGTAAACTTGCATCTTTGGTCCCTCCTCCACCCACTCGCAACAGAGTCACTCGCTTCACTCAATCGCAGCATCCATTCACAGTGGACCTTCAACATATACGAACAAGTCGCTTCTCGAACTCCTTTATTAACACAGCAGCCCGACTGTGGAACGATCTTCCGAATTCTGTGTTTCCATCTTCGTACAACCCGGGTCTTTTTAAAATCCGAATTAATAAACTCTTTTCTAGATTGCAAACCCCTCCCAACGCTACGTAGTGCGCTTCTTCGGAAGAGTAAAATGGACCCAAATCCTAATAGCTGGCGTCCCCTACGTAGACATGTTAAAAAAAAAAAAAAAAACTACTAGCCCTAGAACGGGGTTTCTAGAAGGGCAACAGTAATCTAATTGTTTGTATTATTGAAAAATAATGGCGTGATAAAAAATATACTGAAAATGTCATTAATTAACTTAAGAAGTTGCCACACATACATTTGTTCCAATTCGTCTTTCAGATCAAACAATTAAAAAAATAATTTATTTATTTTAATATTTTATTATGAATACTTGATAATTATTCAATAACATTATATTAAAGTGAGCCTTTTCAGCAATTTGAAAACCTTAACATGAGGCTACTTTGAAATATTTGACAGCTAAAAAAATGAGAAGCACTGATCTGATCAGATATCCTTCAAAATGTACATAATGGGGTCTAATTGAATATTAGATATAAACGTTAGCATAATTTTAAAAGAATCGAATGTACTCTTTAGTCTTTAAGAGAAAGAAGAATAAACACTACAACGCGCCTTACATAGCACATAGTACCTACATAGCACACACAAAGAGATATATTGTGATGAAATTTTCCGAATACAATCTCAGCATGATACTAGTTGATAATCTGCAATAAAAAAGTAACCAATGTCATTAAAGATCTTGGAGTGACTTTTGATTCTCAACTCACTTTTCGCCCACACATTGAAAATACTGTTCAAAAATCACCGAAGATGCTGGGGTTCATAACTCGACTCACTCTAAACTTCACAAATACTCAAAGCTTAATACTCAAAATATCTTTATCAATCATTAGTAAGAAGTGTTCTGGAATACGGGTCACCTGTATGGTGTCCACATTATAATGTATACACTGAAATGTTAGAATCTGTCCAAAGGAAGTTTGTAAAAATTCTGTCTTATAGAGCCGGTATAGGTCGTTACATACATGTTAACATATAATCAGAGATTGATTTTTTTAATATTTCTAAGTTAAGTACTCGACGAAAATTGACGGCCGTGGCATGTTTATTTAATATAATAAATAACGTGATGGACACACAGCTGGTCATGAATTGAAATATAACGTCAATATAAAATTACTAAGAAACCCAAATATTTTTCACATAGGGTTCTGTAAATCTAACATATCATTTTTTAATCCATTGTATCGCATGTGCCGTATTTACAATAGTCACAGCGACTTCAACATAGTTGATATCTTCTCCAACACAAGAGAGGTATTAAAAAAAGAATGCTATTGATTCTGAGTAGACAGTAGAATTTATGTTAATGTGTTGTTTATAAGGTCATGTTTCATTGCTTTTTATTGTTATAAGCACAAGTTTCATTACTTTTTATTGTTGTATGCTTCTTTATATTCACTTTGTAATTTTTATTGTTGTATATATGCTTCTTTATGTATTTATAGGATTTATATAATTAAGTTTTTTTACTGTTTTTATCTCGGATGCTTGAATATGTTTGTGTGAAATATTGATGAACTTCGCATGTTGTGTTCACTTCCAATAGGATGTTGATATTATATAAAATTATTAAGATATACTTTCTTGTATGCGATTGTCAATGTCTGTAAGTGTCCCAAATAAAATAAAATAAAATAAAACCTTATAAACGAATTCATAACTCCCCACTATATCCCCTTGAGGTAGTGAGGAGTAAAAACACAAAGTTTGTTTTGGTGAAAAAAAATTCCACATGAATTAATAATACGAACTCTCACATATAATATAAAAAGGTGTTTGTATTGCTTATGTTTGTTTCGTATTGTTTATTTTGTATTTGTGAGTAAAAAATTATTTCCGTACTGTGAACGGGCGATTTCGTCATGTATAATAATGAGTGTAAGTAGGCACTTATGTATATAATGTTAGCACGAAGAAATTTTATGACTCGCCTTGGTTTGATCGACTTGCAGAGTGTGTTGACATAACCATTTTATGTTTGGCGGTTAAACAAAATTCTATTAAAGTGACGTTTTTATTGAAACTCACGTACGTACCACAGTTTTACAACCTCCGGTAATGCCGAACCGAAATTAGATTCCTGCTAGTAGATTGGACAAAATGATGTTGCCCAAACTATAATGAACTCCAATAAATTGTTTATATTAAATAATGTGGTACAATGGATTAGTAATCTAGTGAATGTAAACACCGTACGCCGTACACGAAAAAACATCATGACGTAACACATAGCATTTACTAACTTCGTAAAAAAATACCTGTAATGAATTGAAAAAAAAAACAAGATTCAAAAATTTTAAATCATTTTGACGAGTGTAGTTATAAGTTACCCTATTCTTTATTAAATGCTTAGATTTTTTTTTAAATATTAAATTTGTTGTAGGCAAATAAACAGTGGAATAATAAAAAAAAATTTAATATTCTTTATAATTTTTATAAATTATTAAACATTTTGAAATGGAATTCCATCAAGAACCTAGCTATCGTTAACCCTTTCTTAACCGAATTATGGAAGCATTATGAAAAAAAATATGTTTCATAAAAAATGGGCAAAATATGTGATTATAAAGAGATTTTGTAAATTTTAACGATTCCAATTATTGTCATCATTCATATATAAAACTAAATACTTGTCATAAAATAAAAAATCTTTTATTTTTAATTATTATTAGAGATTGAAGGAAATATAATTACCTTATTAAAAAAAAAAACATAGCATGCTAGAAAACAAAAATAATACTGACTAAAAAAAACTCACATTTATTAAATTTTGAATAACCCTGTTTAGCAAGAAAGGCACATTTTGCAATAACCGAGTTTTCAACTCTCAAAATGCGGCCACTAAAGAAGTTTCCGTCATTCTCATTATTGTAAGCGATCAAAAATATTGTGATAAATAATTTAGTAGAGAAATATGTAACACAGCTGATATCAATTTTCAATGAGATATACTTAAAATACATTAATAATTCCAATTGGAATCATCCGTTAAGAAAGGGATAAATTAAATTTAATTAATATGCTTGTACCTGAATGAGTTGAGCCTATTTGAAGCCAAATTAATAATAATAATTGTATCTGAAACATTTATTTTGCTTAAATCTTCGTATACCTACTTGTACAACTAAGGATTAACTAAGGCTTCCTCAAAAAAGTCAACTTGTAGAATCGATATAGTAAATTTGTAGAATTAAAAATATCGTTAAGAGGTCAAAATTCGATCGAAATTTGACCTGATCTTCAAGGGGCACAAAGTTTCACATATTTTATAGTGTAATTGTTTAAGTAGGTACCATTTATATTGTTTCACAGAATATAATGATGTATTTTTAACATGTTTTACGTGTGAACAATATATATTTTGATGTGATATATTTATTTATTAAATTTAATGTATCTATGTAAAACACACATCTCCGGATTCATATTAACTTTAAATATGCCTAATTGCGTACTCATTGCGCGCAGTTTGCGTAAAATTACATTTTGGTAAATATTACGATATTTTTGTTTGTCATATTTACAAAAGAGATTTGTTTTTAAAAACTTGGTTTTACATCTATATATATATATATATATATATATATATATATATATATATATATATATATATATATATATATATATATATATATATATATATATATATATATATATATATATATATATATATATATATATATATATATATGTTATATTTGATGTTTTCACGGGTGAAATATGTTATAATATTTTTATCTCGGTTTTCCCCTGTCAGTAGGTCTTGACTAAGACCATTTGTCTTCCGACGTTTCGCCTGAATATCACCAGGCATTTTCAAGGACTTAACGAAAAGCACGCGCGCGACACACGTCTACTCACACTGAAAGCTCACCGTCAAGTGACTCGTAGCGTACAAGATGGCCGCTTATGTCAAATATTGTTAGCGCGACGTGATTGGCTCCTTGTGACACGCCCACCTGCTGTCGTGTTCGTTGGTAATAATATTTTATCATTATTTTTGTGTTGTGATTTATTGTTAATTTTAGTTGTGACATTAATATTATTATTGTTGTGTTTTGGGTTTTTGGGGTCAAAGGCGTCAAATATAAC